>OY292395.1:9263265-9712887 GCA_958496205.1 Idaea biselata
GGTGCGGCCGGTCCGCGTGCGACAGCGGGTTCTGCGCAGCTAGCAGTCTGGAATTGTTATACATGGGTTTCAATATACGTTTTAAGGATGACAAGCAGTTCCGTAGGAATATCGAGACTTAAAGCCTATGTTGCTCCTTGATAATGTAGCTTTCTATCGGTTCAGTAGTTTCAGAGATTACCCGGAAAATACATACATACATAATTGTTGGAATTGCTACCAACGTTACCTCTTTATAATATCAGAATAGATTTATGCTAGACTAGGCCGGGGCGGGAACAGGCAACATTTGTATGAAGACAGCATGGATGCGGCACAGATGCAAGAGAAAAGTTGTCTTCACACAAAAGTAGCCAGTCCCTGGTCCGGCCCGGTCTAGTATAAAACATCTTGTAAAACCCATGACCCTCGAAATAAAACTAAGGGTGGTATCTACCACTACACTAACACCACTCGCTTGTAGTATATGGTCCCATTGGCTGTTCTGTAAGATCAAAAATATGTCAAGAGTGAATTTAACTAACCTCTCCGCAGCAGATCCGTGCCTCTCGCCCTTGACGTCTTTCTTGAAAGCATAAGATACTGATATCGGTCTATTACATAGGTACTGATTGTTCATCGCCTCGATTGCGGCGTCCGAAGCTTCGAACGACGCAAAGTTGATGAAAGCAAACGCTTTCGAGTTACCAGTCTCTGGATCTCTCATAACCTGGAAATAGATTTAATAGTTTTCAAGACTTCAATCAAAAATACTTGGGTTTAGTTCTTAATGCTGTATCATACATGAGAAGCAACATGGCTGCCAAGTACAGTTTGAGTTTGTATAGACGGTGTACAGCAAGAAGATAGGACAGTTTTTACTCTCTGCACCACGGTCATAAATCAAAGGTTCGAGCATTGAGCATGTTTGATATAGATACAGCTTATACATTAAGCAATAATGCACAGAACTGCACCCCCTTTTAAAAACTCGTGAGTGGGAGAGCCAGCAAAGTACTCTGTGCACTGCTCCTACGTTTAACGTGTGTGCAGTGAGTGGAAAACTGTGCTATAATCACACAGTATAATGACTCTGTAAAATGAATAATTCAGCACTGGAAAGTAGTGCAAAAATCATCAGATGGCCTATTCTCATGACAATATTATCCACAATATTATTTCAATTATAATATAATTGCAGTCAATAAAGATTTGATGTTTGCCAAATAAGATTTTTAAATAAAATGTTTATTGGAGAATGCCATATTCCATAAATTTTTTAAGCAATAAAGTTTCATTTGCAGTTCAGTTACAGTTCAATTTTGATATTTTTGTTTGCAATTGCAATGTTAAAATAAAATTTTGAACAATGCTGAATAACCCCCCGGTCATAGAAATAAATAATAAATAAATTCTGTGAACAACACACAGCGCCATCTAGCCCCGTGGTAAGCGACTAAGCTTGTGTTACGGTGACAACGGATATAATAGAAATATTGAGATTGTTGTATTATTATAATTTTAACTGCACCCCGACTTTTAAGATGTAAGACATTAAATACTAACTCACCTTTGGTGTCTGTAAAATAACACCGAATGCTGAAAATGTGTCATATAAAAGTTTCTCATCGACTTCAGGATCTAAGTTTCCTATAAATATGTTGGCTCCAACATCCAGGTTCTTTTGATGTGCTGATGCTTTGTTTACCCTGACAGGCTTTCCATAAAGTTTTATCATGTTCATAACCTGGAATAGATAGGACAAGTTTTTAACAAAGTTTAGAAAATATACAAAAGTTGATTCCATATTAAATGAAAATTTCAACTGTCTAGCTACCACGGTTTATGAGATACAGACTGGTGACCCGACAGACAGGCAGCTAAGTCTCATAAATAGGGCTTATTGTATGCTGGAAACAAATAGACTATGCATGAATAAAATAAATATTGAAGACCTTTGTTGATAGTAAGACTGTTAAATTAAACTTGTTTCTTACTTTTATGGCATAATCTGCATCTTCTTCTCCCATAAATTCAACAAATCCATATCCTTGGTGAGTTTGAGTAACTCTGTCCTTTGGCATGTGAACATTTACTGAAAAAATATCACAAATTTTATGAGTTAACACATGGTTTGTACACCATTATTTATTAGTATAAGATACAGAAGAATGCTTGTTATTCCTCTTCCAAGCAATGATCCAAGTTGCATCCTTCTTGGGAGCTCATGGTCTGCTTAAACACAGCAGGTACTAATTACTATTGCAAATACATTTGGCAATTTTAACAGCCCGTTACCTGCCTGACATCCACACAGTCCTCCGAACTAAGCAGTTTACCCTCCACTGCGAGGGAAGGACTCCAGGTTCACTAGACATGGGAAGAAATAGGGTGGCCCTATTCCATGCTGAGGCTACATGTTGGTACATCATTGTTATTAGAGATGGGCCGACTAGTCGCCGACTAGTCGGGAAAGCCGACTAGTCGGGAAAGCGACTAGTCGGCAGTTCAATCATGCCGACTAGTCGTCAACTAACAATTATGCAATCAAACTAATATTTAATTGAATTAATAGTACAGTAAGAAGGTGGATAGTCAGAAAAACGTATACAAAACACGTTATAGCCTACATACAGCATCTTAACATCAAACATCTAAAATTTTGCAACATGACGGAAGAGTACAAGACCCAACATCTTCTATAAACACTACAGGAGTAAACAAAGCGAAAATAAAAACTATATTGCAACCGTCTAAAATGGTACAACAAACATTTCATAAGGGCATGTTCCATAACAAGACTAGACACTCATCCATTGGTGACCTATCAGACTATCAGGTTATTAATACTTCCACAAACACTATACCTCCAGCAAGAGGATCAGTGGAGTGGCAAAGTCTACCTACACCAAGGCAACAAAAACGTCGTAGAACCTCTCGTACGCCATCACCATCAGAACAAAATGTTTCTATGGCTAATAAATATGGCACGCTAAGTATTGACGTTGATGACCCCGAAGTAACTAAATCACCCCTAAAAGAACTTACACATAAACCACCACCTATATTATTATATGGCATAGAAGACATATCCAAATTAACAGAATTAATTAGAACTGCATTGAATGAAAATGAATTTCTTATTAAAATAGTTACTCGAAAGCAGCTAAGAATTAATTGTTCCACCATAGATTCATACAAACGGCTCATGAAAATAGTTAGAGGAAATAATCTAATTGGACACACATTTACTAGAAAGGACACCAGACCATATCGCATCGTAATAAAAAACCTCCACCACACCACACCTATCCAGGCCATTAAAGAGGCCATGGATGAATCAGGTAATACAGTAATGGGAGAGATAATAAATGCCCGATATGGACCAGATAAAGTACCACTATCAACTTTCTTTGTGAATTTAGAACCACACCCTAACAACATTAAGGCAAAAAAGATAACTCACATCTTTAACACTCGTATTGTCATTGAAGACCCCATAAAGAAAAATACGGTACCACAATGTAAGAGATGCCAACAATATGGTCACACTAAGAATAATTGTCTTAGACCATACCGATGTGTTAAGTGTGCAGAAAGCCATAACACATTTGACTGCCCTAAAAAGGACAGAAATACTCCAGCGAAATGTGCACTCTGTTTAGGCAACCATCCAGCTAACTATAAAGGATGCCAGGTGTTCATTGAAATCAACTCACGGAAAAATAATAACCTCAAAGGAAAAACTGCAACCAAAATGAACAAAAATAATGACATAGTGACATACAGCAATCAACCTAAAACAACAGCAGACAAAAATATACCCGACATCAATCCGGTAAAGAGTAGCCAAGTAAACAGAAATAAACCCAGTCGCATAAGAGATCCACGAAGCAATCAAATGGAAAACGACAGAACGTATGCAGAAGCAACAAGAAACAATTCACAACACAACAAACCGACAGAGTCGAAATTAGAAATCTTAATCACACAACAAACTGAAAAGTTAGATAAACTCATAGACCAAATGACTATACTAATGAACCTTCTCACAACTGTTGTCAACAAACTGGTACGATAAATGGCTACCTTCAGAGTAGGAACACTGAACATAGATGGCTTGAACAAGCATAGACATGAGGTGGAAATTTTACTTAAACACCAATTATTAGATATTTTATTGATTTCTGAAGCTCACTTAACTGTAAAACACAACTTTGCAATAAAAAACTACTGCACTTACTCGACTTTCCATCCAGATGGAACAGCTCATGCAGGTACAGCCATTATAATAAAAAAGAATATCAAACATGTGGTCCTACAAGAATATAAAACTTGCCAAATACAGGCTACGTCAATAATGGTGCATGATAAGCATGGATCTTTGACAATATCAGCGATATACTGTCCACCTAGGCATATTCTAAAAGAGGCACAGTTCACAGAATATTTTAAAACACTTGGCAATAGATTCTTGTGTGGCGGAGATTGGAATGCGAAAAATACACACTGGGGTTCACGACTAACGGTAACCAGGGGCAGAGAACTTAAACTAAGCTTAGATAAAAACAAATTGCAATTCTTAAGTACTGGGGAAGCCACGTACTGGCCTAGAGACCCAAAGAAATTGCCTGATTTACTAGACTTCTTTGTCCATAAGGGCCTACCGAACGCTTATCTTGACGTTAAGAGTTGCCATGATAGTAGCTCAGATCATACGCCAGTAATAGCCACAACAAAAATACCGACTGGAATGCATTTAGACACTATATCGAAGCTAATGTAAACCTAAAAGTCTCTCTCAAAACGGACTACGACATTGATGAAGCAACTACTAATTTTACAAACCTAATACAGACGGCAGCGTGGTTGGCTACACCAGAGACCAAAGTAAGAAAGGGTAGTAAGAATATACCTAGAGTCATAAAAGAGAAGGTTCTAGAGAAAAGACGACTAAGAAGAGTATGGCATAACAGTAGACATCCTGCTGACAAAACGATATTCAATAGGGCTGCCTCAGAATTAAAGTTGTACTTAAAAGGAATAGAAGACGAGACCCTACAGAATAGATTAGCGAACCTGACTGTATCCGCAAAAAATGAATATTATCTTTGGAACTCTGTCAAAAGGAATAAAACCGCACCACAGGAAGCTCACCCTCCGATTAAACTGGACAATGGCACTTGGGCTAGAAAGGATTCAGAAAGAGCCGTCGCATTTGCGTCATTTCTAAAAGACGTGTTCACCCCAAATCCTGGTAATTCGGAACATGATAAGGATATACTGGACTATCTGAAATCCGATCTACAACTTAGCTTCCCACTCCACAGCTGCTCACCTAAGGAAGTGCATAGAGTAATAAAGAGTCTTGAATTAAAAAAAGCCCCAGGGTTCTGCCTGATTACTTCGGAAACTCTGAGACAATTTCCGAAAAAGGGTATAGTATATCTAACACAACTATTCAATGGCATCTTAAGAACAGCTCATTACCCTACTGTGTGGAAAGTTTCCGAAGTGATAATGGTCCCAAAACCTGGCAAACCTCCCCATCTCACTTCATCCTTCAGACCTATAAGTCTTTTACCGGTTATGTCAAAGCTGTTTGAGAAAGTGGTACTACACCGTATGAACCCCATCCTTGAAAGAAATAACATCATCCCTCAACACCAATTTGGCTTCAGGGGTGGTCATTCAACTATAGAGCAAGTGCACAGAGTAGCCAATAAAATTAGAAATGCACTGGAGAAAAAAGAATATTGTTCCGCAGTCTTTTTAGATGTCCAACAAGCGTTTGATAAAGTGTGGCATCAAGGCCTATTTTTTAAGATGAAGAGTGTACTACCACATAATCTCTATATGCTCCTTAAATCTTACCTGGAAGGCAGAATGTTTCGGGTCAAGGTCAATGATTCCTACTCAGACCTCTACAACATAAAAGCGGGCGTGCCACAAGGATCGGTACTAGGACCGACCCTCTATCTGATGTACACAGCAGACATACCGGAAACTGAAAACGTCCTATCCGCTACATTTGCTGATGACACTGCAGCACTTTGTAACAATAAGGATCCAAACCAGGCCTCGGAAATCCTGCAGAGCCATCTGGATAAAATAGATTTGTGGATGAGGAAGTGGCGTATTAGGGCAAGTGCCAGTAAATCTATTCATGTAACTTTCACCCTTAGAAATGGAAACTGTACACCTGTCAAACTGAATGATGAATACCTTCCTCATAAAGTGTCAGCCAAATATCTTGGAATACACCTAGATAGAAAACAAACATGGCGTACCCATATAGAAATGAAGCGTGATGAGCTAAATCTAAGACTTATAAAGCTTAATTGGCTACTGGGAAGACGATCACATGTGTCTCTTAATAACAAGATCTTAATCTATAAAACTATTCTGAAGCCTGTGTGGACATATGGTATCGAACTGTGGGGCACGGCCAAGAACTCGAACGTAGAAATCCTCCAAAGATTTCAGAATAATGTCCTCAAAACAATGGCTAACGCACCATGGTTCACCATGATCTCGGAGCTGCATGATCACCTCAAAATCAGAACAGTGAAAGAGGAAATAGAGTACAGAACAAAGAACTATAAGCTTCGCATAAACACACATATCAACAGACTGGCAACGGCACTTAGCGAACCATTGTATAACAGGCGACTTAAGCGCCAGCACGTATGGGACCTGATTACTTAATCAGGTCAACTACGCTATTGCGTATGCAGTTCAATCATGCCGACTAGTCGTCAACTAACAATTATGCAATCAAACTAATATTTAATTGAATTAATAGTACAGTAAGAAGGTGGATAGTCAGAAAAACGTATACAAAACACGTTATAGCCTACATACAGCATCTTAACATCAAACATCTAAAATGGCATAACTATGCCTCAGCTCCATGAATATTTTAATTTCCAACTTTTATTTTAACATTTTTTGGAAGTTTCATTACAGCTATCGAAGTGCAAATTTATCCAAATTACCAACACTCGCCGAGCGGTCATGATTAACCCAAATATCTGGGAATTATAATGATCTGCATTGCCGATTAGTCGGCCGACTAGTCGGCAATTTTGGAACCGACTAGTCGGCTAGTCTGCTAGTCGGCAGAACCCCTAGTCGGCCCATCTCTAATTGTTATTATTAAATACCTCCCTTTCTGCTTAAATAAGTAGAGTTAATATTGGAACACTTACCGACTGGTCCAGCTTGAACGAAGAGTTCCCAGAGCAAGCTCTCCGAGACTCTGTCATCAAGACCACCCACATAGATAGTGGCATCTGTAACATAGCAACTAATTAATTAATACCGAGAACAGTATAAGTAATGCAAGGTCTTGCTCAAACGGGGTTTTGTATAATACTTTTTAACACATAACAACAAGTTATTAGAGCAATGAGTTGTAATTACTTATGACTTCAAAAGACAAACCAACAATCAATGTACCTATTATTGGTTATCTCCTGCATGATATAGTGGGACCACTGAGACTTTCTTGTCTCGGATGCACACCACCAAGAGCAAGTCTAGATAACAGTGAAAGAAATGCGAGGAACAGGCAGCGGTCTTGTACTGTACAAAGTTGCTCAGAAATTTGTGAGGTTATGTTTTTAGTGATTGTAAAGCTTGTTATGACTAAAATTGCATTTAGCATTTGCAAGTTAACATTGTATTTGACAATTATACTAATAAATAATGGTGATTTGGTGGTATAGACAATAAAAATGTTAATATAAACTCAACGAACAACCTAAAATATGAAAGTATCGGAATGGCATAAAAACTACTAGGACTAACTTTACAATGAATACAAAAGTAGATAAACGCATTTTTGAAATTCTATTATTGAAAATAGTAACGAATTCTATCATAAAATGGAGAAAATTACCTTGATTTCGTTCTGCAATTGGACCGGCCGCCATTTTTACAACAAACAATGACGTGAAGCCATTTGACGTTTGTGCCTACAAATGACAAGACAGACATTTAAAAGGGTAAAAACTTCAAACATGATATCGTTATGTTAGTGTGATGCGCCAAGGCACGGCGCGGCGCCACCATGCTGTGGAGGAGGAAAACTAACTTTTTATCCCGGCAGAGGGTGTTGGTCGACTGATCTTAGGTTTGAATTAAGAACTGTCAACTGAATTGTTTACAACTCTCGGCAGGGGACTTTCAGCGGGAAAGCGGAGACAACATGTCGTGATCCTATTTTATTTTCGTTAAACTATGTTGTAAACTCGGTTAAATTGTGTAATTTTGGTGGAATCTTATTCAATTTAGTTCCGTGAATGTGCACAAGTGTAGTGAAAACAAAATTAAGTGTTAAACATGGACTTTCCGTGGTTCGCGCCGAAGCTCCTTGAAGGTTCTACTAAAGTTGCCACCGCTATTACCATAGCCCCTGACTTGAAACTATAGGCCCGAACGGGCTAATTTCATGCAAAAAACTTGATACTGGCAAGATGTACAAGATGTAGGACGCCAAAACTAATATGAAGAAACTTGAAATATTCTAAAACTTGACCCTGGCTGTTCTAAATTGGCTATATCGGTCTCAGAGCGAAAAAAAAAAGAACTCGACGTTTTCATTTTTGGTCGTAGTTTTTGGTGGACCATCATCAAAAAAAAAAAAAGATCATCCGATCCCAGCGCCATCTGCTCACAGCTTTCCGTGTGCCACCCCCAAGCAACGACTCGAGTATCTCGTAATATTCTTTCAACTAGTTTCATGAAAATAACTCGGCCAAATGATTTACATTGCTTGCGATTCCCGCCAACTACATAACGACTGTCAGTCAATGTCAAAAACAAAACTTACTTACAGTTTTGGCGGGAACGCGTTGATGAAATGTGTTGATGAATTTTAATTTCATGAAACCTAGCTAAAATCAGCTAAAATGCGAGTAGTTTGTTTGATTTCTGGAGCCATAACAACTTAATTTCATAAAAGTGTAGTAAAAACGAAAACCTGTGCCAAACTTCGACTTTTGCGTTGTACTTTTCAAACCTCGTATGACACTGGGTACTTTCCAAACGGCCATTTCGGTTCTTATACCGATAACAAAAACATTTCACAGGAATCACAGGTCAACAAACAGAATCAAAACAAAATAAATTAATTCTCATTATTTCTGTGGCTCTGCCGGTCGTGCGTTCTTGTATTTTACTTCGCGATTGGAATAAAACAGTCAAATGCAAAGCTCTTCGGACGTGTTTTCTTTGTGTTGGTTCCAAAACGATGCTGAAATGGAAAATGACGAGGAACAGCATATTATTGAGCAATTTGTTCAGAATGTGGAAGACTTTAGCTCCCAGTATGGAAGTGAAATCAGTGTTTCGTATACGGCGTTCAATTTGCGAGGTCCACCCTCGAATTTTCCGGATTACGGAGATTATCCGCAGGCTTTTGTGATGGTATGAACTAATTAGAAGTATTTATTTTTATGGGACTTGCTTACCTTCTTAGATGTCGCATGTACATTTTATTACGTCTTTGAAGCTAGCTAGCAATGAGCTAAAATATTAAGATTTGGATGTCAGATTCACCCATATTGGACAGTATTTAAAACTATTGCTGTTAACAGAGGACATATGGAACTTGGTGGGATGAAGCACCATCAGCTCAGAAAGACTACATGCCTCAAAACACCAGCGCTATAGCCAGTCAAGATTTTGTAGGTGAGCCACTTGAACACATTGTTCTTTGAATGTTTCAAAAATCTCAATTATTATTTACTAGTATGCTTGCTTTACCATGCTTCAGCTCTGATCTCGAAGGGACAGTGCGATAAAGTTGGTCTGTGTGATTTCAAAATGCCAGCTACTTAACTATTCTAAGTTTCTTCGCAAACCATTCAGTTTTTTCATGAAGAAGTAATAAATTAGGTATCAGTGTTACCTATAAAAATATTTCTAGGTAAGTTATAGATAGGCGGCCCCTCCTCAGGAGGGTTCCTCTTCTTTCACCATGGATGGGTGACCAAGCCACCCCTACTAAGCCCCTCCACCACGACAAGGCGGGAACCCTTTGGGGGGGATGTAATAGAATCAGGGATGTTTTATAATATTTTAACTTTACTCACTTGTAAGATATCTAAATAGGCACCAAATTCTATTTAGTCTATCTCTATCTGTCTTTTTCCTTTTATTGCAAATAAACACTTAATCTTAATAAGTACCTACAGCCTATTTCTAGAAAGCCACATCAAGGCCTTAAAATTCACAGTAATAAATTGAAAGTCCTAAGTCGGAATACATGGTGGCTAGGCTTTTTACATTAACAATTAAGTGTTAAAAATTAAAGACTAGTACCCTTTGGTCATGCATGGTTAGTCTACCCATGACCAAGAGGCACTAAAAAATCTTCAAACATGGGGGGATTAAAAATGCTGATAATAATAAATGAAACTAAATTAAATCTGAAAATTATTATGTTTAATTTCTAATCATCAGCTATGATTACATCAAATTCTACTAATATTATAAAAGTGATAGTTTATGTGTAAGAAAGTGTTACATACACACTTTCTTACACATAAACTATCACTTTTGCAATTAAACTTAGTCTGTATTTTGCTGGAGATCTGAATTAACTCAAAGCATTATTTTACTACCTTGATCGCAAACAACACTACTTTTTCTAGAAGTGTCCTTCGAGAAAGCAGTATACCCGCTTGAAGTCTCAGTATTTGAAACATACAACCCTGGAGCGCTAGTCAGGATATGGGCTAAAGGACCAACAACTTGGATGTTGCTGTGGGAAGGTGAAGCTCAGTATGTTGGAGATACACCGAGAATATTTAGTCCGCCCATAAGAAAAGTAAATGTACTGACTAGGTAAGTCAAGATTAGGGGTATTCGTTTTGGTCCTATACCAATGATTGACTTGACATGTCTGTCACTGTCTTATTCAGTAGCACAGAGTGAGACAGAGATAAGGTTTAGGAGCATAGCTTTGGGAATACCCCTACTGTTTTTATTATTGTTAAATCTATACTAATTTTATAAAGAGGAAAGATGTATTTGTTTGTTTGTAACAAATAGGCTCCGAAACTACTGGACCGATTGGAAAATTGCCGGGCTTGAACTCTCCTCTTCTCTAGTGGCGCTACCGTGAGCCTAACTCGAAAAAAAAAAAACCCAGCAAATCGAAGAAGAAGAGAACCTCTTCCTTTTTTTCAAGTCAGCTAAAAATAAGTAGTGTTAGGTTCTATTTTGTTGTCCATGTCAATTTAATTATTTTTTTCACCAGAATTCTAAGACTGGAATTCAACCATAAGCTGCTACCGTATTACACTGAATTGGATGCAGTACTATTAAAAGGCAAACAACCTACCTGCACATGTCCTGAAGAGAAAGGAACCTTTAGTTATCCATCATTATTTTTCAAGTCACCACCTGTTATTGAAAAAGGTAAGGCATTCATAATATGTCCACTAGCTGCGCCTCGCGGTTTCACCCACATGAGTCCCAATCCTGCGGGACTATCTGGATAAAAAGTATCCTATATATTAATCCAGATCACCAGCTATCTGAATACCAAGTTTTATCGCAATTGGTTCAATAGTTTTTGCTTGAAGAAGTAACAAATCTAATTACCTACATACTTAATTTCACATCTACATTAAGAGGACAGTCTCCACTCTCTTTCTCCATACAAACGTAGTTTACATTTTCCTCCCTGGATAAAGACATTAGATCAAATATGTTTATGCCATGAAACCTATATCTGTCATGACATGACTCATGACTATGCATCTACCTTTTTTTTTATTTTCTAAATAGAATAATATTAAAAAATAAAAAAAATAAAAAGGTAGATGCATAGTCATGACAGATATAGGTTTTATGGCATAAACATATTTGCTCTAATGTCTTTATCCAGGGAGGAAAATGTAAACTACGTTTGTATGGAGAAAGAGAATGGAGACTGTCCTCCTAATATTATAATGAGGAAAAATTTGTATTTGTGTGTGTGTATAAACTCAAAAACTAAGGTGCCGATTTCAAAAATTCACCATTAGAAAGCTACATTAAACCCCGAGTAATGTAGGCTACTTTTGATCCCGATATTCCCACGGGCTAGGTCTTACGCGGGTGAAACCGCGGGACGCAGCTAGTATTTAATGTGCAGTATATTTAGTTTTATTTAGAGCTATATTATTATACATTATTACAGTATTACTATATTATTACAGTATATTTAGTTTCATATAGAGCGGTGTTGGTCTAGTGGTAGATACCCCGGCTTTCATTCTGAGAGTCGTGGGTTCGAATCCAGACCGACCGCGCACCAATGTCTTTTTCTTTAAGAAAAAGGTATATGCGCTAATAACATCGCTCTTACGGTGAAGGAAAAACATCGTGAGGAAACCAACATGTCCTAGGACTCACCACGGTCCGAAGACACGGGATATTCAGTGTTTTCTATGTATCATATGTATGTATTTACAAAAAAAAAAAAAAAAAAGTATAATATGTAGTATATCCGTTGTCTAGTACCCATAGTACAAGCCTAGTGCTTAGTTTGGGGCTAGATTGCGCTGTGTGTTACGTCGTGCAATATTTATTTATTTATATTTTATTCATTTAGTAGTTGTTGATGACTCACAATGACTTTAAGAGGTTGCACACACAAAGGATGGCATTTTTTTTATGTTAGATCATAGAGATAGCAATAACATGATATCACCTTCGATCTATCTATCTAAACTTATAATCTATACTCGTATACTTACTTATATTAAAGCAAGAGAGAACAATTCTGTACTTAGAAGCAAATTTAAAAAAACCGAATGAGCTACGAAATGCTGAAAAGCTGTAGAAAAGATGTTATAGTTTTTAAAATTCATGTCTATCAGTCTGTTTATCTGTTACTTGCATTCAAAAACGATGGAACCGAATTTCATAGTTGGACTATGTAAACCTCTGTTTTGGGAAGGTTATGGTATATTTCCCCAAATCCAATAAGCAAAACCCGAACATAAGACCATAATATGAACATAATGAACAAAAGACTGGCGGTGTTACCCTGAGTAATCCACTGGATCGAGACTAATGCGGTTGAAACCGTGGGGTGCAGCTAGTCTCTATATCTGACATTAAAATATAGATACAAAGTGTAGCATTACATTGTATATAGGTACAATGTTTACAATGTAAGCAATCCATAACAAGGCATTTAATTAAAACATGTTTCCCTTAGATGAGATTGAACATACCTAACTGCAAAGGTATGCAGCTAGGTATTTCAACGAGACTATGAATACCGCCATAGTACAGTTTTTCACTCGCTGCAAGCACCGGGTACAACGTGGGTGCGGTGCAGAGAGTATTTCGCTCTTCCTCTCACACTCATTATTACTAGCAAAGGCGGTATTGATATTGCAACATGCACGCCGTTGTAACCTTACTATGGTTTATGATCATGCACAGAGAGTAAAAATTGCTATTGCACAAAAGATGCTACTCTTTGTCGAATATTCATTAAATTGGTACAAAAATATGCTTTGTCTTAAACTAATCCTTACCTTGAACTCTAATGAACGATTATGATGCGCTAGTTATGCCTCGTGAGTTCACTCGCATAAGGAGACATCAACAAACATTTATCTTCTACTAGCTGCGCCCCGCGGTTTCACTCGCGTAAGTCCCGATCCTGCGGGAATTACGGGATAAAAAGTAGCCTATGTGTTATTCTAGGTGTCCAGCTATCTATATTCCAAGTTTCATCGCAATCGGTTCAATAGTTTTTGCGTGAAAGAGTAACAAACATCCATACAAACTTTCACATTTATAATATTAGTAGGATTTAGTCTAAGCGTGTAATATTGTTTAAGTATAACTATTCTAAATTTAACCATTTCTACTAAAAATTAAACTAAGATAACTGGCAAAAAAAATGGAACTGACTATTAACGCACAGCTCAAACAATGATCCCGCTATGAAAGAAGGAGTCCCGAGGAACAAACGCACCCATACACCCAGACTTACTTGAACTTACATACCAACACACTTTCATATTCATACTAGTAGTAGGATTTTATTACTTGCGTAATCAAGTTCATTATCACGGTCATGCGTCTCGATTGCGAAAACCGGCTATTGTTTCGATTACATTGTATTTACCTATAACAACCTACTTATTATTGTCTTATTAGTTTCTCTGGGCATTTTCCGCACATAGCCTCATAATTGGACCACCAATTGACATTTGATCTCCTAAACCTTAGGTACACTCAAACGCCCCAGACGGTCCCAGAAAGCCAGCCTATAGTAATCTGCTAAGAATGCTAAAGATTTCCGGAAAAGTGTTGGCTGTTTTTCTTTAGACTTTGTTGGGTCACCAGAAGACGAAGAAGAGCATGTCGCCGAGATACTAATGTTGAGAGGGATGTGTGGTACAAGAAAGATAGAATTATCCCTACTGTTCAGTAGTTCAATCAGGTAGTGCCACGAGGCAGCTATAGATACAGCTCTTATAGAGAACCGAACACTATAGTATTTGGGGACACGTTCTTTTATAACTGATCCCGGACGGTTGCTCCTGGGAGTGGTCTCTAGACGGTGTATATTCTAGCTAGGAAAAAGTGGCTTAGCTTGTCTAGCTAGCTATATCTATGAATATAACTTAATATTATATTTCCGACCCGAACTATGGGAGGTATTGAAAGTAGGTACACATACGTATCGGAAAACGTATATGAGTCATTTGACAATACAGCTTAGGCCGGTATAAAGCAATCGTTATTTTTATTTGTTATTCAATGAGAATTTCAACCAAGAAATAGGTAAGTACTTAAGAGGACAGTCTCCATACTCTTTCTCCATACAAACGTAGTCGACTGTTTCCTCCTTGGATAAAGATATTAGAGCAAATATGTTTATGCCATAAAACCTATATCTGTCATGACTATGCTCCTACCTTTGTTTTTTTTTTATTTTCTAATTAGAATAGTGATAAAATAAAATAAAAATTGAAAATGAAAAAAATCAAAAGGCCCCTGCCTTTTGATGTTTTTTATTTTCAATTTATGCATAGTCATGCATGATAGATATAGGTTTTATGGCAAAAACATATTTGCTCAAATATCTTTATCCAGGGAGGAAAACGTCGACTACGTTTGTATGGAGATTGTCCTCTTAAGTAAATGGAGTCGACTATTGAATTTCATAACTGGCACTGTGAGTGGAAAATTTCCGAATAATTCTTCCGTCCTTGAGTCTAATCTTCACCCACGGCTTCCACGTGCTTACCTATTTTCGTATATACCTACGCGCCCAGCGGTTTTACTCGCGTAAATCTGACATCGGGATTACAAGAAGCTCTAGTACAGGGGTTCCCTAACTTATTTGAGCCACGCCCCCCTTTGACCATAAAAAAAATCCGCGCCCCCCCGTCCTACAGTCCAGATTATCAGGTCTGAATAAAAAAAAATAACAAAATAAGTATTCTTATTGCTCATTGAAGTTTTACAAAGCCATACAAAAGGTATTTGGTAAGTAGTACCAAAGATTCTTGACAGGCGTCAATTTTAAATATTTTCATCGGTCATATCGAGCAGTCTGGAATGCATTCTCTCAGCGATCCCGCGTGGCCCACGCCCCCCACTTAGGGAAACACTGCTCTAGTAGGTACCTCTACTCTTATATCGAATTGCTGGAGCTATCTGGATACGTACTGCACGTTTCTTCGCAATTCAGCGCCTCGCCCTCCTTATTAGAACTGGGCTCTGGTTTAGGCACAATCATTCATAATCTGATCTGATCTGATCCCCGAAGGTAGTTTACGGTGCTGGAAGGAATAGCGACCCTTTTTCGAAAAATTATAAGAATAAATGGAAGAAGAATGTAGTTTTGTTTCTTAGCAATCGGTTTAGTAGTTTTTCAATGATGCTGCATTAGACTTATATCTATTCGTAGTAATAATAACAGACAGACTTTCTTTATAAAATTGTAGTAGAGTAGGTTATTATGATTCTCTTAAAGTTTTTTTGTATCGTATTGACCCAAATCGGGATAAAGTCACGAAAACAACTGGTTACATTACCAAGTCATAAAGACTGATACAAGTTGACTTTTATTTTTGCCTCCTCGCTCATGATAAGGATTTTTACCCAATTTTTTATTTGGAATATTTATAACTTTGCTGGACCCAAAATGGTCGGCTTTTGGAATCGCGAATTTATAAGTACCTGCTTCTTAAAAGTATTTTTGTCTTTCTCGATCTTAAAAATGATTCCATCCGCCTGTAGTGTATATTAATTTTGTGTAGCTAAAAAATAATTGGGACGGTAATGGTAACCATTATTGTTCTACTATCTTAAGTGACCTAGGTTTATTTTTAGTTTAGGGTTCCGTACCCAAAGGGTAAAAACGGGACCCTATTACTAAGACTCCGCTGTCAGTCCGTCTGTCTGTCCGTCCGTCAGACTGTCTGGCGTCTGTATCTCATGAACCGTAATAGCTAGACGGTTGAAATTTTTAGTGTGTAGACTTTACCTAAAACAGGTCACACCTACACACAGTACATGCACGAATTTCTTTATATTATGTGTGCTGTAGGTGTGATTTATTATAGGTAACGTCAACACATAAAAAATTTCAACCGTCTAGCTTTCATCGTTTATTTTGAGCTTTAGTTTTGATAAACCGGGCACTTGGGTAGAATAAACAATTTAACCGTTGAATTTTATGTTGTTGTAGGTCAATTACTAAACAAGATAATAGCTTCTAATCTACACGAGTCAATTGTCTCGCTGAAGCAGATAGACACGGGGCCTTCTTGCGGAGATTTTCAGAGATTACCGGTAAGTAACAAGTTTAGTGCCTTATGGCAGACTCACAGCGAACATTCATATATTTCTATATTGTCAACTTTGCAAACCTGTGTACCACAAATAAATTATTGATTGTAAGTAACAAGTAGATTAACCCAATTACTGCCGGTATATTAGAGGTGACACACTTGTGGTAAACCAATAATCTATTCAATTCACACGATTTCTTAACATAGCTACATTATCTTAATCCCGCGTATTACTTATACTAATAAGTAAGTATTACCCCACAAAAACATTTTCATGTAAAATATAGCCAAGACGAGAGCGAGATCATAATATGATGTGCAATATATCAAAAAGTTATCAGATGTCTTAAAGAGCCAAGCTTATAACTGCACACGGACTGAGTCCAAAAGCACCTTACTTCACTATTTTCTATTACTCAATACTAGTCAATACCTAAATTCTTGCGGTGATGAAATTTCAGCTTTCTAGGACTTCGGGAAGTACCTTATGAATTTTGATTAATATCAGTGAGTGAGTGAATCAGTGACGAAATCGGTGGTTTTTAGATATCAATAAAATCTAAACTCTAGAAGCTATGTAATTGAAACTTTGTATTTTTATTAAGTACCATATAGACATTATACCCCGTGAATTACCTTTATCTGGTATATTCCAAACCAAAGTTATGAGGGTTCAGAATACCGACGAAACGTTTCGAGAAAAGGTGGGTAGTGCCCGTACGCTTCGCTGGCTCGTCTTGGCGGGGGCACTACCGTGCCCCCAGATTTATTTTCTTACCTCGACGTTTCAACTATGTAACAATAGTCTTGGTCGCGAGTAGACTAATACGCGATTAAGAGCCGGAGCCATAGAATATCAAAACATGATTGACCAAGACATAACGTTAGTGACAATGGAATGTGTCTGCAGTTTAACTAAAACTGCAGGGTGGGTTCCCAACGAGTCACCCCAAACGTGTAACCCCGTTACTCGTTGGGATAAAAACTTCCCAACCAGTAACAGGGTGACTCGTTACAACTTTTTTTACAAAAGAAGTTCCCAACGTGTCACCCTTGGTGTAAAGGGTTACTCGATGAGAAAAAATATTACCAACGAGTAACGGGGTTACACGTTGGGATCCCACCCTGAGAAATAAATAAAATAAAAATAGTTATTTACACACCAATAGGTACGTTTTGCCAGTTTTTAATTTAATTTGTATTAAAATAAAATATGCTCAATTATTTAATTGTTATCTGAAAAGTAACAAAAACTTGAATAAAACCTATTGGGACTTGGAATAAATTGTTCTTCTAATTCTGTTATGTATGGAACATCATAGTAATAATTACTGAAAAAAAAAAACAGCTGACAGCTGCGCCATAGATTACAAAACTTTTGTGATGTTGCAATATGTCAAAAAGTTAAATGGTGACATATCCGCATGAACGCTTTTTTCGGCAATGTTGGTGTTTTTACCTGCTGGCAACCCGATAACGTATGGCTTTCTTACTTCGCACTTCAGTGCAGGTACGCAGTCTTCGGCTGTGCACGTCTCACTAGTCAAAATGGCGGACGGAGAAATACCAAGTTGTTCTTCAACAATAAATAACATAGTGTTCATAAAAAAGATTGGTGGTACTGAACTTCTTCGTGGAGGACACCAGTACTATGCTCGAAAAAAATACAAGAGTGGTTTGGCAGTGTGGGCTTGCACAAAAAGAAATGAAATACCTACTTGATTATTATAAAAAGTTTTTCACTTAACTCTTATTCCCTATTAATAAATAAATAAATTCTGTAAACAACACACAGCGCCATCTAGCCCCGTGGTAAGCTACTAAGCTTGTGTTACGGTGACTAGACAACGGATATAATACTTATATTTATTTTTCTTTTGTAAATACATACATATTATACATAGAGGGACACCCAGACCAGATGACTATTGCACCGATGCAGAATGGAGGCGATATGTTTGTAGTGGCAATGGGCTATTGAGATAAAATATGAACGGCTGATAAATAAGCCAATGTGCATGCCCATGATAAAAGGGGTGGGTTCCCAACAAGTCACCCCAAACGTTACTCGTTGGGATAAAAACTTCCCAACCAGTAACAGGGTGACTCGTAGCAACTTTTTTATACAAAAGAAGTTCCCAACATGTCACCCTTGGTGTAAAGGGTTACTCGATGGTAAAAAATATTACCAACGAGTAACGGCGTTACACGTTTGGGGTGACTCGTTGGGAACCCACCAACTGCAGACATAATACCTACTGCATTGTCTAAGTAACCTACGTATCTAGTCGTATCACAAAGTTTATACCTATACTACATGATTACTTTGTCTCATCTTTGAGTCATAGCCAGATAATAATATAGTTTCGGTTATGTCAGGGTTTGTTTTAAGTGTTTGGGTAATTTTAGTGATTTGAAAGTTTGTGTGTAAGTATGTAAAGTACGTTTATAACACATTTGCTCGTAAAGGGCCTCTTATTTCACCAATTTCAATATCGTAATGTATGTCATTACGTACTTGTGCGTAATCGTAAAGTAAAACGCACGAGTTTCTTTCTAATAAGGTAACACGTACGGTTTATCATGCTCCGTCTAAAACCAACGGTACTTTTTTAAATCTTAAGAAAAAAAAAGCAAAGAAAGCAAATCAAAAAGTTTTTATGTCAGAAAAGTGGTCAATATTTTATGAATAAAATTAACTTTGGGAGATAAAATATAAAAAATAAACATTTAATTCTTTAATTTAATTCATTTTGACAATAACTTGACAACATTAAAAATGCCAACTGGCAACGTAATAATCAATTTCACAAATTGTTCAAATTTTTCTAACTGCTTTAACAAGTGATTAAAGATTTATTCGTTTAAGAAAGTCCGAGTTTTATTTATTTCCTTGCAAATGTGTTATAAAACGTCGTATGACATACGTGCGCTTTGATAATTACAGCCTCTGCTTTCTTGTAGCCCTCGCCTACGGCTCGGGCTAGCAATATCGCCTCGGCTGTAATTTTCAACTTACCGCACTTATATCATAATGTACTATTATTACTCCTTCTCGCAGAAAACTACTGGTCTAATTGCAATGAAACTTGGTAGGATTAACACATAGGCTACTTTAATCCCGATATTCCCGCGGGATCGGGACTTACACGGTTGAAACTGCGTGGAGCAGCCAGTATTAACTATATTGTCTCTTAGTTACATTTTCCCGGGTTTTATCGCGTATTATTATTTTAATGACCAATTTCATCGCGTCTTGGTCGCGTGGCCACGCTACCAAGACCATTGTAACATGGTTGAAACGTCGAGGTAAGAAAATAAATAATAATACCTACGCGATAAAGACCCGGGAAAATGTAGCTATGTTAAGAAATCGTGTCAAGTTAAAAAGTTTATATCGTCTCTTCACAGGATGAAACGATACTATGTGTAATGAACTATTTGGACATACAATCGCTGTGCCGCTGCGCGCAAGTGAACAAGTTATTCAACCGGCTAGCTTCTGACTCTATACTGTACAGGTCTATCGATCTTAGACCCTATTGGCACTGTGTTCATTCTCAGGTAAACTAATTTATCTATACTAATATTATAAAGAGAAAAGATTTGTGTTCGTGTGTGTCTGTGTGTTTGTCTGTATGTTTGTAATGAATAAACTCAAAAACATCTGGAACGATTTCAAAAATTCTTTCACCATCAGAAAGCTACATTCACCCTAAGTAACATAGGCTACTTTTGATCCGGATATTCCCACGGGGCTTTCACGGGTGAAACCGCGGGACGCAGCTAGTCTATTTAAATAAAACGAAGGGTTCTGTATCATTATCACAAACAAAACATATTTGTTGTATGGAAGCCTCTACATAAATATTAATTTTGTTGTTATAGTGGCTACGGAAATACGCCATCTGTGAAAATGTTAACTGTCTAGCTATCACGGTTTATGACATACAGTCCATAGTGACAGATTTTTTGCTGATAATTATAATAGTACGGAACCCTCTGGAATTGGCAGGGTTTTTTTTAATATTGAAGTTACAAGGAAGTGACTCAAACATTTGAACGTTTAAGATAATTAATTCTGGATTATGAAAGGTAGCAAGGTTAACTACTAGGTTCTGATTCTTGATTGTTTGAAAATTTAATTACTAAAACGTGATCGATGTATTTCCTCGATTTACCTACCTACTATAAAAATAAACGACGTTTTCACTCTTAATTGGTGATTTGTAACCCGTTCATTTTTGCACTCGCACATTCTCCTCTGTTTTGGCGCAACTGGTTTGGAAAAGAATCCCAAATGACATCATTGTACCTTATTTTGTGCATATAAATTTCGAATTTCGAGGGATTGGCTCCTGCGCATTTTTTTTGTTTTGTTCGCCGTTTCTGTTCCATAGTATATTTAGGGTTTTTTACCCAAAGAATAAAAACGGTACTCGTTTACTAAGACTTCGCTGTCCGTCTGTCTGTTTGTCTGTATCTCATGAACCGTGATGCTAGACAGTTGAAATTTTCACAGATTAGAATAATTTGTCTCTTTTCTAAGTACGACGTTTCGGCAACGGGTTACACCGGCCGTAGTCGCGAGCAAAAACCATCTACAAATGCGTTCTAGACCGGTAGTTCAAATAATAAAAATATTTTTTAAGTAAATACTTTATTTCAGGTTCTCGTAACGTTATCAATACGATGCAAATTCCTCCAGAAACTCGACCTGTCTTGGTGCGGCAGCCATCGCATGATACAACCTAATTACGTGGTCAAGTTAGTTGTATTCCTTTCTGTTATTGTTATAGTATAGCTATTGATGTAATATTGCAGTAAAATTGTATCGATAGCCATTGTGGAAATTAATGGGCCTTGGTATATTTTTATATGCTAATAAATCGATTGCTTTTGTACACTCAGTTTCTCGAAATTTGAAAAGACTGTTCATTTTAACTGTTGTTAAACCAAAGATTCGTCGCTGAGAGTTGCGGGTACAGTAAAATAAATAAATATACACTGTGAACAACACACAGCGCCACCTAGCCCCGTCATAAGCTACTAACCTTGTGTTAATTTATTTTTCTTTTGTAAATACATACATACTATACATAGAGAGACGCCCAGACCAGACACAAATATTAATTTTTAAGCATAAATACTTGCATCCGGCGGGAATCGAAACCGCAACCTTTTGCATTGCAGTCGGGCATTCACATGAAGCGCCACAGAGATCCTCAACCGTCAAAGTTTACGCTATAGGTACGGAACCTTAAAAACCCAATATAAGTAGTGTTCTTTTTAAACGATGTTAAACTCTAATTTTAGTCACGTTAGTCGAGTCCTTCAGTTTTTTTCTCAAAACAAATCTATTCTATTTTAAGATTGCATGTGATTTTGTATTGTTTTCAGTTTCCTACGAGACAGCGGGTCTGAATTAACACATCTACGAATGAATTGTTGTAAATTCGTTGACAACTCGGTGCTAAGAGCCATCGTCGATAGCTGTACTTGTTTACAAGGTAATGCTATATTATTTTTATTGTTTTTGCTTTGTATATTAGTCTATAAGGTATGTATTTATGGGCCGTTGAAATTAATGTTTTGAAACGAAGTTCCTGATCGCGCGTTGCGAAAAGGGGCTAGACGGAAAAAATTAAGACCAAAAGTTGTAACGACATTTATTGCTATAATTGTAAGCCGTGCGGCGTGCGCGTGTTTCTTTGTCTGTCTGTCTCTCTCTCTCATAAAAAGGAACTTCGTTCCACCCGGGTGTCCCTTGACACTTCTCAAGTTTTAGAACGAATTAAGAAAAAAATAAGACCAAAAGTTGTAACGACACTTTTTTTTTGGAACGAAGTTCCTTATCGCGCGTTGCAGAAGGAGGCTAGTTTTTGCTTCGTTCCATCCGGGTGTCCCTTGACACCTCTCAAGTTGTTTTTTTTATTGTTTTTGCTTTGTATGTTAGTCTATACTATAAGGTATGTATTTATGGGCCTTTGTTGATGACATTTTTTTTTTCTTTAATACTTTGTTTTCTACACCTCGCGAAAGTAAAGAAAAGGAATGCTCAGTAGTTGTCCAAACTAAATTCAAGGTCTACTTAAGGTTAAAGATCTCTAACTTTGAGATTTATATAATAGTGGGGAGGGGAGGTCGTAGGTTGAAGTACCGCATGAATTTTAGAATAGAATAGAATAGAATATAGTTTATTCGCAACAAAAAAACACTAATACATGAACAATAAAAACAAAATACAATAAAGAAACATGATTTGTTGCGAAACGGTCCTCAACTCAGCGTAATGCTAGTCTTTCGACTAGCGCTGGTCTTCCGTTGGGACCATTTCGGTAAGACGTCAGTAACAGTCAGTACCACAGGAAATAACTATTTAAAATTAAATTAATTAATAAATTAATAAATTGTTTATTTCAGTAACCAAAATATACATTACATTTTTTCCGGTTTGAGGCTTTCTTTTAAGCGAATAACGCTTGTGTCAGAAAGCCCCACTCTTCCAATATCATTATTTTAAACTTAAATTTAGTTACCATCGTCTATTAATTAATTACGAAATCAAAATACAAAAAAATAATTAGAAAATAGAAATTCCTGACATTACATATAAACATTTATAATATTTGAGATATTACTTTGCAAATTTAATTATTAGGTAAATCATTAAATATAATTCAAATTATTAAATTACAATTATTTATCTAAATTACATATTAGGTATTTTCAAATTATTATATACTATTATTATTATGATTTTTTTATTTGGTTTTAATTTAAGCTTACAAGAAACAGAAAAGTAAAGTTACATATGAATAGTTTGTGTGTGTGTATGTGCGAATGTTTTTGTTATGTTTATTTAGTGGTATTTGTAATGTATGTAGTGACTTTACGCGAGTGCGCTATCCTCTAAAGATTTAGGATCGCGCAAAATCTTCATTTTAGGTGATGTGTGCTTGATTTGTGAATGTATGATTGAATGATGATCTTATTTCATGTATTCCAGTAGCCGCTCAACCTCAGCGTAATTCCGCGCAAGAAGCCATTCCGTCAATTCCCTTTTACATGTGTGGTAGTTCATAGGGTAGATATTCAAGGCTCTGTTTATGCTGTTATAAATGTGAACTGTCTGTGTAGTAATTTGTCGTCTAGCAAATACCGTTTTAATTATTGGTCTAGAAAGTATTATATCAGACCGTCTTTTGAGTTGCATACTCGGGTCGAAACCAATTCTCCTATGTGTTTTTAGTACTAATAGTAGCACATAAAGTTTTCTTACTGAAAGGACTTCGCTCAAGGTATACAAAGCATCCGTAGAGAATCTGTAGGATTTAAAGTACATAACTTTAAGCAGCGCTCTCTGAGCGCGCTCTACCTGTAAAAACCTAGTTTTAGAAGCTCCTCCCCAAACACCTATGCAGTACCCCTGTACAGATTGTGCAAGAGCTATATAAATCTTATTAAGCAGTTCTAATGTAGCAATGAACCTCAGTGTCTTAAAGATCCATATCAGTTTTCGAATTCTATTGCAAATAGCGTCAATTTGCTGATGCCATGACATATGTTGATCTATTTGCAACCCAAGATACTTTGTTGAGGAAACTCTACTAATAGCAGCACAGTCACATGTAATGTCGTGAGGGCTATCTGAGTCATGCAATCTTACAGTAAAGTCTTTTTTTGGTTGGGTTGTGGCATTGATTGTAAAACAGGTAAAGTTTGTTTTTTGAATATTGATGGTTAATAGATTCGCTCTGAGCCATCTCGCTATTTTAGCTAGACCTATTTCAGCTCTGTCGCGAAGTTTTTCCCAACTTGTGTCAGAAAAAACCACAGCAGTATCGTCAGCATAAGCTAGAACTTTGGCGTTTTCGATTTTTATATTACACAAACCATTAATATAAACCAAAAACAGAGTCGGACCCAGTACACTTCCTTGGGGCACTCCATATTTGACAGGAGATTCCCTACTTATATGTTTTCCAATTTTTACGATTTGTGACCTATTACTCAGATAATCCGTCAGTAGTGAAAGGCTTTTACCTCTAATACCAAAGTGTTCTAGCTTATCAACGAGAATGGGAATATGAACGGTGTCAAATGCCTTTTTCAGATCTATATATACTGCCAACTATATATACTAAAACATAACACAAACAAGATTATGATACAAGTAACAGCACAGCAATAGACAACACATTTTTAAACTAAATAATTATGTAAAACAAAATATATATGTAGGAACAAATAACGAATAACAAACAAATAGCTAAATATGAGCACATCAGACAATTAACAAATGACAGCAGATAAAATCAAAATTTACAAAGGACAGCAGAAGATACCAAAAACAAAATAAAATAATAGAATAATAGTAGGAACTATATTGCACTGGTTTCAAGTACCAAAGTCTCTTGCGACTTTTGGTGGCTAAAAATAAATTTCTTAAGGTTAAGTCTAAAGCCCCGAACAGTTTGCAGGTAAAATAATTTTAAAACATAAATCATTTTTCTGAAATATTTTTTTATCTGAAGTGCCGGCCCGCCCGCACCTCTAGATGGGGGTCTACTCCTCGCGTTCTTCTGCGCATCTACCCTTTCGCCTTCTGCGCATCTAAGTCCTGAGACTACTATCAAAGGCGCCATAAAGTTTTACACGCACTTTACATGACTTTTTTTTGTTTTTCTTACAGAATTATGTCTCCGCTCCGTAGTGAGTTGCACAGAATGGATGCGTCTTGCCTCGCTGAGAAGACTGAAACGTTTGGATCTATACAGAACGGACATATCTACTCTGGCAGCGGTCACTGTAGTTAGATCTAACCCTATGTTGGAACATCTTAATGTTGGTATGTTTGTTTTTGACGGACTTTTAAGAACGCGGCGACTGTTACCATTTCCATACAAACTTGATACCAAAATAAATTATGAAAAATTTAGTTTTCTACCTTAATATCGATATTATTCGGATTAAGATTTTACTTTTATAGGGTGGGTCCCCACCGCAAGGTTTTCCAAAATATTCATTCGAAATGAAATAAAACAGAGAAACTTTTTTTTTTCATTTTTACAGCGTAATTTACTTTTTATTGGGAATAATATAAAACAAATGAGATGTAAACTAGTAATTTACGCTGGAAAAATGAAAAAAACATTTCTCCGTTTTATTTCATTTCGAATGAAAATTTTGGAAATCCTTGTGGTGGGGACCCTTTAAAAGTAAAATCTTAATCCGAATAATATCGATATTAAGGTAGAAAACTAAATTTTTCATAATTTATTTTGGTATCAAGTTTGTATGGAAATGGTAACAGTCGCCACGTTCTTAAGTTAGAGAAAAGGGGTACTCAGAGAGTATCGGTCCGATACCAAAGATTACAAACGTACCTCTGTCTCGCTCAGTCCGACTCAATATGACAGTGACAGCCATGGTCATTTCCATCATCGTTTTCGGATGCGCTCTCACATATCAAATAGCTCATTTTGTTAGACTTAGACTGGATGGTCGTGACAAGCCTCCTAAGAAACCCTATTTGGTCGCCTATCACGACGGACTGAGGATACCGTAGTAAATAATTATTGTTTTGATGTTTTACTGCTACAAAAAGTGAGGGTAAATTACCCTGAGTTTGAAGCAAGAGCGGGATGTATTTATGTCAATTATGAGTGAGAGAGAGGACAGCTGTAGACTATAACATAGAGTTCTGTTTGAGACGCCATGGTGGACGCGAGGTCCTGATTTTTATTTTCGTAAAACCTAGTTATATTGCGTGTACATTGTTTAATTTTGGTGGCATATTTTTCAATTTAGTTTCGTGAAAGATAACGAGTGTAGTGAAAATAAAATAACAGTGCCGAACACGGAATTATCGCGTTACAAACAGATGCTCACGAGGAGTTGCAATAAAATTCGCCACCATTTTTGTTGTACTCGCCTACCCACATTAAAAAATGTAATATTACACGTGATATTGGCCCAAATTGCCCTTAAATGCTGGCAGAAAGGCCATAAACAAAGAACTGAACTGACTATAACATATTATTTCTACGGCTACAACAACATCTTATTATATAATAATTTCTGTTTTGCAGGTTCATGTAAAATGATATCAGCAATGGACGAGGTAGCGATAGCGTTGGGTGCGAATTGCCCGAACCTCATATCTGTAGACTTTTGGAAATCGTACTCGTTGACTCCGAACGGTATCCGAGCGCTCGCCGCCTGCAAGCAGCTGCAAGAACTGGATGTTGGCTGGTGGTAAGTCGAACTTCTGGAGTTACTGCTTTTTTGAAAAAATGCTTTCAAAAACCCGTGGGCTACCCGTGGCGAAGCGGTCAAACGCGTTCGGATTACCAATAGTCGCGGGTTCGAATCCCGCCGGGTACCAAAGTTTTTGAAAGCATTTTTTTTAAATAAGCAGTAGGTTTTCCTAAGTTTGGATTAACACTAAGAAATAATGTTTACTGGAGTTAGTTAGTTACTTAGTTTTGCTGGGCCTTTTCCGCAGTTAGCCTCACAATTAGACCATTGTACGTGATTTCTTTAGAGGGGTTAAGCAGTAAGACGCCACGGCATCCTACTCCGGATTGGCCAATATCTCACACCTTCGGACCGTGGTGAGTCTGGGACATGTCGGTTTCCTCACGATGTTTTCCTTCGCTGTAAGAGCGATGTTATTAGCGCACATAACTTTTTCTTAAAAAAAAAGACATTGGTGTGCGGTCGGCCTGGATTCGAATCCGATTTTCGGAATGAAAGTCAGGGAATCTACCACTAGACGAACACCGCTCACTGGACTTAATTTTACTGCAGTTCAATGTACTTATAATCGAGTGGAAGCACTTTAACAGCAATATTTTAAAGAATAAAAATGCATTTCTGAATTTCAAAGCGTGAGTCACTGACGTGGGTGAACGAACATTAAGTCGCTCGGTTATGAGAACTGAGAGATGCGGGTTCGAGACTAGCTTTTTGCTGTGTTTTATTATATGTATTTTTGCTTTAAAATATTCCTATGATAGCCAAGTGGCAGGCAAGCACTTAAAATATAACTTTAACAGAATTTTAAACTTGTGCTTAACCAATTTCAGCTTACAAGCCGGCGGTTCGGGCGAATGGCTGGCTTGGCTTGAAGGCAGCGAACTAAGGAAGCTATTCCTCGGAGCTCTTAGAGGCGTTTGTGATAGAGATCTTAGGGCCTTACTGCCACGGACACCTAAACTGACGCAACTGGATTTGTTGGGCGTCAGGGCTGTTACACCAGATATATGCGACACGTGAGTACATTTTAGCGCTTCTGGATGCAACATTAAAGCCGTTTGTGATAGAGATCTTAATGCTCCTAGATACACTTACTTCTGTATTTATACACCTCATTCGAGCGATGTTCCCGGTTGAACCCCTTTTGAGAGCCCCGGGTGCTAAAACAGTGGGTAGGTCTGTTGTGACCATACCTACTGCAAATAGATTTCTTAATGGATTTTATTGCCGGCCACTTGTCTGACAGCAAACCTCCTTGGAACCAAGCAGTTTACCCGCCACCGCGCGCGGAGAACTCCAGTCCATAGCCTGCTTTAGCCAAGACTGGCCTACTGAGGAATGTAACCATAGAAGCGCCTTGTTCTAAGCAAACGGTCACCAAAATTTGACATTAAAATTCTACAGCTATCTTTCAGCTATTATGCTTGAAACTACATAAAGTTCATCTCACTTTTGCTTTAAACTCAAGGTTTATATGATAACATTGGTTACACACACCTTTGAATAACTCTGAATATGCTGCCGTGGGTATCCAAACTGACATATTAAATAAGATGTTACGCAGCGTCCTACGTGGGCGATCGGATGCGAACGCGATGCGGCGCGGTGCGGTGCGGAAACAAGGAACAGTCGAGAATCGCGCCGCATCGCACTTTACGTGCATTTGGTCACGTAGGCCACTTCAATAGCTATCGACTGTTCCTTGTTTCCGCACCGCACCGGATCGGATCGCTTCGCAATCGCGTTCGCATCCAATCGTCCACGTAGTACGCTGCGTTAGTCTCCGATCTTTCTTCTGTTTTCGACATGTTCTTAAAAACTTCTTAAATTAAAGACATTGTAGTCATTTCATGTTAGTCTTCTTCAAACATTAATTATATTCATACAAAACTCTTCATTTTAAACCCTTTTCTTTTTCATTTTACAGTATATTAGCTGAATGCAAAGAACTTCGACTTCTGGACGTCAGTTTTTGTGATCAGATACAAGAATCACAGGTACCTATCTGTTCTACAGGGTGTTCTCAGGAAGGGGTGTTAAGCCAAAAGGGGGGTGAGGTTCTAGAGTTTAGAACAAAAAAATCCAAAAGTTGTAGAACAAAAGTTGTTCGCCTAGACTTGTAGAATAACCCCATTTCGGCTTAATACCCCTTTCTGCGAACACCTTGTATATTTACATTTCTTTTTAAAGTAATCAGTCAAAATGATGTAAAAAGTGAAGGAAAATGATAACACGTAAGGTGGGGAGAGCAGTATTACATTTTGTTGTTCAACTTGGTTATTTTTGCGAAAATCTAAAAAATAACATTGAGATATTATGCTGTAGTACCAGAGGTGATGTCTCAAACATATTACATGTTCCTTTAAGAGGATAGTCTCCATTCTCTTTCTCCATACAAACGTAGTTTACATTTTCCACCCTGGATAAAGACATTAGAGCAAATATGTTTATGCCATAAAACCTATATCTGGCATGAAAATGCATCTACCTTTTTATTTTCTAATTAAAATAATAATAAAAAATTAAAAGGTAAATGCATAGTCATCATGACAGATATAAGTTTTATGGCATAAACATATTTGCTCTATAAGACATTAGAGCAAATATGTTAATGCCATAAAACTTATCCAGGGAGGAAAATGTAAACTACGTTTGTATGGAGAAAGAGAATGGAGACTATCCTCTTAACCCGAAATAAATATAAAAAGTCACTGCATGTAGCGCCGACAATATTGTTGGGTCTATCGAAAAATGAAATGATATTAAATACTAATGTACCTATTTAGTACATAGGATCTTGAGATTTATACCATGGAGCACGTAACAGCGCATGGCGAGAAATCGAAGCTGATCTGGAAAGCTACCGCGGTTGTACCGTCGGAATCGGGATCGGATTCATTTGACAGTTTGACAGCCGAATTTCGAACCGCGAAATCACCATCCATCGATATGAGTAATCGACGCGCCGATTTGAAATCGGTGTATGCAACACAGACAGAATTGAATTGAATTGAAGAAAATCTTCAAATCGACGGCTGACGGCCATGGATGCGCGGTTTTAAAATTGAAAAATTCGCTGTCAGAGATGTCAAACTACCGCGTCGGCATCGATTGCTGTCAACGATACAACCGCGGTAGCCTCGCCGGCCAATGCGACGTCAGAATAGCCGGCCGCTTTGTATCTACACTAATATTATATAGAGGAAAGATTTGTATTTTCGTGTGTGTGTGTGTGTGTGTGTGTGTGTGTGTGTGTGTGTGTGTGTGTGTGTGTGTGCGCGCGTCTGTATGTTTGGTATGAATAAACTCAAAAAGTACTGAACCGATTTCAAAAATTCTTATACCATTAGAAAGCTAGATTCAACCTGAGTGACATAGGTTACTTTTGATCCTGATATTCCAAGAGATCGGGCCTAACGCGGGTGAAACCGCAGGACGTAGCTAGTCGTTAATATTTTCGAAACTACGTAGGTACTAAATATATGAACAAAGGTACCAAATAGGTGCTAATTAATGAGCGTAGTTTGATGTTAATCTGTTGCATGGTCCAGCCAAGATGACGGACACAAAATATCATTTATTTATCCGCGGGGCACAGCTAGCTAATATGATATATTCCTAATGTATTATGATATATTTTTTCTAGGTACTGGACTGGCGTGAACAATATCCACACGTAAGCATAAAACGTTCGTTTCAATCAGCTAACCTCGGAGCTTCGCCGAGCCATCTGTTCTTTGCACCTAGTTTAGAATAAACGAAAACGTATTGAAGAGGAAAATCTACCTATTTTTTTTCCATACAAGGAAGTCGACTGTTTCCTTTCTTGATAAAGACATTAAACCAAATATGTTTATGCCATAATCTGCCATAACCATGCCCCTACGTTTTGGATTTTTTCATTTTCTATATAGAATAAAAAAAAAATGAAAAAAAAAAACAAAACGTAGGGTCGGGGTCGTATGGTCGGTCATGGCTGATATTGGTTTTATGGCATTAACATATTTTCTCTAATCTCTTTATCCTGGGAAGTTCAGTTGACTACGTTTGTTAAGTTTGTATGGAGAAAAGAATAGGTTTCCTTTTCCCTTAATTTTCATTTTTCCCGGATCTTATTCCTGTTTTGTTATTTTTAAATTCTCTTTTCTTCTTTTTAAACTTACATGATTTCCGTCCAACATTATTATTAGAACTACCTACGTGTCTAGATCGCGTTGTAGATAATTATGGTTTTTAATTACCTCGGCGTTTCGGCAAACGGGTTACACCGGCCGTGGTCGCGAGAAGACCGACCGACCGTTCTTTTACCTCAACGTTTCGGCTTTATTATAATAGTCTTAGTCGCGAGGAGACACCGATCAAGGCGACTCGGAGGGAAGAGGAGGAGAATTTAAAAATAACATTACGCAAATAAGACTCGTAAATAATGTAAATATGAGTACTTACAAATCGTGTAAGTTTAAAAAGTTCAAACGCATTTCCACTATTTTTTCTCTATAAGTGATGGCTTCGAACGACTGTATATGTAACCAAATACGTCAATTATATGTACCTAAGCTTTTTTTGATCTTATTAACTTGTGTCAATTATTACCAAATTTTTATATAACACATTTTGAATATTTTCAATAAGCCTTTAAAAAAGTTTTTCTAAAACAAATTTCATAAAAACTGTTATAATAATGTACTAATGGAAAAACATGAATTATTAGTAATATGTAATATAAGATATTATATTTCTTATAATAGTTTTTTTTGATAAATGTCATTATTAAAATATAAGATTTTTTTATGAATGAGATGATGAGTTAAAGCTACGTGCGATCTCGCGCGTTTTTTTTAAAGTCGAGGCTGATTGTCTAGTTGCTCGTATTACATTTCGTATTATAATATTTTAATACGCTTCTATAAACGTTTAATAAAAATACTTTAGTTAAAAATTGACAGCTATACAAATAAAAATTCGAAAAATGTATTTCAATTCTATCCAACATCGCGAAAACAGAAGAAAAATCCGCATAATTCCATATTTTTTTTCTAGTTTATTATGAATCGAAAAAAAATATATTTATCTAAAAAAATTAAACACAAATATCTTTTTATCGAAAGTGATTTAGTATTTGGCTTTAATATTTTAAGACTGAATAAGTAGTTTTCCATAATTTAGTTTAGGCTTATGAAAATTATACAGTGTTTCAACACTTGGCATATATGCAACTTTGTTTGATATATGTACATAATTTTAATATGTTTCTGACGGCCGAATACAGAAAAGCTACTTAAAATTTAAACACTAAGCAGCTCTTAAATTTAAAAGTCCTCATACTAGTTTTAAATTTAGAAGCTGCTCCATTATTTAAGTACCACTCATATTTAAGTGGCGTTTCTGTATTCGGCTTTATATCTGTTGTTATTTGAAAGATAATTATCAATTATATATCCTACTAATATTGTAAAGGTGAAAGTTTGTAAGTGTTTATGTTTGTAGCTCCTTTACGCAAAACTGCTAAACTGATTGCGATGAAACTCGATACGTAGATAGCTGGAGACCTGGAATAACACAGGCTAAGTTCTATCGGGGCTTACGCGTGTGAAATTAATGTCTATACTATACTAATATTATAAAGAGGAAAGATTTGTATTTATGTGCGCGGGACACATCTATAATCCTACTTCCTACTTATAATATTATGAATGTGAAAGTTTGGATGTATGGATGTTTGTTACTCTTTCACGCAAAAACTACTGAACCGATTGCGATGAAACTTGGAATATAGATAGCTGGACACCTAGAATAACACATAGGCTAATTTTATCCCGTAATTCCCGCGGGATCGGGACTTACGCGGGTGAAACCGCGGGGCGCAGCTAGTTTATTATAATAGTGCTTTTTACTGTGGAACTATGTTTTGGATATCTCTGTTGTAATTAAACTCATTTTTTGGCTTTAATCGCGTGGTGTTTATTACTTTTACCATTGTTCCAATACTTAACGTTTCAAACCTTTACAGATCTCTTCAGTATTGACACCACGCGATTAAGCATGGCCGCACACATACGTTTTCCGAATAAGTTTTTTTTTTCGGAATGTTTACAGTCAGTATATTTTCGGTTCGGAAACAAAACGAACAGGTGCGGTAATCAAGATAATTTATATGGCTTTGAAGCATTCAGAAATCCCGAATACGGAAAAGGTATTCGGAACACGTACGTGTGCGGCCAGGCTAAAAACCAAAAAGTTAGTTTAATTTCAATCCAACACCACCAAAACAAAAGAAAGTCTATATATCTGTTGATACAATTATTGTACATAATATTTATTGATTAAGTTCAAAAATAAATAATAGGTAAGCTAAATTTTTAAAACCTTGACATTGATTTTATTCTCATTGTGAAAATTAGTTTGACTTTCACAGAAATTGTTTACCTATAGGAACCTTAAAAAGTCAAAGAGACATTTAAAAACTATCTGTGCCTTAATCTTATTATTTGTACCTACTCTGTTTAAATTTGACTAATTTACTTCGTATTAAGTTGAGAAACTACAATTTAATTCCTTGATTCGTAAACGTTTCACCTATGCAGTTTCAAGATACGATTATGAATAATAATGTTATATAATAAGTAGGTAACTGTGTCATACATAATTTTGTAATAATTTTGACAATAAATGGAACAGTCAATTAGCTAGATTTTTTCACTGCTTCATTGAGTCTGTGTATGATTTCATTAATATTTTCTAAAATACCTAGACAGATAGATGGATAAATTCTTTATTGAATAAACCATATAAATTAGATTGCAAATAACTCCCAAGTATTACTCTATATAGGGAATCGCTTATAGGTAACCATTAAAACACATGGCTAATTATTTTCAAAAATACTGCTGATTGACCTGCGTGAAATTGACAGTAGAGAAACGAAACTAAAAATAAGGGTTAAGTAACCTTTTCTGTTGGTTTTTTTTTACTCAATCGTTAAAATAAAACCTATTAAAACACGAAAAATCTTAAAAACGGGGCAAGTGCGACACTCGCGCACAAAGGGTTCCGTACCACTATCACAATTGGATACGGAACCCTAAAATGGTTTACAACAACCAATTTTTCAATTTTATAGGAAAATATAAAATATTTATCTTCGATTCTTACTCCCATCAAACGACCGAATCACTCAAAAAAAAAAAAAAAAAAAACCTTGGCACAAAGAAAATCTGAAACATAAAAGAAACTCTTTGGTAAGTAAGGCAGACTGGTATATTTGACAGATAGGGCAGCCATTTTGAATTCCATGACCAACTCGATTTGTCCTGACCAATCAGAAGCGACCTCACATTGTAGTACTAAACTCCTTGTTATATTTGAAACACGTTTGTTGTATGGGAGCCCCTTTTAAAGAATTGTTTTATTTCGTTTTTAGTATTTGTTGTTGTAGCGGCAACCGAAATACATCTTCTGTGAAAATTTCAACCTTCTAGCTATTACGGTTCATGAGAGCCTGGTGACAGACGGACAGACGGACGGACGGACGGACGGACGGACGGACAGACAGACAGACAGACAGACAGCGAAGTCTCAGTAATAGGGTCCCGTTTTTACCTTTAGGTACGGAACCCTAATAAAAACGTGGAGTAAGGAACTGTGGTCAGGTCGAAGTAGTGAGAACATGCTTTGTCTTTATCCGTGACAAGAAGTTTCAAAGTTGACAAACAGGAATAAAAAGTGGTAAAAGCACCCCGTACTTAATCCACGTTTATTAATAAGGCTAGAAGTGTCCAATCCAAGTTAGGTGTTGCCACTACTTAATCATGTCTACGACACGATCAAACAATAACAACTATAGTCATCCACAGATAATAACATCCCACTAATATTAAAAATGCGAAAGTTTGTGGGTAAGTAAGTTAACTAGTATGTTTGTTACTGCTTCACGCAAAAACTACTGAACCGATTGCAATGAAACTTGGTATGCAGATAGCAGGAGATCTGGATTAATACAAAGGTACTTTTTATCCCAATACTCCCGCGGGAAATACGCAGATGAAACCGAGGCCGAGCGAAGCTAGTGATTTAATAATGTTGATAAAAGTTCGCGACCTTTTCGTGATAACATAGAATACATAATAGTTGAAAGGTAGTTCCTTAATAATAAGTAAAGATTTTTAAAACCATTCCTACAATAATAATTGGCATTTTTAATCTAATATTTATATGATTTATGCAGCGTCCGCAACTTTAATCAATTCTATTTATGGCGTTGTAGTATTTATTTCTTTGAGTAGGTTTATATTCTGTGAAAACTTGATTATTGAAATAATAGATTAAGTATAGTTGTTTAGAGTTCCTACCTAGGTATATTACCAATACGTACCTATAGAAATCAGTAACCGAGAGACATTCAAAGGAAAATATTGTACGGTTTTGCGCTTTGTTGTTCTTATAATGTGAAATCGTGATTCAGAGTACCTTCAGCTGCGAGAAGAGGAAATCATTGATTTGCGTGAGTATTCTTTGAATAGTTATAGACTAGTTGCGTTCTGTGGTTCTGCGTACATAGTCTATTGACTATCTACTGTTTCGTTTATATTCCCCTCTCTTCTCATCTGAACGATGTTCCCCGTTGCATCCCTCTCCGCTAAAACACATTTTTTTTGGGTTCGGCGCAGACATTGACCATATACCTTCTGCAAAAAGATTTGGCAATATTGTTATGGCCGGCCGCTTGCCTGATACCAACCCTCCTAGGGACCCAGCAGTTTGTACGCCACCGCGCCGGGAGAACTTAGGGTTTACTAGTCTCCCTCTGATCCCTGACTAGCGTTTGGGGACACGATCTGTCTAAAACAGATCCCTAACGGTTCCTCCTGGAAGTGGCTTGACGGTAGGTATAGACCCCTATCTGCATGCCCAAAGTGGCCATAGTCGGGGACGCTATAACATAATTATATTAATAGGTTTCATGTTTGGGGTCCCGTTGATCCCTTAGGGACCTTTTACGTCACCCACGGGAAAAGATGGGATAACCCTATTCTATGCTGGGGATACACGGCGGTGCCAGGGTGCACGGTGTCGCTTAATTACCCGAATGCAAGAAAGTCGACTGCCTATCAATGCATGTATACTTACGTAGGTACTTATGGTTGTTATGGTTGTACCACAGGTTTTACTCTCACACAGAACAGAACACACTCCAGATTTTATGTTTCTAGAACTAGCGATTTAGGCCGGGCGATACAATATTATAGTTCAGTCAGTCAGTCAATCAATCACTCAGCATCATTGACATTAGTATATAGCAAGTAGGTAAACATTGTTTAGATGTAGATAGGTAGATATACCTACCTATGCATACTTACGCGCAAACTAAACTAGGTACCTACTTACCTACCTACCGTGTTGTGATATAATTAAACAGAAGCGCGGTTGTCTTTTGTTTTTAAGTGTATAAATAACCGGAGTAGTACCGGTTATTTTGCTGTCTTGAGTTACCTTGCTTACCTAACTACAGTAGCTACCACAGGTAAGTTTAAGCTGTACCTATCTACGTAATCTAAAGTGTTTTATTGCAGGTGAAGTTGCGGGAAACGCTTATAGATTTATAGTAGGTATTTACACACTTGAATTTATTTATTTATTTTGAAAAAAAGGTTTTGCACCCAACAGGATTTGAACCTGCCATACTTACCAACAATTTCCACTGTATTGCGTCTTACCACTTGTGCCACAGGTGCCCAACTTGAAATCCATAAACGTTTCCCGCGGTTTCATGCGCGTTTAAAGCCCTTTCAATAAGGTACTTAATTAGGTTAATCTGGCGGCAAGACGCACTAGATTTGCACCCGACAGGATTCGAACCTGTAAAGGAAGCATTTTCAAACCTTAATTTATGGATTTGCAAATGCGTGTGCCAAATCCATAAATCTAATCTAAAACTCATAAATCTAGTTAATGGATTTATGATATCATTAACTGCGCCCTGCGATTTCACCCGCATAAGTTCTGATCTCGCGGAAAAATCGTTTTGATCCAGATCTCCAACTATCGGTATGCCAAGTTTCGTCGTAATCCGTTCAGGATTTTTTGCGAGAAGGTTAAATAAAATCATTGATTTCTGGCAACGATGGCCCACACCTACTTACCTTTTAGTCTAACATAGCAAGGTACATAATACTTCCTACTACTAGGTATTTACTAACATACACATAAACTTTCACATTTATAATATTAGATTCAATTTTTTATGCCTACATACAACCTACATACCTACCAATATACCTACCTACGATTTTCTCTGCGATTTCTACTACACTGTGCTTCCACGTGTGTCTGATTTCAGGTGCAAAATGTTCCGTCTGTTACTAATTTGCCTCGTTCTCGAGGCAGTCTACTGCGGCCAGGATGACATGAACATGGTCCATGGAAGGTCGACCATCGTTCATCTTTTCGAGTGGAAGTGGAACGACATAGCTGAGGAATGCGAGAGGTTTTTGGGGCCTAAGGGTTTTGGAGGTGTTCAGGTGATTAATTTCTTTTAAGTTTATATTTGGTTAAATATGTAAATGTAGGTACCTACCTATACTCTCCAAAAACTTAGATTAAAAGTAAAAAGTAAAAGCTGTCACTATCAAATAAATGTAATAGGTACATTATGGGATTTTTGTTTACATTTTTGATCTAAGTTTCTGAAATGGGGTATAGTGTAGTTTTACGGCTCTTAAAACTATTTTAACAACTTGGTACAGTCGGCATTAAAAGTCAATGATAACATTCTGATTTTCAAAACTTTGCCTACCTGTAATACTGATATCACTGATAACACCATAATTGGACCTATAGTATCAGAACAGGACAGATACTTATTCTGAAAAGAGAAGATAGTTATTTTAGGTAATAATGTCTTTCTTAGTTCAAAACCCAAAAACTATTAAGTATGTTATCGATTTCGAAAATCTGAATGCGGTCTTTACTTTTGATGCTGACTGTATTATCAATATTTATTGTGCCTAGGTTTCTCCAGCTTCAGAAAACCTGATCCTTCACCTCGAAGATGGAAGCCGCCCTTGGTATGAAAGATATCAACCAATGTCATACAAAATAGGCACACGTTCTGGCAATGAGGAAGAATTCTTGAACATGTCTAGAAGATGCAATGATGTTGGTGTGAGGTAACCGTTATTGTTGATTTTATACGTTGGGCGGGTAGTATTTCTATATTCCGTGCGCGTTATTTTTATTCCTGGCGTATTTTTATATTCCGTACGTATTTTATGCTCTGGGCGTCTTTTTAGACTTGCGCGTATTTTTATTATCTCCCAGTATTTTAATCATCTGCGTGTTTTTATATCCTGCGGATAGTTGATTCTGTGTTCTGTTACTTCAACAACTTTTTATGGATACCTCTATTACTGCAACGCTCTGTATTACAGTTTCTATTCTGTGTGTAGGTGGATAAAATATGTATATCAGGCAGTATATTTGGGTATACTTAACGCGTGCGTATTTATTATATTTGCGCGTATTTATTTTGCTTATGTGCGTATTTTTATTCTGCGTTCGTATTCACTGCCCTAAGTGTGAGTTTCAGATTATCATTTTTATCATATCTGGGTAAACGTGAAACTTGTCTAAACTATGGGAAGTCGGAGCTTTGCATTACGCTCTGCTTTAAATTTTCATACAATTTTGTCGGTTATGGAAAAAGTCGCACTAGGGGTAACTAAGTACATTAATTAATGTCTATTTTGTTTAGAATATACGTTGACGTAGTCTTCAACCATATGACGGGAGGTGGTAAAGAGAATACCGGGACTGCGGGAAGTAAGGCAGATATTGAGAAAGAAGAGTATTATGGAGTGCCTTACAGTTCTCAACATTTCCATTCAGATTGTGGCATAAATGACTGGAATAATGTGGAACAGGTATGTACGTAAATATTAGAAAATATGAACATCAGTTTAGTAGTCAAAATAAACCTATGTAAGTGACACTGGGAAATTTCATACAGCGCCAATTAGTGTAAACTAAATACTTACGCCTAATTCATAAATGATCCTTAGCGTGACTGAATGCTTTGTCTTGTTTTTGTGAGTTATAATAATCAAGGTCCGCAAAATGTGACAAAATTTGAGTCCACGGATAAGGTCGTTTATGAATACAGCTGTGAGATATAAGAGCTAAGTATTTAGTTAAGCCTATGATGTAATGTAAATACTCTCTAATGTAAATACTCTCTGTAAATACTGTCTCTATATTCACTACCGATTAGATAAATCTTAAGGAAACCTTTATAGACATAGGTATATCTACACGTGCGAATCCGGGACGATTCGTTTCTTTAAAATAAAAATCCCCTAAATTATACAGGTTCGAGATTGTCAATTAGAAGGTTTGAAAGATCTGAATCAAACAGAGGAATACGTTCAGAGCAAGATCGTTGAATATTTGAATAATTTAGTACGCCTCGGAGTTGCAGGTTTCAGGTACCTTTGTTTGAGCAAACTATGTGTTTTTATGTGAAGCTAATTTACTTTACTCTGGAAGTTGGGCGAATGGGTGGATTAGGTTCCTAATTAAATTTATTTTTAATTTTAACACGCTTAACTTTGTGTAGGTAGTAAGTAGTTTTTGTTTTTATAGCTTAGTATTATCCAATTATAAAACGTGTCTCCAATGTTTTGTTGCATGAAAATTGAATCAAATGGGCTTAAAATGTGTCAAGTACATAGGTACACAAGTCTGCCTAAATTAACTTGAGTGAAGTCTAGCCAGAATTAAAGACAAATGTTGCAGAACATTTACTTTTCTCGTTGCCTCCAAATCTCTCACGAAGTTATGGTGAAGTAGCTAACGCCTAATTGTTTCTAATGCCGCAGACTTGACAAACTATACTTTGAAACATTTTGAGCCTATTTCGATTTTTGAAAGTCAGATTCATACATCAATCACCTAGCTTGATCCAATATAAACTTGATTCCGGGATTGTGGACAACTAGCTGTGCCCCGCGGTTTCACCCGCATAAGTTTTGATCCCTTGGGAGCATTGGGATAAAACTTGCAAAAATGTTAATTCAGATCACTAATCTGCATACGTAATAAGTTTCATTGCAAACAATGCCTTAGTTTTTGCATGAAGGAGTAACAAACATACTCGTTTGTAAGTAAACGATTATGCACATTTCACATTTATAATATTAGTAGGATCCGTGTCCATAATATAGGATCAATAAACAAAGAAAAAAAATGTTTTGTGACGTAGTATCTATTTTGGTAAACTAACTTCGCAGGTAAGATGGTGTCGGTTGGTTGGACTAAAAGATCTAAATCATGGCTTGAAATATGTCCGTAACAAAATTATTAACCATCTCAACCGTTTTGTGTCTCTAGGTGTGGCGGGATTTAGGTAAGCATTGTTTTGTAAACTGTTTGAAAAAGTTTGAGGTAAGTAAATTCCTTTGCTTAAAATGTTCCTGTAGAGGTTAGACAATTGTTACAATTGAAGGTAAAGTTACATTTTATATCTAAGTCTATTTTTTTAATCGTGCGTATTTTTACACTCTGCGCGTATTTTTCAATCTGAGCTTTTCTAGCGCCCAATTTATTAATAAGTTAAAGTAGTAGTAAGTAGTTGAGTTATATAATCATCATTATAGAATAAATATGAAATAATAGGTAGGTAATAAAAGTTCTCCCAAAAAAAATGTACTACCCTTGAATTACCCACTGTAACTAAGTAATTTGGATGAATTATTATTATTTGGAGATAGATCCTTGGAGAAATACTCGTTATTGCTATGCCAAGCATTTATTATTTTTAATATTTTGTTTTGCTATTATGTATACGTACCTACCTACTAAATATAGAAACGGACCGCCGTTTTATTCTCGGCAACAAAAACTTTAACTAAAAAATCCGCAAATAACAAAAAAATCTTACCAGTGACAAATCAAATAGTTATTTTATTATTCGTTGTTTTATAGTCTGTGGTAAGCCCAATTCCTTCCGCCGTTTTTTAGCTGCCATCTAATTTGTGCATTTGATTTGTTTTTATATGTAATGAAAAGCGTTTTATTTCAGAGTTGACGCTGCAAAACACATGTGGCCAGCAGATCTTAAGAAAATTTACGATCGCGTGAACAATTTGAACACAGAGTTCGGTTTCGAAGAGAATTCACGGCCGTACGTTGTACAAGAAGTGAATTATAATGGCAATGAACCGATTAAACATTCAGATTATACTGGCTTGGGTGACGTCACTGAATTCAGGGTAAGTTAGCCGTCTTAAAATAAATAAAAAACTTCGACTTAGAAAAAAAATAGAGTGTCTAAAGTTTTTAACACTCTTAGGTAAACCGATTAAACATTCATACTAAACTAGTTTGTGTGAAGTTACTGAATTTAGGGTAAGTTAGGGGACTTATAGAAAAAAGTTGAGGGTCTAAAGGGTTAGAGCATTCAGGCCTAGATTATACAGAAAAGGCGCACGCGCAGGTAAGATGCCACCGACGACATGGCGACATTTAAGTGACGTTGAAGTGAGGTGGTGCCGGCGGGCGCCCGCGCGCGCCGCGTTGTCGCCTATTATATGCCGCGTCGCTTGCAGTCGCGACTATATTACATCTTATTGCATCCTGAAGTTGCAGGCGGCTCATCAGGTGAAAGCGCAGTAGAAATACCGAGGTTAAAACTATCATACTTCCTACATGGTACCTAATTTATGAAATTGTATCGAAACCAAAAATACTTGACAAGAGTTTACACAGAAAAGAAAAGAAACTTTCATTCTTCTAATATTAGATAGAAAAGTTAAAGTTCTGCGGTAAAACAAAAGCCATTCTATTTTTATTACGGAATTAAGCCGGTGACCTCTTAAAGCTTGTAAAGAAGTGCTATGCGAGGGCGGACTAAGGGATTTACTCGAGGGCAACCGAAGCGCTTGGCGGTTGTAAAATGTGTTGGAGAAATCGTTTTATTAGACGCGGTAAAATGTAAGACTGTTTTCTTTTCTGCGGTAAAGTGTAGTGTGTATTGGCATAGTTGAATATGAAATAAGGTTGGTTTTATTGAGGTTGCTGTAAAAATGGTGTTAAATGACTTAAGTAATCCCAATTGGCGTCGGAAAAGTGTTAGTTAGATTGATTTTTTTTGTACAATACGAATCTCAAAACCATTCCAAACTTTGATTTCTTTAGGTGAATTTTGTAAAGTTTCAAAATGATTTGAAAAATGTTGAATGGTAGATGAATAGGTAGTTATCACAACTCATCCTAAAAGTGAGAACGGTTGATTATTTTTTGTGGTAGGTACAAGAGGAATCCCACAGCCACGTCTGACAACTTTACCAACGTTGCGACATGTTGTGGATATTTTTAGAACTATTGTAGAGTTTAGCGTATTTTAACATTGTTTTGCTACTACAACATCCCGCAGTCTGTGCGTAACTAAACAAATCGTATTATGAATATCCTACTAATATTATAAATGTATAAGTTTGTGTGTAAGTAACCATAATTTTTCCTCTTTCACGCAAAAACTACTAAACCGATTGCGATGAAACTTAGTATGCTGATAGCTGGAGATCTCCATATTTCTTGGGTGAAACCTTTTTCTAACTAAAACAACATTAATCGCCTTGTTTAACCGCCAATATGCTATCCTAGATCCCACCCTGACTGCACAGTGAATCGACAAATCAGTTTATTGTTGAATCACGAACAAATTAATTTTCCCTAAGTCTAGAGACGTGACGGGGCATTGTTAGTCGGCTGCGCGAAACGTCTTTAACGAAAAACGTCTATATTGTAGACGATCTAGTTTGCATGGTAGTTTGTTTACTAATGCCCTATGGTTTCATCCGCGTGACTTCATTCGGTTTGAATATCGGGATTAATGTAGACCTTTATGTCTTATTTATTTAATACCTATGTATGTACCTACCTACTTACCTAATATCCCGATTCAGATTTTTAGCTTATTTAATTTTAATGCCTAATGAATCCCTGAGTTCTAAGTGTTCCAACAATGGATCCTATAGTACATTCTAATTTAATTTCATATGGTCTAGGACAGGGCTGGACTAAGTGCTAGCAACGCGCAGTCGCGTGTGGCCCGCGGCACTCCTCGTTGTGGTCCGCGACTGTCTCGTAAACGAGAATTATAATACAATTGAACGTGATTGATCTCCAATCTTATAATGCTATTTTCATAGATTCTCAACTAAATCGATGATCTTCTAGAACTATTTTAAAAGAAAAATAGGTACCTACGTGTAGAAAAAATCACTCGCGGTGAGGCAGTCAATGATCATTCAATAATCAAACGACGGTCAACGATCTTGCTAAGTTTCCCATAAAACATGAAACTACCATTAGTTTGATTAGTATTTATTTATCTCAATTAAGTATACCAATAGGAAAATCAATGTGTTTCTTGTCTCACAGGCGACCACTTGAAAGCAATTATGATATTGTGGACTATTTAATATCGATGTAAATACATACTTAAATTTACTACCTCTAACAACCCCAAACTAACGAGTGATGTTTGAGGTCGTATCAGTAACTTTTTCATAAAACGAACTTTTCAGTTTTCAGCTTTATTTGTTCTAAAAACCTGTCCAACTCATTTTACCACCAAACGTGGCTCTTGCCCGCTAAAAGGTTGCGGATTTCGGTTCCCACCGGAGACGACAATGGTGACAATAAATGCTTGTTTCTGGTTCTAGATGTTTTTCTATATTATGTATTTCCTAGCTGCGTCCCGCGGAATCACCCGCGTAAGTTCCGATCCCGTGAGAATACCAGGATTAAAATTAGCCTATGTTACTCAGGGCGAATGTAGCTTTCTTTTGTAAAATAATTTTTGAAATCGGTCCAATACTTTTTGAGTTTATTCATTACAAACATACATACATACACGCATATACACAAAAATACGAATCTTTCCTCTTTATAATACTTATAAGTGTAGATAGTGTAGATTATCAGTATTGTATTTACAAAAAAGCATTATTAATTATGCACCTAATACACCTTATTATGCACCTTATTATTAATTTACCTGTATCCGTTGTTTAGTACCTACCTATAGTACCTACAGGCGTAGTTACTTAATTTGGGGCTACATTTTACTTGCACACTGTAAAATATCCAGCAATATTTACTTATTATTTTTAATATTTTCTATACACAGGTAGGCACAGAACTGCGAGGTTGTTTTAAAGGTGGGAATCCATTGAAGTACTTGGTCTCGTGGGGTGAAAGCTGGAACCTATCACCCAGTGATAAAGTATTAGTTTTCATCGATAACCATGACACTCAGAGATATAATCAGGTTCTGACCTATAAAGATTCTACTCCTTATAAGGTAAGATTTTATTCTCCTTCTTCTTTTCGTGTAGTGTTAAGTTGTGGCTCACCTAGTGTTTAGAGTTTTTAGGTTCGCTTTATGGCCTATAACTTGACCTAACGACTGCTATCAGAGATAACAACTTTAACAAACTGCTTAATGTACCTTTTGAAGCACGGAGGAGCTGGAGAAAATGATTTTTTGCTACACCAATTATCTGTTACCCATCCAAGTAATGATCGCGACAGGCGTTGCTTAACCCACACGACTCTACAAGATCGGCAGGCGTAGACACACTAATGAGTTCTTTATTTATTTTCAGGCAGCGATAGCTTTCATGTTGGCCCACAGTTATGGTTCTCCCAGAATAATAAGTAGTTACTACTTCGACAACGATAAACAAGGACCACCAGCAGACAACGAAAACACACTGTCTCCTATTATTAATCAGGTAAGACCACATTACCTTTAATATAATGCTATATTCTATATTCTATATTTTATATTATAATGCTATATTTCACTGTCTGCTTTCCGAATAAAATAAAATAATAATAAAATAAATAATATATAATGTACTTTTTGGGCCACATTCTACAACTAAACAATGCCTCAGTTCTGTTCAATTTTGTTTAGAAAACTTTCAACATTTTCTTTGGATATTTTTCAGTTTCACTAGAGCTTTTGAAAAGTTAAAGATTTCATGCAATATAACCATCGGTAGTAAATTATATTTCTGTTTGAACTGCAGAACTCAACTCTAACCATAACTTACTTATAAACGGTGATTAACAGATTCATAAACTATGTATCGTTTATGTTTCATTTTGACATGAAGTTTCAAAGTTGGCAGACAGAGACAAACGTTACATAATTAATCATCATTTATAAGTAAGGGGGAAAATCGTGTTTTAGTTGAATACAGTCGGACAAGTAGACTGTTTTATTTTACTACCTATACTATTTTTTTACTTGTGATACCCACACAAAAGCATCTTTTTAATCAATTATTGTACCCAACACTTTTCTTTATTAGCAGACCCACAATATTACCCTTTTTATCCCTCAACATAACATGTAGAACCTGCCTCCATTTAATTTCGTTGGCATCGTTTTCGCATATATTTTTATACCCGTATCTAATCCACGCTTTATAAAGGGTTTCATTTAGGTATTAGTAGGTTCATGTAATTAAGATGTACGTTTTAAAACAAAATTAGATAAGTATTGTATGCTGCTCGTACCAATCGATTAAGCAGTTGTAGCTAACGAAGTCGCATTATTTTAACCGACTTACAAAAAAAGGGGGAGTTATTAATTCGTCGCATTTTTTTAAGGTATTTTCACCTGTTTTCGAGTAGGTGCTCGAAGACGGCTTGACCGATTCTCTTTTTATTGAAAGGTGGGAGCTCCGAGTATAGATCCTATAAAAATTAAAAAACAGGACTGCTCCTCAAAACTCTTTTTTTAGGAATGTTAAAACAAAAGACAGTCGTTTTTTGTTTTTTTTTTAAATTAATTGACCTCTCTATTTTTTGTTGCACTCAGTGCCAGTTTTGTATTAGTAGGTACCTACCTACCTACAATCTCTTTTCAAACAGGTAATAAAATGGAAGTGCAGTACCTACTTGGGTGCGGAATTTAATTTCTTTTCAGTTTTCCGCAAAAATAACCAAGTTGAACAACGAAATGCAATTTATTTTCCCATTTCCAGCTTGTTTTTCATCTGCTTAATCCGTAAACACACTTTGAAATCATTTTAATTTTGAATTGAATTTCTTTCTACGGAATAGGTTACCTACCACCAATATTTGGATTTTACCAAATATTGGATTCCAGAGATTCCAGAAACGTCCTACAAGGACTCTGAAATTTCTGGAACTTCTTAAACGATTTTGATTAAACTTGATAGTTGATAAAACTTAACAGTTGATTAAACTTGAGGGTACAAAGATTCTTTGGGAGTGACATGGGCCATTTTCCATCCCGATATTCCCAAGATATCCAGACGTATGTGGGTAAAACAACTGGGCACTGCTAATAACATGATAAAAATTTAATTACGGAGCGCAGAAAGTCATTATCTTCTTCTTCTTCTAATATATAAAATTTCCATGTCACAATGTTAGTTACCTACCGTACTCCTCCGAAACGGCGCGACCGATTTTTACCTAATTTTATATGCGTATTCAGTAGGTCTGAGAATCGGCTACTATCTATAATTTATAAGGCAAAACAACGTTTGCCGGGTCAGCTAGTAAATAATAAAATTTACTACTTATCTTATCTTATCAGGACAACACGTGCGGTAACGGATGGGTATGCGAACACCGATGGCGACAAATCTACCAAATGATAGCCTTTAGAAACGTAGCTGGCAACACTAAGGTTCAAAACTGGTGGGACAACGGAAACAAACAAATCGCCTTCAGTCGTGGGAACAAGGCTTTTATTGTATTTAATGGCGAAGGAAAGGAACTCAATGAAAAACTTCAGGTAGGTAAAGTTGAAAGAACATTTCAGTAGGCTCCTGTGTGAAAAAAATGCGGTTAAAACGTGAAGAATTAAGGTCACTAGGGGGAAGTGCGGCTTTGGGGAAAGTGCGGCGAACATCAATTTGCCGTTATATTAAGCCTCTGTATCTAGTAGGCCAGAACTGATTTTTCTCGGACGGTTGAAAACAATGCTTCACTAAAGTTGAGGATATTTACTAGGTCTTGTATGTTGTGAAAACACGATTACAGAAAAAAAAATTCTATAGAATAAAATCACAAATTTCCCTCTGAATTTTACAAATAAATAGAATTAGTAGGTAAGTCAATATATTACTTCTACTAATAAAACTTTGTAGATGAACTAATCTTAATTCAATGCTGTCCATGATTTGAAGTTCGAAATTAATGTTTTATTATCGTGTAATTCCCAATTGTTTGATTTTACGATCTAAAATTTTGCGTACATACTAGCATCTTACGTCCTTCATTAACACATCTGAAATTCGCTAGCGCTATCCCTGTCACGCAATTGGGGTTCTAAGGGCCCTTAATGTCAGCGTTTGCTTAGTTAGCTATATATTTTTTATTTTTAGACTATGCTTCCGAAAGGTGATTATTGTGATGTCATATCCGGTGAAAAGCAAGGAAACGGCTGCACCGGTACTAAAGTGACAGTTGATAGTGATGGCCAAGCCGATACACACCTCAACTCTGATACCACACATTTGGCCATACATGTTGGTCCGGAGGTAAGAAAACTTATATCAACAACGAAAGTGGGTATACCTACACCGTACCTAAGGTCTAATTTCGCTCGCAAAGTATTAAATGCTTTTTATATTAAAATCAATGCAATAAGCCCGCTGTGCTAACCAGACACTTACGCATGGAGTTGAAATTTAGAGAACAATAATTGTCACACATTTGATATTTATAGATTTACCTATATCAATGTGTGTATAATATGCTTATTCCACGCTCGACGCTCGGTTCAACCGAATCTTTCGGCTAACTCGATACCCACTTTTGTTGTTGATGGTACCTAATTACTCTAGAAATATTTGAACAAGTAGAATGGCATCATCAACAATCCTGATAGGATTAGAACTCTTGCACACGGCCCCCGTGTGGCGTAATGCTTAGCGCACTCGCCTGACAAGCGAAAGGCACGGGTTCGAGTCCTGTCACGGCAGGATTTTTTGATAACGCATTTCCCTTGTAAAAATATTTCTAGTAGATATGCCGTTAATTTTTCCCACTGTAGTGCAAGGGTATCCTTTTAGAGGGGTTATTTAGGTAGTAAGACGCCACGGGAGCCTACTCCGGATTACCTAATGTCCTATGCCTTCGAACCGTGGTGAGTCCCAGGACATGTCGGTTTCCTCACGATGTTTTCCTTCACCGGAAGAGCGATGTTATAAGCGCACATTTTTTTTTCTTAAAGAAAAATACATCGGTGTACGTGCTCCGGGATTCGAACCATGACCCTCGGAATTAAAGTCGGGGTTATCTACTACTGGACCAACACCGCTCTAAGCAATAAAAATAAGAAATATTAGTAAATCCTCATTTTTCAAGCTAACTCTAGAGTGCGTTTCATCTTTAAATTCCTATGCCGTCATGTTGGTAGCAAAACAAAAAAGTGCAAAATATAAAAAAACTAATGTGCTACCTTGAATTAAGGGAGATTTGTAAATAAAGAATGAATGAACGAATCTTCCTGAATTCAAGGTTCAAGGCAAGACTTTTTTGTTTTGCTACCAACATGACGGCATAGGTAATTAAAGATGAATAACGCACTATAACACGGATGTAAATTCGTTTCTTGTTTCAGTCATCTCTTCAAGCTGCCGGCAGGTGGAGCATTTCATTCCATTCTGGATAGAATGCAAAAGGATTGACAAATATTAGATACTTAATTAATTCACCCCATATTGTTTTTTGTGCAATGTTAATCGATAAATTTAATAAAACTATAAACCTAAATAAAAGGATTTCTTTATTTTATACTTAGGTATACCTACATATTAATAAAATACTTTTTAAGCAGTAAGACGCCACAGGAGACTACTTCGGATTGGCGAAGATTTCATGCCTTCGGACCGTGGTGAGTCCTAGGACATGTAGGTTTCCTCACGATGTTTTCCTTCACCGTTAGAGCGATGTTATTAGCACACATAACTTTTTGTTAAAGAAAACGACATTGGTGCGCGGTCGGCCTGGATTCGAACCCACGCCTCTCGGAATGAAGGTCGGGGTATCTACCACTCTAGACCAACACCGCTCTAAATTAAAGACAATTAAAGACAACCCGCGGTTTCACCCACACAAGTGCCGATCCCGTGAAGTTATAGTTATTTAAACGTGGCCTATGTTACTCCCAAAGATGCAAAGTAACCTTCATACCAAATTTCATCAAAATCGGTCTAGTGGTTTCAATCAAAAAAAAATCAAAAATCAAAGTACGTTTATTCATTCGGATATTAGCAAGATATCTCTTTGACATGTCATTTTTTTTTTTATTTAATCTACTCTACTATGTCTTCGGATCGCGACCTCCATGACATGAGAAGAAGACACAAGAAACTCATGGGGTTTTTTTTTGTATATTTTTTTTGCAGTAATCATGTGATTTACATTGTCGCATATATAATATTATTGAAGAAAAGTGGAACTGGAGCAATAATCTATACTTACTATAATAATCCTTACTAGCATTACAAGAGCGAAAGTAACTCTGTCTGTCTGTCTATCTGTTCAAATAAGTTATAATATACAAAATAATAAACATAAAAAAAAAATTACTTAGAGATTACCCACAACATACATAAACAAACATTTTACCAAGCAACGTTACCTCTTTATAATATTAGTATAGATATAAATGGTTATTTAGTGTTGGTAATAATAATACCTACCTACTCTGTTATCTTTTTACGAAATTCATTTAAATTCGATTTAATCTACTAAACGTGTGTTAATATAAAGATTTCCATCTATCACTTACCAGGTTATCAGGTAATCAATTAATTACAAACAAAATAACTCAATTGTTATTCTGTGATTAAATGATTAGGTATGAGAAGATTTACAGGTATACAGTACATCTTTATCTTATCATGTTAAATTATAGGTAGGTATTCTTGTCTTATTTAGAAGTTCGTTCACGTTATTACAACATGTAAGTAAAATTGGCCAATATTTCGGTATTCTAGAAACCATAACAATTTATTAAGGTAGGTATTACGTACCTAGTACTTAGGTAAGTAGGTATGCTTACCTAAATTAAATCACTTTTCACGATAAGGAGTCCGGTGTACTTATTTAGATTACATTTTTATCGCATTTAAACAAAACGCAGGGATTGTTAACAGGATATTCTAGAATTAGATATTGTTATTATTTAAAATTGCAATCTCTTTATTACGTAATTAGGTTACTCCTAAAAATTAAATTTATTATAGACGCTTCGAGAACCTCCTTTTTAATGGGTTCGTAGTCAACAAGGAACCCATAGGTAGCAAATATGGAATGAGCGGATCGTTTCAGCACAGTACACATGTGTACTGTGGTTTCAGTATGCTTGTAGCGTAGAGCACACAACCTTCGTCGTTCTGATTTATCATGCCTATTATTATAACACCTTAAGACAAGTAGCAGCCTTAAGAAATTCCTAGTAGGGTCGACTCTAGGTACCGTAGCTACCGCTTGTAGCGTGGAGCGTGGCATATAGCGCTTACGCTAGAGATTTCACTAGAGCTTTCTCGCGAGCGTATCGTTTTTTTAAGCGTGTTGACCAATCGGAAGCCGGCCGCGCACATTGGAGCCCTCCCATACAAGGTTGTGACCTAATCGATTGGTGTTTATTTCCATTAGCATTGTTTCAATACTCAACTTTCCGAGACCATTACAGGTCTCTTCTTTACAGTCAATCCTGCAGAAGAGAAGAGAAGTAAAGGTGTCGAAACGTTGAGCATTGAAACAATGCTAAGTAGAGTACTAGAAAAGCTCATTACTCTGCCATAATTACTTAGAAAGGATTATGAGTTATACTTCACCAACTTAAAATTTAATATTAACAAGAAATCATTAATCACTTCCAAGGAAAATTACAGAAATTGTTATCTCTTAAATAAGAGAACAAAGATGAACTCAAGCATCTGTTTAGTAGACGTGATAGACAGATATATTAGCTGATTATTATGTTTTGCTATGTGTAAGATAAGGCATGTTCAATTGCTTCCTTGCAAACCCTTAGTATATTATTAGGTGTAGGAACATTGTCCTGCACAATATCCTTCTAACGGAGTCTCTAACACTTAGATCGGATACCTAATACAGATTTCTTTCAGATAGAGGTCAGAATAATTTACGCAGTATGATAGGTATAAATTCAACCTTTCCCTTATAAAAACCTTGCTAGGATGTAGGTGTAAATTCTATCTCGGATTATTGGTATAATATCTCGATTTATCTGATACCGTGAGATATGAAAACAATTTTTGTTCGTGGTATATCTAAATCTATAAAAGGGAGTCACAGTGGGAGGCCGTGATCAGATAGGTACCTACCTATTTTGTGGTTTATTTTAATTAGGAGTGTCTTTGGAGTCAGCAAGGTATGTATATTTTTATTTATCGTTTTAATTAAATGAATTAACCGAAGAAAGTTTTTTTTATTAAGAGTTCACTAGATTTTTCTTCTGTTTTCGCGATGTTGTATTGAAATTAAAGACATTTTTCGGTTTGAATCGTGTGGTGTTTATTACTTTTGGCATGGTTACAACGCTCAACCTTTTCAACGTTTCAAGTCTATCCTGAAGAAGGGACCTGGAAAGGTCTCGAAATGTTGTTATGAAATGTTACTATGCTAAAAGTAATAAACACCACGCGATTCAAACCGAAAAATGTCTTTAATTTCAAAAGTTCACTATGTTTTAAAGACGTATACATACGTATATACGTATACGGATATACATACTCTTTGACCTTTCTTTCTTTAAAAACATATTATTTCAGTTATCATGCCTGCTACATAGGTCAGAAGTAGTATACCTACCTTCCTATATTACTTCTTCTTACGGAGTGATATCGGTTTGTCAGTTAGGTACCTGTATTGAAACACTCGATATGTGGGACTGACAGGCTGATACCTGCCGGCGAATTGTGTAAATCCCTTTAGCAAACTGTCCGTCAAATTCAACGTAGAGTCCTTAGAATATTTTCTAGAAATCGGTCTAGAAGTTTCGGAGCCCATTCGTTTCAAACAAATAAATCTTTCCTGTTATGTTAATAACATTAGTACAGACTAAAGACTAATATTATAATCTTACGTCATTTGAAGTTTTAAGTCTTGATAGGTACTATTCCCAACTGAAGACACCTTAGGGACTTGATATTAAAAAGCGCCGCAGATGTTCGGCTAGAGCGCTGTGAAAATATAATGTTCGAAATAAGGCGCGCCATAGGTACATTTTATTTTCACAGCACCCTGGCCGCGAGGCTGGTGCGCTTTCTAAGTACGAATATCAAGTATCTTATTAAGAAATATTTTATTTAGAATGTACTTAACTACCGTGGTTATACCAATAAAATTGGTATATCTTTTCTTAGATAACTACAATTGGGTCTGCACTAACCGTAATAAATCAACACCTGTGCTATCGTAATTTTAGTTCAAATAAAGTGGGGAGGTGAAAAGTTTTAGATGGCTTCAATTTATCACTCCATAGGTATGGATATTATATGATACTAGCTGACCCGGCAAACGCAAACGCCTTATAAATTATAGATAGTAGCCGATTCTCAGACCTACTGAATACGTATACAAAATTTCATAAAAATCGGTCGCGCCGTTTCGGAGGAGTACGGTAACTAACACTGTGACATGGAAATTTTATATATTAGATTATTAGATACTCCATTTGAGACCAAATGTTACTTATTAGGTATTAGTAGCGATGTACAAGTCAATAATTTATTTTAAACCACATTTGCTCGTAAAGGGCCTCTTATTTCACCAATTTCAATATCGTAATGTATGTCATTACGTACTTGTGCGTAATCGTAAAGTAAAACGCACGAGTTTCTTTCTAATAAGGTAACACGTACGGTTTATCATGCTCCGTCTAAAACCAACGGTACTTTTTTAAATCTTAAGAAAAAAAAAGCAAAGAAATCAAATCAAAAAGTTTTTATGTCAGAAAAGTGGTCAATATTTTATGAATAAAATTAACTTTGGGAGATAAAATATAAAAAATAAACATTTAATTCTTTAATTTAATTCATTTTGACAGTAAATTACATCTGTAACAGAAACAAAAAAATATTAATTTACTTTATTAGTAATACTGGCTGTTTTTGTACCGTTGCCTTAAAAAAAAAAAGCACTGATGCCCGCGCATCGCTAATTTGTGAACAAATAAAAATTATTCCGCGCGCTTTTTCTTTTCGCTGTATAGATTTATTCGTTTAAGAAAGTCCGAGTTTTATTTATTTCCTCGCAAATGTGTTATAAAACGTCGTATGACATACGTGCGCTTTGATAATTACAGCCTCTGCTTTCTTGTAGCCCTCGCCTACGGCTCGGGCTAGCAATATCGCCTCGGCTGTAATTTTCAACTTACCGCACTTATATCATAATGTACTATTACATGTATGTTTTATTCTAAAAGTAAGCGCAGATATTACGTCGATAATGTTCAACAAATTTCTTTAAAGTCCTTTAATGTAGGTATGTAATGTACATATCATATTATAAGTCCTTTTACCATTTTTATTTCCAAATCAAGGCGTTTCCTTATAGGAAAAATATCAACATTTTCACTGATAAAAAAACCAACTCAAAGTTTGGCTATGACATCCGAACATATAAACCAGATATCGTAATTTGTAATATTACTAGTCAAATTTACCACGTATCAAGCTTCATATTTACTGACTCAGTTGGCCATAGTAAGTATTCGTTTGAATCGTTCCGACTACCTACTGTACCTTAAAAGCATTATTATTTATTACACAGGATGAAGCTCATCATCCTACTCCTGTCGGTCGTGGCGGCTGCTGTAGCCTACAAGAACCCTTACTATGCTGCGGGAAGGACTACCATGGTTCACCTGTTCGAATGGAAGTGGGACGATATCGCGGCCGAGTGCGAACGGTTCTTGGGTCCGAGAGGATTTGGCGGTATTCAGGTAATGTATATAAAAGAAAATAACTTCCTGTTTATATACAGAATGAATTCTTAAGCATGTAGATTAGGAGGGGGAAGTTGGTTATCTTACCTCATTGGTACCAAGTGGAGACTTATATGGTGGAAAGGGTAGTAAAAGTTATGCCTAAAAAACTCGGTCAGCCGCGGTTCAGCCTGGGCCCGTCTGAGCTCAGCCCGTTTTTAGGGGAGCAATCGGGCTTGGGAACTTACCTCATCGAGTACCAAGTTGGGACTAATATGGTGGAAAGAGTAGTAAAACCATATAAGTACTTGGTACTAATGAGGTAACATGACCAACTTCCCCCTCCTAGTCTAATGCTACATATGCAAATCTTCGTTGAAATATAAAATAATCAGTTTCCCTGTGCGAAAATCTAACAAGTCTACTAAGTTTTCATTAACATGACACTGATCTTAAATTAAGTTTTTACTTATTTATGTAGAAGTTATTATATTTATTACCTATTAGACAGAATACATTATGTTTATGATAGAGCCACAGTAATAAACATAGACAATAATTTAGTGCTACGTAGGTATTACAAATATTAATTAATAACGGGATATTTAATTTGTTTTTTTTTTCAAACATGTATTAGTAGGTATACCTACGTTAAATCGTATTTTGCTACGTATTTCCTAAGTAACTATAAGTACATATTTAGAGTACATAATTGAGCTGAAGATACACAATGTCAAGTATATCCTTTAAGGTTTAAGCCGATAAACATATTATTAATCAAGATTAGGTATTAAAAAAAGTAATTTAAAATCGATTTCATATTTATCAGAAAATTACAAAACTACTTATAATGTCTTACTTACAACTGTTTAATAGGATTATCAGAAAGATTCGAATTAATTATTTAATTTCTGTGTTTTTACTGCGTCATTTTAATATTTATATGATGCTATGTGTGCCATTTACTATGTAGAACATTAAAAAATAACTGTTGGGAAGGGACCCCTTTGCTCAGCAGTGGGCCAAAATGGGGCACAGCTGGGCTATAATCAAAATAATACAAAGCAATAGAAACATTGCGCCCTTTTCCCGTGGGTTAGGACGAGATGACGTGTCTGTCAATCTACAAGTACCTACTGAAATGGGGAAAAATGCTACAACACAAATTACAGATTTTTTAATTGAACGAAAACCAATTATTTAGTAAGTTGGTAGTACTCATTATACAAACAAATAATATTTATTTTTTTAATTTCAGGTGTCTCCAGCAAATGAGAACTTGATAATTTGGTCGCAAAACCGCCCCTGGTGGGAACGTTACCAGCCCATCTCCTACAGACTGATCACTAGGTCTGGTAATGAAGCGCAGTTCGCCAGCATGGTGCGACGGTGTAACAATGCTGGAGTCAGGTGGGTTTACATATTTAAAAATATCTTAATTTTAAACATGCTTTCAAAAACTTACGTATGCTTAAAGTAGATTGTAGTAGCTCTAATACTCGTATAATATAGAATATAAATTATTCTTAGATTTTTGTTCTGTTTTCGCAATATTTTTCGGTCTTAATGGCGTGGACCTTTTCAGGTCTCTTCTTCAGGGTTGACTGAGATGTGATTTGTCACCTGACCTGAGAGACCGGTCTCGAAACGTTGAGCGTTAAAACAATGCTCAAAGTTATCAAAATCACGTGATTAAAACCGAAAATTGAGTTTAATTTCAAACTATTCTTATTTACGTTTTACCTCCAGAATCTACGTAGACGCAATCATCAACCACATGACGGGAACTTGGAGCGAGAACACCGGCACGGGCGGTAGCACAGCCAACTTTGGCCAATGGCACTACCCAAGTGTGCCTTATGGCAGGAACGATTTCAACTTCCCCCATTGCGTTATTTCAGGAAACGATTACGGTTGCTGTGCTGATAGGGTGAGTCAACTTCTATGGCTAACCATCTTCTTATTTTTTGAAAAAAAAACTTTCGTAAAACCGAACCCACGACTACTGGAAATGCGAACCAACACGCTTAGATTCCTTCGCCACAAATACTAGTACCCGCTGAGTCGAAATTAAGAAAGCGTTTCTTCGTGTTTTGCGACTATACTTAAGGCCTCGTAGCAATATCTACAAAGTAAATTTTACAGTTCAACTCTTCTTGCAATTTGGTATTTACATAGAAATTACGATGAGATGATGCATCCCAAACATCCAGTATTCCCTAAGATTGGGAGAGAGAAACTCTCTCTCTCCGGTCGATCCTTCATGACTGAAGATCGCGACCACCACTCCTCTTCACCCAGCGGTTTGTAAGGCTCCTCCATTTATTGCGGTCTGCGGCCATTCGAACAACCTCTTCAAACCTGGATGAGCTCTTTGGTTTCAGCTGGTCTGACCATCTCATAGGGGATCTTCCACGTGACCTCTTGCCCTGTACGTTTGCGCAGATGATCAGTTTCTCCAGATTCTCATCCTGGCGCCTGATAATGTGTCCGAAATAACTGAGGATGCGTCGCTGGCATATCATGGAAAGACGGTCCTCGATGCGGAGTTCTTTAAGTATAGACACATTCGTGCGCCACAACGCGGTCCATGGTAGGTATACGGAGCATGCGTCGCCAGCACCACATTTTGAATGCGTCTATTTTCTTCCTCTCTGCTTCCCTGATTGTCCACGTCTCTGCACCGTACAAAAATATTGGAAGGACGAGCGCACGAACCAGGCGGGTCTTTGTTTTTATGGTGATTCCTCTATCCTTCCAAATTCCCTGCAGCCGTGTCATGGCATCCTTTGCCATTCCAATTCTTCGTCTTATATCAGCACCGCAATCTCCATCGTTTTTGATATTGGCTCCCAGGTATACCATCTCTTTTACCGTGTCTATACCCGGTGCCACGGCGATATCAGTGAGTGAGCCGGCACGATCGACGATCATGATCTTGGTCTTGCTTCTGTTGACGGATAGACCGAGTATTTCACTCTCCGCCTCCAGAGCATTCAGCATCTCCCTCATCGCCGACATATTTGGAGCCAGTGAGACAGTGTCATCAGCGTACCTCAAGTTCGTTATCGTCTTCCCTCCGACGGTAAAACCACTGCTCCATCTTTCAGCACATTTACGAATTATGTACTCTCCGTATATGTTGAAAAGCATCGGCGAAAGTATACAGCCCTGTCGAACTCCCTTCTTTGTTTGAAATGCATTTGAACACTCCGAGTCAATTCTTACATAAGAGCAGTTGTCATTGTATAAGTTCCTAACCAAAGATACAAGATGACCCGGTACGCCCATTTCCAACAATACGTCCCACAGTCTTTCCCATCTAAACACTTTAGAAATAATTTTAAGAATTTTCTTCTTTTCGTGTAGTGGTCAGATCGCCTTAGGGCGATCTAACTGGACTTAGCGACTGCTATCAAGAGATAACAACCAGGATTAATTGTTTAATACTACTTCCGAAGCTCGGAAAATCATTTCAGACTGCATTTTCACAACTGAAAAGCATTTAAGAATGTTTTTTCTCATTTGATTCACGAGAAACATTTAGAATAGAAAATAATACTAAAACTTTTATTAGCTTAAAACACACGACACATTAGAAGACAGACATACAACAATAAGACAGGATAATGAAATTTATAAAAAACATGAAAGCCGCAATCCAAGGAGCCGTATGTTGCTAATAAAGATTAGTCTCAGCATATGCTGCTGTAGGCTGTAGTAGGTATCCGACAGGAATTTAAGTCTAGTTTCTATCATACTTTATCTTCTCTTCTCATCCAAACGATGTTCCCGGTTGCATCCCTCTCGGGAGCCCGGGGTCCGCTAAAGTTTTTTTTATTTGGGGTCGACGCAGTCGGTAAGTCACCATTGACCATACCCTCTGCAATTCGATTTGGCAATCATTTTACCAAATCGAATTGCCTGCCTGACACCAACCCTCTTAGGGATCAAGCAGTTTATCCGCCACCGCGCGGGGAGAACTTAAGGTTTCCTAATCTCCCTCAGATCCCTTAGTCGCCTTTTACGACATCCACGGGAAGAGATGGGGTAACCCTATTCTATGCTGGGACTACGCGGCAATCATACTTTATGTACCCGAAATTAATCGAATATTAGACTAACAGAAAGTTGTCTTAATCTTTATCGTATTTTGTATGTTTGAATAGAATCCCAAGTAAATAAGTAAGTAATCTTACCCTGAATCGGGGCTTTTGTAAAATCTCTAATTAAAACTTTTAACCTTCACTAATATCATAAAGAAGTAAGATTTTTGTGTTTGTATAATCTTCAGACTGAACGGCATAAAATCCGAGAAGTTCAGTTTGAGCCTTATTTAACGCGGACTAAGTATATTATTTTTACCCGACTGCCGAAGAAGGTTTATTTATTTGTCTTCCGTCATTCCTATGGAATCAGCTGGCCTAGAAAGGTTTTATTAGGAGATTCATGCTAGGAATTGCTTTTAACATACTCAATAACTGTGCACCTCCACTGTTGCGCGTGCAACGACGGCATTCGAATGAGGGTTGATTTTTCACTAACCTACAGTTAAAAAATATTATTTGTCGAATAAAATCAAACACAACCAAATTTGCATTTTGCCCTAAATAAAATCAACACGGAATACACAAATTCTGTCTACATGATTTAGCGCCATCTACCCCAATGGTAAGCTACTAAGCTAGTGTTATGGCGACTAGACAATAGATACAAATTAACATAACCAGATGTGCGTGCATCATTCATTAGTTTAAATTTGTCACAAAGTAATTCCTAATATGAATCTCCTAAAATAATCTTACTAGGCCGGCTGTACTTAAGAGGAGTATATACGCCAACAACCTTGAAACTGAAAATCCCTGTCGGGCTCATCGAAAATTGTTGATTATTTCATGACGGAATGTCGTAGAACTTTTTTTTGTGCACAGATTGTAGGTGACATTGTTTCCTACATTTTGGTGTAGTTTTAAGACAAGAACCTCCTATTGGTGCAAAGCCTATCCAAATTTTAGACAAAAAATGTCTGATTTGGCTAAAATGTCGAAAGGCTTCAATACGTTTAAACATATTTGTATGGAAACTGCACTAAAATATCGGAAAAAATGTCGCCTACAGTCTGTACACAAAAAAAAGTTCTACGACATTCCGTCATGAAATAATCAACAATTTTCGATGCGCCCGTCATGGATTTTCAGTTTTTCAGAATAGGGCCCTTAACAAGAGAGTGGAACCGCATGGCACTGCTAGTTACATTTATAATTACAAACTTAATTCTCAGAAAGCAGATCACGTCTTGCGTCATTACTGGTAACAACACAGAGATTTTCCATTATAATGCCTGTATAGGACAATAAATTAATTTATTTTAAGCAGGCTACCTTAGGAAATGATTAATTGAAAGCTTTTTGCTGTTAGGATTAAATTACCGGGACCTAACTTTTGATGTTTGTATTGAACATGATTATATAAAAAATATTATTTTATTTAATGTTAGGGATAGACATAACAAAGCAAAATTAAAGGGTTTAAGAGGACAGTCTCCATTCTCTTTCTCCATACAAACGTAGTTTTCATTTTCCTCCCTGGATACAGACATTTGAGCAAATATGTTTATGCCATAAAACCTATATCTGTCCTGACTATGCATCTACCTTTCGATTTTTTTATTTTTTATTATTACTCTAATTAGAAAATGAAAACAAATAATAAGGTAGATGCATAGTCATGATAGATATAGGTTTTATGGCATAAACATATTTGCTCAAATGTCTTTATCCAGGGAGGAAAATGTAAACTACGTTTGTATGGAGAAAGAATGGAGACTGTCCTCTTAATATAAATAAATGAAAACTATGACTACGAAATAGGTGGCAATATAATAAGCATAGTTGTATCATTTTCACAAAGCAGCCGAGTAAACGTGGCTTTAGCCAATCCATCCAATTAGTTCAAAGAGCCGAGTATTAACTACCACGGTAGCCACATATCCTATACGTGAATTTGGCAAAGCTTAAGACACACAAAAGTTTTATCGCAATCGATTCAGTAGTTTTTACGCTAAGGGGCAACAAGCACACTCACAAACATTCACCTTTATCTAATTATTTTCATGGGTTCATCGGCGTAAGTCCTGGAGGGTTACTTCGGTTCGTTTCGATACGACAACGATACGATAATACGATGGTTGTAGAACCATCGTATAAGGGTGACAGTAGTGTCACCCTACTATCAGAATGTGATAGTAGAATCATCGTATTATCGTATCGATGTCGTATCGAAACGAACCGCAGTAACCCTCCTGAACCCGCAGGAATTTAATATTCGTGTAGTCTAAAAAGCAGCCTATGTGTTAATTCAAATCTCCAGCTAACAACTTGTGAACAACAATAAGTTCCATCACAATCAGTTCTGTAGTTTTTGCGTGAAAGAGCGTACATAATCGTATCCTTATTTACTGGCACACAAACTTAAACATTTATAATATCAGTAACAACATAACATTGTCTATAGGTTCGAAACTGCGAGCTCTCTGGCTTGAAGGATTTGAACCAGGGTACTGAATACGTGCGACAACAGATCGTCGGATTTCTGAACCATCTCCTTGATCTTGGTGTTGCTGGATTCAGGTATCTACATGACATTTTATTAAACTTTCTAATAGGTTCGGAACTGCGAGCTTGGGGGTTTGAAAGATTTGAACCAGGGGCTTGAATTTGTGCGACAACAGCTGGTCGGCTTTCTCAATCATCTCCTTGATCTTGGTGTTGCTGGATTCAGGTATTTTCAGCTACATGATATTCTCCATCATCATCGTCACCCATAGCTTGTTTCTACCAACTGCTGAGCATAAGCATTTCTCCACCTCTGTCATCCTTTATGATCATGTGGCATCATCATCCTGGTCGTTTTAATGATGTAAGCACCCATTTTGCTACTGGATGTTCAAAAGTAAAGTTACTAATAGTTAATGTTTTATTTTAAAAAAGTTTTTAAGAATCATCCTATCAGCTTTTATCCGCAGCTTAATCCGCAAGTTAATTTGCTTTTTCCTCGAATATTAATTGTTATTTTTACAACTATGACAAGAGTTCGGATACCTTTACAATAAAATGAAATGTTACGAATATTTGAACAGATTAGGCGATCAAACATTTAATTAAATAGGAGCATAGTTACCCATAGGGGAGCAAAGTAGGAACATTTTACGGTATTCTCTTTACTGAAATTGTATTAAATTTTCTATCCTCTAGAATTGATGCAGCCAAACACATGTGGCCTGGAGACCTAAGAGTCATCTACGACCGTCTTCGAAACCTCAACACAGATCACGGTTTCCCAGCTGGAGCTCGCCCTTACATTTACCAAGAAGTAATCGATCTAGGAAGTGAAGCCGTTTCAAGAGACGAATATACACCTTTGGGAGCCGTCACAGAATTCTTATTCGGGATGGAACTTTCTAGTGCATTCCAAGGTAACAATCAGCTAAGATGGCTGGTGAACTGGGGACCGCAGTGGAATTTACTGGCTTCCAACGACGCTCTAGTCTTCATTGATAATCATGACAACCAAAGAGGTCATGGGGCTGGTGGTGATATTCTTACCTATAAGAACGCAAGGCCTTACAAAGCGGCTATTGGCTTCATGTTGGCACATCCGTATGGAGAACCTCAACTAATGAGCAGTTATGGCTTCACAAATACCGAGGCAGGTCCTCCTATGGATAATCAAGGCAATATTATTTCGGCTTCAATCAACTCAGTAAGTTTTTATCTGTTTTTTTTTAATGTTTGCACATTATAAATTGATTAGCCATGTTCCAAATATTACACAGATGAATATTACAGATGCATGAACGAACTTAAAAAAAAAACAAATTTTTAAATGCATTCTCTGTATTCTTACTAAAAATCACTTTTTTACCAGGATGGTACCTGCGGTAACGGATGGATCTGCGAGCACCGTTGGCGTCAGATATTCGCAATGGTACAATTCAGGAACGTAGCTGGCAACACTGGTCTCAACGATTGGTGGGACAATGGAAGCAACCAAATCGCCTTCTGCAGGGGTGGACAAGGATTCGTTGCTTTCAACAATGACTATTGGAACTTGAACCAAAGCCTTCAGGTAGGTTGATATAAGGTAAAGCTTCAGTAGAAGAAGTGTAATAGAATTGACTGAATACGTAGCGAACTTTATCTTCTAATGCAGACTGTTGAAAATTGCATTAAAGAATGGAATCATAATATTAAATAGTCGTTTCGCTAAATGGTAGTAAGACCTAACTTACTACCATTTAGCGAAACGACTATTCCAATGGCCTTGGTTTTGAAATTTCCTTGGTAGGTAAGGGCTTAAGTACTTTATGGTTTGTTCATTTAGAGAAAAACGCAGGAATTTTAGTTTTCCTGTGTGAATTCGCCCTTATGTCTCTTTCATTCTTCCATATTTTTTACATAAAATCCCGAAAATCCTTTAACGTTATTGAATTGAATAAAGTTTACATCTGGTTCTGAAGTTACAAGAAGATGAATACGAAACCACCCATTTGTCTGTTACCGGTACCATACTATGTTTATAAACTTGTTCAAACAAAGTTGGGTAGGAGGTAGGTATAAGGGGTTGATTTTATGCTCGCAATTAAAAGTTTTAGGTGCGCGTTGTTGTTTTGTCGTATATAGGAGAGGGTTTATCTGATTGTCATGTATCTGAATGTCCATCTGAATGGAATTTTTCACTTTCTTCAACTGAGGAAAGAGCTAGATTGATTGAAGAAAGTGAAATGGTTTTGTAAACTTATTGCACCGTGAAATCATTTTAACCAGATAAAATGAGGCGAAATATTATCATTATATCTACTTGTGGGCAGCCCCAAAATGGCTCTAATCAGAATACTAGTCTACAGATGCAACTCGCGTACCAACGCACTAGAACTGCCCACTTGACTTACAAAATCGTAATAATAGCCAATTTTGAGCGCCATTGTTTCGCCGATTTTACCTACCTACGACCAGTAGGGTAACATTCTAAGTTACCCTACTGGTCGTAGGTAGGTAGGTGTGTAAGATTACAATTGCCAATTACAAATATTTTATTTTCTCCCCAGACTTGTCTCCCGGCTGGTACCTACTGTGACGTCATATCTGGCTCAAGGAATGGTAACAGCTGTACTGGCAAATCCGTCACCGTTGGCAACGACGGACGTGCCAATATTGTAATTGGTGCCACTGAGTACGACATGTTCTTGGCTATTCATAGAGGCGATGAAGTAAGTATACATATTTCGTAAAGGTCATTTCTAGCACAAAAAGCTTTGGCAACTCCTGTGGCAAATTAGTCACTGTAGCAATCACGGAATTGCCAACATCTTAGGTGCCGCACAGTTAAGTCGGTTAGGAGGCAATGAAGTAAAATGAAATAATAGCTACAAAACGTGCAGGTGCCACCGACTCACGGGCCCAAACTCAGAACTAAATAGAATCTGAGTTTGTGCTCAAAACAAACTCAGATTCTAAATAATAGAAATTTTAAGTTTCGTAGTAGAAAGTCACTGCTGCCTGCACAGATAGCTTGGTCGAAATGTATAACCATTTCTGATGTGGCAAAACCATTGCCAAGCTGTGGCAAAACCATTGCCAAGCTGTGGCAACTATCACAGTTGGCAATGAGAGAATTGCCAATACCGTAGATTATGATATTTCTATGGCAATGATATACCAATGTTAAAACTAATCAATAATAGTTATATTAAAAATTAATAGGCTATTGGCAAATCAGTCAGTATGACAATGATGACTTTGCCGATTGCAATGAATTTTATAAAAATTTTATGTAGGAAAATAATGTAAAATTTTAATGGTAATCTAAAGGGCATAGTAATCTTAATAACTCGAAAACTCTTGACGATATAGCTTATTGACCATGAAAAGTTTTGAGGAAGGTAATTTTTTTTTGTATCCAAGCAAGACGAAATGATACTATATCCAAGAGACTTCTTTGTTTGCTTGCAACTTTTCCATTAACGATTATAACATTCTTTTCTTCTTTTTCAGTCGAGGATAGCGTGAGACTTCGAAGTAATAAGAAACATTCAAAATACTCTACTTGAAACATAAAGATATTGTACAATATTAGGTTAAGTACCTGGATTTTATTCCTAAGTATGAAAATATATTTTACAATAAAATTTCTAAAATAATAGTAAATAACGATTTGTGTGAGTATTTTTTAATATTCAGTGTAACTTTTTGGTCAGGTTAACGCACCTAACTCCATTTTGGCCATGGATTTGAAATGAAAAATAAATACATAGAACACTGCATCATGATCACTTTATTGTCTATATGTCCGTTTGTCAAGACCCTTGATCTCGGGAACGCGTAGTAAGAGGTATCGAGTTGACAAGTACAAAAATCTGGGAGTCAACCCAATAAAAAGATATGGGATTTTTTTTAGATTTTCGCGAAACCACAGAAGTACCAAAATGTACCTTAATTAACCACTTTTTTTAACTCGCTTTTTACCAGATATTACAAATATAGGTCAACCGGAAGCAGGTAAGCACACTATATTTTTTGGGAAAACCTAAATGGTAAAAAAATGAGGGCTGTACTTAAACCAAACTTAAACATATAAGCCACTCCTAAACTCAATAATTTTCACTAATTTTAATATAAGAAACTGCCTAATTAAGTATTTAAGTAGGTGCTTATACCTAGTAAGTCTCTGAGACATTTTAATTGAAGAATAGGTGCCCTGAACAGTAACAGACGCTATTTTTTATCCAATAATTTCTCACGTGATTGAATCTTGTAAATTATTGGCAAAGTAAGCCACGGTTTAAAGCTAGTTTTAAAATAAATTAGTTAGAACATTCAGGAGTCATCAATCTCCTAAAACGTTGCAGTGACTATAAACATGTTACGTTACTACTAATAACTCCGCCATTATTGCAAACATACTGACAGTTGCAGTATTTAAATGGCAGATGTAAGTAATTACAATAATTTCTGGTCTATAAATTTCAAATAACTCGTAAATAACAACGTCCATTAGAATAGAAATTACTTTATTTACACACTATAACTAATAGCTCGTTTACACAGTACCAGCTTGATTACCTACGAGTCAGCCTGCTGAGTAGCTGTATTGCAGTAACGCAGCTTACTACGTGGACGATTGGATGCGAACGCGATTGCGAAGCGATCCGATCCGGTGCGGTGCGGAAACAACGAATAGTCTATAGCTATTGAAGTGTCCTACGTGACCAAATGCACGTACAGTGCGATGCGGCGCGATTCTCGACTGTTTCTTGTTTCCGCGCCGCACCGGATCGGATCGCGTTCGCATTCGATGCCCACGTAGGACGCTGCGTAACTCGCACTGTTTGCATGTAACGTACGAGTAGCATTTGCGAGTGCTCTGTAATACGTGACAGACACTGCCAGAGCTACTGGTGTACTAGTTAGCAACCGAGCTTGTGCTATTAAGGTACTTCTTCTTCTTCTTGTTTTCTTCAACTTACAACTATTAGGGCTGGAGGGCATACAAGGAGGTGCTGCATAGTTTGCTTAGGAGCTCCACAGTCGCATTGAGTACGGCTTGGATCAAATCATACCCCATCTACCCAGGTCACCCTTGCAGCGACCAACCCCAGTTCGCAGTCTATTAAGCTACTGGCCAGGGCAAAAAAGTATGAGGGGTGGGAAATATTCTCCTTTCACCGTTCGACTCGGGCAGCTCCGGCACCTTCGTCGATAGTAGATACTAATTCGTTCGATAGTTAGCCGACGTCACCCAAAAAGCCGCCACATTGAAGTGGAAGCATGAGGGCCATGTCAGCCGTATGCCGGATAAACTGGGGCAAAATAACAACTTTCTGGACCCCCACCAACGGAAGACCCGACCGACCTAAATAATCTAATGTAGGAAAATGACATGGACTAGTCCCTTAGAGATTGGCAATCCTTCGCATAATATCGCGAAGAGGGGGAAAAGGAGTAGAGAGGCCTTTACCTTGCAGTAGGACATTACCTATAGGTTTACAATAAGTAATAATAAGTACGTACGGGCTAAGGGACACGAGCTACCATTGGCAATAGATTATTACCATTTTAATAATCTAATTCTTCTTATCGTATAACTAGTGATGTAGTTCATCTATTATTAGAGTTTTCAAGTCATACTAGGCACTCTTAACTTGACCTAACAACGACTGCTATGAGAGAAAACAACCGAACTGTTCAACGTATCTCACGAAGTACGAAGGAGCTCGAAATTATGTGTTTGCGACACACATTATCTGTCACCCATCGAAGGGATGACCGCGCCAGGCGTTGCTTAACTAGCAAGACTATACAAGATCGGCAGGTGCAACTATAGGCACTAGCTCCTCAATTTCCTAACCATTTCAATCACACGCCGTAAATCCGATTGACAAAAAATAATAATAGATTTACAATAAGTTACAATAGGTATCTATACCTACTAGGAACTCTATTTCAGAAACTTATATCAAAAATGTAAACAAAGAATCTTCACCCTGAGTAACATTATGCTACTTTTGATCCCGATATTTTCACGGGATCGGGATTTATGTGGGTGAAACCGCGGGATGCAGCTAGTAGGAAATAAAGGAGAGAAGTAGAAAAACTAGAATATTCAGCTATTCACCTTTACCGATACTTTTTACTTCGAACAGTCGATTGTCCTAATTACCAACGGAACAACCGCTCAATAAGTTCATTACATCCAATGGTACCTACTCGTACCTCAAATCAATAACAAAAGGTAAAGTATAATTAGTTGGTTCAGAGAAAAAGCTACGGTATTAGTACATACGTAGATTGGCTATGTAGGTAGGTATAGGTCAAGGATTTGAGAAGGTGTTTGGCTTTCAGGTTTGAAAACTTTATTTGAATCGTCGACTAACTAACAGCCAAATAACAAACTACCCTATGCCCACGCATAGGGTAGTTTGTGAATACGGCTGTACGGCTGTTGCTCTTGTGAGTGATAGAAAATCAACATCATTAGCGAAAATGTGACAAAATCTGAGTTCATATAATGAATACGGCTGTTAAGGCGTAACTCGCATTTTTTTTAATTAAACATATTTTCTGTGTAAGCTTTGAAAAATGATTAAAATGAAACGCGAATGAAATAATGAAAAAAAGAGAATGTGTTTTAATATTTTTCTGCCAAATTTTGATGCATATTCTACTAATTCTCTTCATCGTGTATGAACAGTTATCATGTAGGTAAGCATGCTACACCTCAGACCTCATCGTTATTTTCCATAAGGTCAAGACTTAAACGCTGATCTAAATGTTACATTTTACGATAACACATATAGCGTTCAAATAACACCGACTTAGCCGAACGTACACCGCCGACTAAACTAGGTATGCCGAAACTGACTTCCGAAGTCAGTTTAGCTTAGAGCCTTTACATAATTGAGTCAGTTTAATATGTGTCCACTGCATACTTTGCTAGCTATGATCACTTGTTTGAAAAACTTGCAACCTAAGCTAAACTTATTTAGCCTTATGAATAAGCGTGGAGTAAGTCTGGAATATTTTTTACGCTTTTTGTTTCTGTCTGTCAACTTTGAAAGTTCTTGTCACTGAAAAAGACAAAGCATGTTGTAACTACTTCGACCTTACTTCACGTTTATTTATAAGGCTAATTTATTTTAGTTGGCGGTGATGGTTACTGTACTTACCTACAGTAACCAAAAAATCTTCCAGACTGTGGGTAAACCTAGGCATAGCTACACTCTGGGAGAACTTCTCTAAATGATAGTCCAAACCACACGTGACATTCTATGCGTTGAATAAAGACATTTATCTAGATACAATGATCCATGCTATTCCACAGCTCTATCTGTCACAAAGTAAGTATATAAAAGCTCGCGTTAACAATAAATAACAGTCATCACTACACTTTTTTAAATATCTATCTACGTTTCCACGTAGCAATTTGAGTAACTGAAAGCGCCATGTTAAAACACGATTCAGTTTCAGTACAAGCTCTGCCGTCGAAGCGAATGGACGTGCGCTGCTCCGTGCTAAACTACGTGAATTTTTAATAACCTTTCGAAACGCCAAGGCGGAACCCGATAGTTTTTTGACGGCGACTTTCGAGGAACGATCGAACTGTTTTACTGCTTTATTTTAATTTAAGTGTGTTGTGAAGTTAGTCTACCTATGTTTGGTGTGTACTAAACTGGGGCTCACTTTCGCTGTTTCATATACACAAGTGTAAAATCTAAGTTACTTTGAAGTGTTCTCGAGTAGCGATATCCGTGCAGCCGTCCTGAATTTTTTCTTCTGGTGTGGTAAGATCTTTTGAATTTCGTATTTTTAAATAGTTACTTATCTTATTTTAATTCATAGGTACATTTATTTGATCTTATGTCCTCAGTTTGAGCACGTTAAAGTTTAGAAATTTAGTACCTACTTAATTTAATGAAGTAGAGGCTTATATAAATGTCGTGTTTTTTAAATTAGGGTTTTAACCTAATTAAACATAATTGACATAATATACCTACTCACGTGTCATGTGTAAGGTTCGGTACCATCTAGATTGTTTTAATCAATGGTAATGAAATAAAAAGTTAAAGTAATAAATAAGAATTATTTATACCTACCTAGGTAAGTAACATCGATTGAAATGACTACAATTCAATGCATAATCATAGGCTTGCGTGAAGTGTGTGAGAATTATGTCTCAACCCCGTTTAATTTATTCAGTAGCTTTAAAATTTGTTAAAATTACTTACCAAAAATTGATAAACTATGTTAAAAAAAAAGAACTGGGACATTAGGTATACTTTGAATATTATGAAATAAAAAAACGTTTATTCCAAATTAGAATTTTATTTTATTTTAGAAATTAGAACTCAGCATTTTATAATAGCAAATAGTTGTACTGATTGTGATTAGCGCGGTCATTTTATCGAATTTTTAAGTGATTTACAGTATAAGCATCTTTAATCCATGCTATTTAAGGCGCAGTAGTGCACGAGACATTATTAGATGGAGGAGGCTTGCCAAGCAGTTATACTCCCAGCCTATAGTCAGTTATGGCCAGAGGAAAAAACAGGTCATCCTACGTCTGCAACTAACTAAGCCATCTAAGTTTATCTTCGCCGTAAGAGCAATGTTAAGAGGACAGTCTACCTACTCCTTCTCCTTACAAACGTAGTCGACTGTTTCCTCCCTGGATAAAGACATTAGACCAAATATGTTTATGCAATAATACCTATATCTGCCATAACCATGCCCCAACGTTTTGGTTCGAATCAAAACCTAGGGGCATGGTCATGGCTGATAAAGGACTTATGGCGTAAACATTTTTTTTAATATCCTTTACCAGGGAGGAAACAGTCGACTACGTTTGTAAAGTTTGTATGGAGAAAAGAGTAGTTAGACTGTCCCCTTAATAGCGCACGTAACTTTTTTGATAGAAAAAAGTAATCGGGATTCGAACGTATGATCTTCAGAATTAGGTAAAGTCTAGGTATCTACCATTAGCCAACACCGCTCTCACCGGTGTTCTAATTGCAGGAACGAAAATCCTGAATACGATTAGCAACGAAGTTGTTTTGATTACAAATTATTATAACATAATTCCACCCAATTAATTCCAAACCACACACTATCGCTTTCGCACACAAAGCGGAACGACCAACGCAATTGAGCTATTAATGGATAGCTAATTGCAATCGCTATCATCTATACAAATTGCTATTTCGGTCTCATTGACAATACCGCGAGTCTTTGTATAAGATGTTTAACCAGAAATACTCAGAATATCCGGGAGCACGACTTGACCAATTAGACCGACGCCGGTCTAATTGGTCAAGTCGTGCTCCCGGATTGAGTAAGATACGGGTTCGAATCCAGCCCTGTGTCTATCGTGCGTAGTGTTTTTAGGGTTCCTAGCCAAATGGCAAAAAACGGAACCCTTATAGATTCGTCATTTCTGTCTGTTAGTCTGTCCGTCTGTCCGTCCGTCCGTATGTCACAGCCACTTTTATCCGAAACTATAAGAGCTGAACTGCTGAAACTTGGTCAGTAGATGTATTCTGTGAACCGCATTACGATTTTCACACAAAAATAGAAAAAAATAATGAATTTTTGGGGGGGAAATTTGGAAATTTATTTCCCCATACTAAGAACTGAAACTCAAATTTTTTTTCATCAAACTGGATAGTTGGCGCGAGAGACACTTCCAAAGTGGTAAAATGCTGCCCCCCCCCCCCCCCCCCTGTAACTTCTAAAATAATTGAATGATAAAACTAAAAAAAAGTATATGATGTACATTACTATGCAAACTTCCAACGAAAATTGGTTTGAACGAGATCTAGTAAGTAGTTTTTTTTAAACGTCATAAATCGTAAACCGCAATTTACCTTTCAAAACAAAATCTGTTGTATAGATAATGGTACGGAACCCTTCGTGCGCGAGTCCGACTCGCACTTGTCCGGTTTTTTCAGAAGTAGGTATTGTTTCTTTAAATATTTCTATGAAACCCCAGTGCAACATAAGCATTTAAAAAAAAAATGAAGATGTTTAACCAACCTATGAAAGTACCTACTAACTGATTAATAAGCTGAGAACAGTGATATCAACATCGTCTACGTCGTGTGATAAACCTAAAAACTTTGTCATAACTTTAACACAATATTGATCTCAGAAACATAATATGTAGGTAACACCTTGTTAGCATTCTGTTAGGATTTATATTTTTAACTCAGTCTATCGCAAGCCAGCTTGAGTGATCCGACGTGCACTTTTAAAATAAAAATAGTAACTAAATAAATTATATTTGAGTTTAAGTGATTTTAACAATAGCTTACCTACATCGAAGAAATATATAGTAGATAAGATAGATTTTTTTAGACACGCACTGTTGTTGGCTGACTAAGTAATTTAGAGAACAATGGATGTAAAAATAATGCTATTTTATATTATAAAAGTCAGATTAATAGAATCCATTTTTAATTCCCAAGAAATAATGAAAAGTCTGCTACTTATTTTAAATCGAAATAAAGTTGTTCTGTAGCTAGGAATAGGTTGCCTGAATAAAATCGCTTTCAGTAATAAGGCAATATTTGTATAACTTGTGTACTCGTATTTGTGTCTGTTTTCCATGGATATGTTGTGCAAATAAAGCTATTTATCTAGATAAAGGCATACTTTGTAGATAAAGGCAGGCAGGTAGGTACCTAATTGTTTCATAAATGAAAATCGACAAAGTACCTACAGTGCGAAATGGGCGTCGGACACGTAACGATCATAATAGTTATTGTTATTGTACCTACCTATCTCAAAGATAGGTATATTGAACGCAGTTCATAATTAGTAAAAAAAACCGGGCAAGTGCGACACTCGCGCACGAAGGGTTCCGTACCACTATGACATTTGGGTACTGAACCCTAAAATGATTTACATCCAATTTTTAAATTTGATATGAAAATCTATATCTATATACATATAATAAAATCGTAACTTAGCGGTGTCTGTTTTTGGAAGATATAAAAAAAAGATAAATTGTAGGGGTATCTATTAACGCAGTAGAACCTATTTTTCTATTTTTCTGGTTGTCTGTTTGTCTGTTTGTCTGTTTGTCTGTTTGTCTGTTTATCTGTTTGTCTGTTTGTGTGTGCCTTTGTGCCCGCTAATCTCAGAAACGGCTTATCCGATTTTGACCAAATTTGGTATGCAGATAGCTTTAGACCCCGATTAACATATAGGGTACTTTTTATCCGGATATTTAATCCGGTTAACCGGATAAAGTGTTTTTTCTGTTATTACCTAATTAGTTTGAATGTTGTATTGAAGAAGTATGTTGTGTGGAATCAACACATGATTAACCGGATATCCGGTCGAAAATAAAAAACCGGATATCCAGTTTTTTTTGCAGGAAATTCCTAATATATCGTATACCTATGTCTCTCCACATATCCGGATCCTTCGGACATACGGAAATTCTTTATAATGGCTGGTTTTAACCGACTTTAAAAAAAAGAGGAGCTGCTCAATTCTACCCGCATATTGTTTGTATACTGAATATGTTCACACCGTACTCCGGCAAATAAAGTCCGCTTTCGATCATTATTTTTTTATTTGGAAAATGAGAGTCCCGAGTTGGTCCCATAAATTGTTGGTGAAGATCTGATGCGAACCTTCGGAATGATAAGCGGAATAGCATCCCATAATGTTGAAAATTACTAATTTTTGGACTTCCATCAATATAATCAGCATATAAAGAACTAGGTACAAATTGATGGACCCCCTGAAACCACCTTCTCATAAATCAGTGATTAAAGTTACGATTACAATTTTGATAATTTTTAGTGGCAGTCGCATAAATGCATAAAATGCAATGAAAATGATTAAAATATATAGCTGTAATCGGGCAGTTTTACTGGGTAGATGCAGATTGCATGTAGTTTACGTGGCACGATGGCAGTTGTGGATTCCGAGTCGAGGGTTCCGCGTTCGAATCACAGACCGCATTCCCTTTTTAAAGAACGGTGGCTTGCCGAGCCGAGTGATGGTTTCCGATTCGAGGGATGCGCGTTCGAGTCCCGAGTCCCGGACACGATGTTACGTTTTACCCTCCAGATGGTCGTCCACCTTGCCGTTGTGAGGGGCCTCAGTAGCTGCAAGCTAAGAGGCGCACGACGTGGGAAACCGGGCTTGCCTGGCTTGCCTTGCTTGGCTCCGTAATCCCGCGTCAGCGGGCTCGGGGGTCCTTTCCGCAAGAAAGGGGCCGCGTGGAAGACAACCACTATAAAAAATCACCTCAGCCTCTGGTGGTGAACTCGGTGGGGGGCTTTATCACCGGCTTTGGGGACCTCGAGACGGTGGCGTGACCGTGCCGAGATGGAGATGCCGAGGGATTGTCTATCGGGCAGAGGCAGAGATGAGGCTTGGAAAGGCCGCCGTTGTCGGGATGTAGTCCATGAGAAATTCCCACTGGCCTCGACCCTTGTGGAGCGAGGGACACCATGGGGGTTTAGATTATAAGCCTATGGTAGGGAGCCCAACGAGAGTAGCCTGACGGTGCATAAGGCCCACGTAAAAAAAAAAATCATGTAGTTAAGCTGCCCGACTTTAGCTTACATAACAGATAAGTCGGTTGCACTGTATGTAGGAGAGCTTATTTTTATTGTTTTGTCCTTATTTTCGAAGTCGGGTTTTTTTTTATTTTTATATTTTCGATAAAGGCTACTTCTTATAATAAGTATGTAATGTGAATAAGCATGCAACACGTTACCTACCGCTGCGCTGTGAAAACTCTACACTTAAATAGACTCTGCCATGATTCTCTTCTGCTCAGCAACAGACTTCCCTGGTCGTCCGTTCAAGTGTAGACTTTTGCACAGAGATGGGTAGGTAGTCCGAAAAACGCTGACGAAGTCGCGGGCACAGCTAGTGTGAAATATTTAGCTTCGATCCTTACTCCCTTCATACCACACCACTCAAAAAAAAGAAAAAAAAAACTTTGGCACAAAGAAAATCTAAAACTTATAAGAAACTCTTTGGTAAGTGAAGGTAGACTGGTATATTTGACAGACAGGGCGGCCATTTTGAATTCCACGACCTACTCGATTCCCTTGTAGTTTTTGAAACACGTTTGTTGTATGGGAGCCCCTCTTAAATATTTGTTTTATTTTGTTTTTAGTATTTGTTGTTGTAGCGGCAACCGAAATACATCTTCTGTGAAAATTTCAACCGTCTAGCTATTACGGTTCATGAGATACAGCCTGGTGACAGACGGACGGACGGACGGACAGACAGACAGACAGACAGCGAAGTCTCAGTAATAGGGTCCCGTTTTTACCTTTAGGTACGGAACCCTAAAAAAGGCCAAGTACGAGTTGGACTCGCGTACGAAAGGGTATGTGGCAGTATCACAAAAAAGTAGGCTACTAAAAAGGCAAAGTCTAAAGCAGGCAGGCGGACGGCACTGGGCGGGACCGTGTTACTTAGGAATTTATAAGTCCCGTTTTAACACTCGATATACATTAATTTTCTAATGATATTTGAGACGTTTTAACTGTGGAATACGGGTCGGTCGGGCTAGTCCGACTAGTGGGAATTTTCTTTTTGTCGTGAGACTAGCGTATTGTTGTCTCCGGGCGGTGGTTGTTAAGCTTGCAGGGTTGGTGTCAAATGGCGGCCGATCGTAAATGATTGCCAAATCAATTTGCAGTAGGTACAGTCAATGAAGACTAACCTACTGTGCCGACCCCAAATATGGGATAAGGGCAGGAAGAAGAAGAAGATGAAGAATTTTATATGTCGGCAACGTCGTAGTAGCAATATTTTAGTTTAATTTAAGAACGTGGAAATTTCCACGTTCATTCGAAATGAAATAAAACGGAAAACATTTTTTTCATTGAAAAATGTTTCTCCGTTTTATTTGAATGTGAATGAATATTTTGGAAAACCTTGCGGTGGGGACCTTTTAAAAGTAAAATCTTAATCCGAATAATATCGATATTAAGGTAGAAAACTAAATTATCTATAATTTATTTTGGTAGTTTGTATGGAGATTTGTAGTTAATTTCAATTTTCCAATGGCTCAAAAACCGAAATTCGTAAATAATTTCCTTAACGATTTTCCTTAATACACCACGCAAGTTTACCAACTCTGAAATATTTCGTCCGACATGTTGTTATTAACACCGTTTTCTAGAAAGTTGTCAGGAAAGCAAACTGTTTACCGCACTCCCAGAAGCTACCGAGCGTTCAATTGTAAACAACTAAACACACAGAATGATTGATTTATTCGATGTTAATTCTTGGTTTCTTGTTAAAATGTTGGTTTATTGGATATTTAAGGGTGAAAACACCTAACAAATGACACCTAACGACTTAACCGTTGACCCAATTGTGATGATAATCGGTATCTATGTAGATAGCTGATAGACCCGGGCTACACATGGGCTACTTTTGGAACGAAGTTCCTTATCACGCGTTGCGAAAGGGGGCTAGACGGAAAAAAATAAGACCAAAAGTTGTAACGACACTTTTTGCTATAGTTGTAAGCCGTGCGGCATGCGCGTGTTTCTCTGTCTGTATCTCTCTCTCTCTCTCCTCTAATAGAAAGAAACTTCGTTCCATCCGGGTGTCCCTTGACACCGCTCAAGTTTTTTTATCTCGATATTCCCACGGGATCGGGACTTACGCGAATTAAACTTCGGGGAACTCTAATATTCTATGATTCAAACTAATGGCCTGCACTATGCAATGCAACCTCAACCTCAACCACACAGTCCATGAGCATACTGTTAATGCATGTAGTCTCCTGACGATGGCTTACATTATAGATTAGGAGGGGGAAGTTGGTCATCTTACCTCATTAGTACCAAGTGGAGACTTATATGGTGGAAAGAGTAGTAAAAGTTATGTAGTTTTTTAGGCATAACTTTTACTACTCTTTCCACCATATAAGTCTCCACTTGGTACTAATGAGGTAAGATAACCAACTTCCCCCTCCTAATCTATTATACCTACGTCTTGAAGTATGCATAGAAAGAGATCAATGTGAATTTTGAAAAATTAAGTAGGTAGGTACCTATATTTCTAAGAAATATCTATAAAAGGCTTTGTCCTGTTGACTAACTGACTGATGGATCAAGGCACAGCTGAAACCGCGGGATCACTTAGTATATTCATAGTTTTTACTTTTTTGAGGAAAATGTTAGTGACCTAAATCTTATTACGGGCTTTTAGAATTTACTGAACTAACCAGAGGTACCTAGTGTAGGAAATTAGTTTGCCAGTAGTTATAGTAAATGGTTACCAAGTAAGTAATTTGGCTTCGGAAGGTCTAGTATTAGCGAAACTTATTCATTAAGTTATCCTAGTAGGTACTCCATAAACCAACCACTGACGAAGGTATTCTGCAATTCTGGCGCTGCTATCCCAATCGCATATTGGTCGCGTAATCGAAGCGTTTCGGTTTGTGCGACGAATTTTCGTATTGAATCGTCAAATTGGCAGCCCCACGATCAATACGATCATGACAATTGGTAAGGTGCGTTTCACGGCCATTATGAACGCTAACAAGATCGTACTAGCGGGTAAGTATTTTGTTAATATCTGACTTTGAAAGTCCTTGTTACAGTAAAAGAGGAACTCGATGGCCTAGCTGCGCCCGCCGGTTTTGTAAAGTCATGCCGGTTCAGCAGCGCCTGGCGCGGTCATTACTTGGGTGGGTGACCGGTAAAATGTGGGGCAAAATCATTTTCTCGAGCTGTTCCATGCTGTGGAAGGGACCTTATGAAGTTGGTTCCAGTTGTTATCTCTTATAGCAGTCGTTAGGTCAAGTTATCGGCCATTTGCCGACATGAAAACTTTAATACTAAATGAGCCACAAGCTAAGCTTTACGTATATCCGCTAAGTGACTATACGAAAAGAAGAAGTAAAATACTACTATACACAATAAAAGCTAGAACGACCTTAGTACGGTTTTATTAAGAAGACAGTTTAATACCAACTTTATAACCTACTTATGAAACATACCACGAAACATCACTCTACGTGACATCTCCCAAATCATGTTACCAATAAAGTAAAGTACTTAATAAAACTCCGGAGTTTCACGATAAGTTTGCCAATATCTAACTACTACTTTCCTATTATGAGGCGGAAATGATTGTTAATAAAAAAACGACTCTAAGCGGTGGTATTAAGGTTGACCTTTTAGTTGTACTAAAAGGACAGCCACGTAGGAGGCTTATGAGTTTACTAATGCTGTCTTACACCTTGGAAAAGTACGTGCATTAATTATGCATTAACTATAATAGTCTTTTATACGAAGGTTGTTTGACAGTCTTAATTTAACCTACATTTAGAATTCAATACAGAAAGCTCGGCGAGTGTCAATAAATGCATGAAAATTACAGTATATCTATCGTAATATTAATGAGTTGTTTACTGTATTGATAACAAATATCGTGTATACGTATCCTTGGGAAATTATCTTTTGTCACTTAACAGGCTGTTAGGACAAAGGACATTATTGTTTCTTAATTATGTACCTAATACAAAAAAATCTAAAATTGCGTGTTTTTGAGGAACGACTGTCTTTTTTTTTGACTTTCAATACCTTATTTTTGAATTTGAAAGCTTTTTTACATTAAAACGCTATTTGAAAACACCGTTTGTTACGGCGACTATAGACAACGGACATAATTACATAGTAATAATTATGTTTATCTATCATTTGCACATACATAATTATACATAGAGAGACATTCATACCAGAAACAAATTACCTATTTATTTTCAAGCATAAATACCTACTTGTCCTGGCGGGAATAGAACCCCCTAACCGGATTTGCTTGCATTTGAATATTCGCCAGATGAGCCACAAATATCGTCATGGTCAAGTTGATACAAAGACATTATGACTTGAGGACTCTTTAACTAGTAAAAAAAAACTTTAAATAAAAACATATACATAATAAAAACTAAAAAGAAAAAAATAAAACAAGTCCAGTAGTCACAGAACATAGCAGACTTTAACAGTCGGGCGGGACCCATTATTGAAAAGGTATATGATGAGCTAGATTTAAGAGTCAATGGGTCCCGACTGTTAAAGTCGCTATGTTCTGTGACTACTGGACTTGTTTTATTTTTTTCTTTTTAGTTTTTATTATGTATATGTTTGTATTTAAAGTTTTTTTAAGCAGGCGGGTTTTTTAATTTTTTTTTTTTTTATTCAGTAAGTTACGGTAATCTAAGGTATGTATGACTTCTAAACAACTTTAAACCGTTGTAGATCCCAAATGGTAATACTAAATGAAAAATGGTTAGAGAAACCTAACAATGATTTTCGAATACCTATTCAACGATACCCCACTTGAAATAGTCAGTCAACTTTTGTTTTCTTAACCAACTTTAAGTCGTTGTAGGTCCCAAATAGTTAAACTAAATGAAAAATGATCAAGGAAACCTAAGAATGATTTTTAAATACCTATTCGGCGATACCCCACTCGACATAGTCAGTCAATTTTTATTTTTTTATTTTTTACAAAATGGCGGCTGGTGATCGCCATTTTGAATTTTGATAACTGCCATGTTCAGTGACACTCCCAGGATTAAGACGAATCGATTGACGTGCGAATCATCGAAATCGGTCCATCCGTTTGGCCTCTGGAGCGCCACATAGGAACAAACATACAAACAAACAAACATACATACATACATAGACTGATAAACACATAACCCTTCTTTGCGTCGCGCAGTCGGGTAAAAAGGCCATTTACCTTCCCAAACGACTGATCTTAAATTGAAGACATTTTGCTCTCGGAGCATTTTGCTCTCAAACCTCCTGATCCGAAATTATACATGAGTAGGTACAAGTATTTATAAGTAGATATAAGTACCTACTTTACTACAGTTGATTTAATAATTTACATCTACTTGTGATATTTTATCATGCGTTTTTCTCATTTTTTAATCTTTAAACAATACTTAAAACAAACAGGCCCATTTAAGGGCCCTATACCTGCTAAACTCAAAATCCATGTCGGGCGCATCGAAAATTGTTGATTATTTCATGACGTAGAACTTTTTTTTGTGTACAGATTGTAGGCGACATTGTTTCCGATATTTTAGTGCAGTTTCCATACAAATTTGTCGAAACGTATTGAAGCCTATCGACATTTTAGCCAAATCAGACATTTTTTGTCTAAAATTTGTCTTAAAACTACACCAAAATGTAGGAAACAATGTCACCTACAATCTGTACACAAAAAAAGTTCTACGACATTCCGTCATGAAATAATCAACAATTTTCGATGAGCCCGACAGGGATTTTTAGTTTCAAGATCGTTGGCGTTGTAATTCCTCTTAAGCTAAGCTTTTGCGTAAACTCTAACTAAAGCTAGCTTAGTTAATATAGGTAATGGTAATAATATAACATTAGTTACATCCCCCACATGAACTCACGATTCCGATTTGCAGCGCAGAACACATAAATCTGTTGCGAGCAGTGTTTAACGAACCAAGGTTAACAATTTCAACTGAAAACTACTGAAAATGGAACTATGTTACACGTACTCTCGTACAGCTACAATAGCCAAAGCTAAGTTTTGGTTTGAATTTCTGTAGAATCGGAACTGTAGATTATACAACTCGTATTGGTTAGTTATGAGAGGAGAATAATGGACTAGGTTTATGTTGCAATCGTGTGGTGAAGTTCTATACTTACACATACTTTACCTCACATTTGCAACATCAACATAGGTAGGTAGCTAATATGTATGTTAGCTTTTAAGCTATCCACCGCCAAAAACGAAGTTAGTTAAGCTCAATTTTTCAAACAAGTGAGTAACGTGTAGGTATGAAAAACTCTCTCACGTATTAAAAACTGGTGAGTTCAGTAGAACTAACTTAGTTTAGTTGGCAGGTTTCTATAGGTATATATATTCTTTTGCAGAGTCCCGCAGTTTCACCCACCCACCTCCAAAAACTGAGTTAGTTAAGTTCAGTTTTTCAAGCAAGTGAGCCCATGTATGAAAAACTGGCTCAAGTATTTGTAAGCTGGCGAGTTAACTAGTCTAGTTAATTTAGTTGGAAGGTTCCTATTTATTCTATAGCAGAGTCCCACGGTTCACTCGCGCAAGCCTCGATCCCGCGGGATTTTCCAAAAACCCTTAGGTATCTTAGTGGATTCCTACACACCACAAAGAACACACTCTCCACAAGTCTCGAGGCCCAGCGGCTTGGGCTCTGCGGTGAAATTATATTAGGTTAGTCAGGACAAAAAACCTAATTTGATCGAACTCGACCTAATCGTTTATTCTTCCACGCCAACAAACTCAATCTTTGTTAAAATATTAAATTATTCCTGAAGTTTAAATAATCTAAAGCTAATAAACTTTTAGAGTAAGTAGCTACGTTATAAGATCATTATACATTCCAGATTCTAAACTTTCATTATAGGATATTTTCATAATAACTTTTAATTGTTATCGACAGCTAAAAACTTTTAAGAGAGAACAATCCTTAACTTCAATTACAGCCGTAAGCAACTTTGAAGTCGGAGTTAGTTAATTACACTTGATTGACAGATATTCGTTACCAATTCTGAAGTTCCCTTTCAAATACATTTCAAATAAAAAGAAGCTACTACAATAAAAAAAATAATCGACTTTAAAAACGGAAAAGGATATAATTTCACTTTAAAAAAAGTAAGTAGGTACTCAACTTTAATCAGGTAAGTTACTAGTAGGTACTCCTTACTCATAAACGATGACTAAGTTTATGTAACGTTTGTCTCGGACTATCAACTTTGAAACTTCATGTCAAAGTACGTAAAAGACAAACATACATAAAGTTAGTTATCGTTTATATTATAAGTAAGGAGGTTAGTTTTGTACATCGCGGTATCGTTGCATTTTTATGTCAAAAATCACGTTGTATAGGAGCCCCCTTTAAATATTTGTTTTTTAGTATTTGTTAATAAAGCGGCTATTATAGCGAAAATACGTTATCTGTAAAAAAATCAAACCTCTAGCTATTACGGTTCATGAGATACCTGGTGACAGACGGACAAACAGTGGAGTCTCACTAAAAGGGTCCTGTTTTTACCCTTTGGGTACGGAACCCTTAAAAACGAAGTATAAGTAGACATCAATCAAACACACATTACCTATTGATTTCAGAACCCATTCTTTTCATATCGTAAAGGTTATACGAACTTATTTTACCTATCACTTATTTCAAATGTGTTAAAAAATATTAATTTCGGTATTCAAGTTTTTCTGCGTTATTGTGTAATATTTTATTAAGAGTCTACCTAAAATTGTTAAAAATATTGAACATTGAAGAAAAAAAAGACCTTTTAGATACCTATTTTATTTGAACCACAATGTATGAACAGAATTTATAATGACGATATATTTTTTGGTCGCCCATATCTCAGTCTCGTTTTATATTCAGCTAAAATTAAACGTAGCTAGATATAGGTATGCGGAGTAGGTATCTATATACTTGAATTGGAATAAGTCAAAATAGAAACATAGGAATATCATTTATTTCGCAAACATGGACTTCATTAGGTTTTAAGATTAAAATGATATCTATGATGATGAGATATCCTATTTCCCGTTATGAAATTACCTTTCAACATAATGTTAATAATTGCAGTCAATCTTTACTTTTAAATTTGTAATATATTTGAGATTTGGCGAAAAAATGTTGTTTGGAGAATTCCGCTTCCAAAAATATTTTTTTTGTGTCAATCATTCAATAAAACAATTATTTTCGTCATAAAAAAACTTAAGTAAACAACTATCATAACAAAATGGTGTCAATAAAGTTTCGATTGCGGTCCAGTTGCAAGTGATAATTTCATTTTGAGTGTATTATTCGCAATAATAATTGTCCTATGTTTGCTGGCCACAGCTTGCTTGGTTTGCACACGCACGACTATCTGGTTTGGTAATGTTCTGTAAAATTGTTATTTTTAATTTATTTTGTGTCTATCTAACATTTTTCATCATTATTACTCCTAAGGTTTTCAACCTCCTGTTCTATTGGCATCTTAAAATGGTGGCTGTCAAGTGGGGACGGTATAACATATATTGTTAGTTCTGTTGTGACAAGGGGTTGTTCCATTGGCTATAATATAGCAGAAGGTAATAAACATACTCCAAGGGAGATGTTTTTGTTTATTTTGTAACACCCCTTCGAGAGCCTTTGAACGTGACTGTGAAATACCTACTTCACTTCAATTCTCAGTGAATATTTTTGTATGAAATATTGAGTTTCCCACATTGTTATATTCCCAAAATGTTGTATCTCAAACTATCAAAATCTCATAATGTAAAAAGACGCTTAGGTATCGAAATGATCTAACGCTTATCTTGTGTGTAAAAGGATGGCGGGTGTAGGTCTTTAAATCGTAAAGTTATATACCTGAGAGGAATGTACTAGCAATGTACTGAATGTACCTAAAATTTGGAGCAATGTACTATTTCAGGGCCAAAGTTATTGAAGAAACAAGGTACACCCGCCAACCTGACGTCAGCGTGGCGGTGGTTAATATCTTTTTTTAACACGTTAACCACCGCCACGTCACTGCCACGTCCGCGCCTATTAGTATTTATTTTCTTTTGATGATATCTCTGTAACCTTTCGTTATATTGGGTTGGGTTTTTAACACGTGAGAGTACATTGCTAGTACATTTCTTTGGCAGTTTATTCCACTTCCAGAAGTGTCTAGTTGGCTCAAAATAAAAGTACACCCGCCAAGCTGACGTCAGGTTGGCGGGTGTACCTTGTTTCTTCAATAACTTTGGCCCTGAAATAGTACATTGCTCCAAATTTAAGGTACATTCAGTACATTGCTAGTACATTCCTCTCAGGTATTTAACTTTACGATTTTAAGACCTACACCCGCCATCTTTAAGCACACCTTATCTTAATGAATTAGCACCTCACTTTTAATTCAAAGTTATCAAAAACCTGTAAAACTGATTTAATTAATTAAAAAAAAACAATTAGTAGCGCAGTATATAAATTAACAGGTCAACCTATTTTTAACAAAACATGGTAGATTTCTGATAATAAAAAAAACATTCATATTGGTTTTGTTAGTGACTACAATTTTGTTAGTGTGTGGATATGCACAGTTAAGTGTGTGGGTCAAATTAAAAGAAGGTGATAGGCTTCTAACCGCCGCACTCAGAGACATTTAATGGTTATTTAAACTACCATAACTGGTAAATGGTATAACTACCATACCATTCACTTAAACGATTTCTCAAAGAAAATCTTACTTAGTATAGTTTAAGTAACCATTAAATGTCTCTGAGTTCGGCGGTAAGACTATTAGGAAGAAGATCATAAAACCACAAAACATAATAAAGGTTTCGCAGGGCGTTTTTCGTACGTAACCTTATTGTTGGCCTAATTGTACGTGATTTTAAGACGCAGGTTTTCTCGCAATTTTTTTCTTCAGAGAATTAGAGCGATGTTACAAACATATAACCAATACATTTATCCTATACGGTATATGTAATGCACATACATTTTAAATAAAGAAAATAAAATGAAAATAGGTATATAATCAGCATCAAAGTCGAAGACCCTAGTTACATTGGTAGGGGTGTCAAATATGACAGACAATAAAATAATTATTATGATATAGAGGTACCTTTAGCGATTTTGAAAACCTAAATGTGGTCATCGACTTTTACTGCTGACGGTACCTAAATAAGTCTTCCACTAACAAAATTACTTAAAAACAACCCCTTAAACGGTTAACGGAAACTGACAACAAATGACTTCCGCAAAATTCTGTTACAAATTAACATTTGTAGATACCTCCACCTACCTTTCAATTTATTAAATGGCTAACAAAAATTATCGGTGGTTTCCACTTATTTGGCTCAAAGCAATCTATTAACCTTCCAATTACGTGAAAAACGTAAATTACTGACACGCATGGGCGGGTAAATGGTTTTAGTACACGTTCCTACGGCGTCTTTACGGAGTCTCATATATTTTTATAACTAAGCCCAAAGTTATTTGACAATGTAGACACTATTAACTGCTAGAGTTCTAACAGGTACATCATGACAGCTGATCGTCGATCAATTGCCGATCTATTAAACGTGTCCAGAAGGTTGTGGTGCTGAAATAATAATTGACCTTTTGATATTTTTTTTATATAAATTATTTATAAAGCGCAAACAACTTTTATTTCATGATATCCTATCCTTTTTGTGTTTCAGGATATTATTACGTTGAGTAGGTTTACCCAGCAGAGTTTAGAGGAAATAATGAATCAATAGGGCAGGATAGTAGACAATGAACCACAAAAAGTTTGGACACTCATAACTTTGAAACCATTCAATCTATGGTTATGATTTTTATAGTATTGTGAAGGAAATTTATCAGTTAACTGAATTTGATACAACAAACTCTTATGAAATGAATCAAAATAAAGTTATTAACCTTTTTTTTATAAATGAGCTTTGGTTCACTGTGCACTACCTGTGCGGGTACAATGAACAGGGGGGGTTGGATACATTGAACCATGCAGTATACAATGAACCATGGTATACGATTGTGAGAGATTAATTACAAATAAAGCTAATTAAGGTAAATAAAAGAATTGAAAATGTTTTTGATTTTTGTTATGGTAAAATACTACACAAAACAATCACGGTCCTTAGGCTGAATGCTCTATTTGAGATCATTATAAACCATAAATAAAGTTTCCGCTGCTGTATGTCTACCTTTTTTTCTCTTCTATCGGCCTACTGCTTTGCGTCTTATACTGAAAAAAACATCAAATTAAAAATACATAATAAAAATCTGTGTAGAAATAACAATCATATATAATATAACTAATTATTAGACGTCATTATTCAAATTTAAATTAAATTAATTATATTTCATATTTTTTACACATATTTGTTCACCAAAGATTAACTAAAAATATTTAAAAAAAATACATTAAGGTTTGGAACGCATCGACATCAAAAACACAAACGGATCTTTTTTTTATTTTGAAAGTTATCATGACTCAAATAAAATAAAAATGTCGTCAATGACCACACAACTTATGGCTTTAAATTTTGTTTTACGTAGTATTAATAAAAAATAAAATCAATTTTCTTAAATGAAATAGATGTCAAACTAAATAAATAGATTATTCTATTAAAATCAATTTCGTACGACTTGTGGGTTAAAACATTTTTTAATAACGACGTTCAATTATTAAAAAATCTAAATGTCGGGAGCTATGAAACATAGGCAGTGCACAATGAACCATGGTTCATTGTTTCCTTCTTAAAATTGGTTCATTGTTTCCGTACCCTCTGTTATTAACTTTTAGGTTATGTCGCTCACAAATGACGCGTGCTATTTAAACTAAATTATCTCACAAAGAAGCCTAATAAAACATCAAATCTAAGTACGACATGATAAATAGTAAAAACGTACACTAAATAAAGTAATACGAAATAGTACTTACATGATTTAGTATAGTTTTTTGGTTTAAAATCACAAAAACTCGGCGTGCGCGGGAGTATTTCACGGTAGCTCGCTGACGACTGGGGAGAGGGAAGAGGGGACTTACGCGGGTCTTGTTTGTGTGAGTTGCATGGATTGGCAACATCGCATTCGTGAGATACCCATGGTGGCTCATTGTATCCGCTTGATTCACTGTCTACTATCCTACCCTACATACCTAGAGCTAACGCACCGTGGTTATCCTCACGATGTTTTCTTCACCGTAAAAGCGATGAAGTAAGGTTTATTATAATATGACACAAGAGTGTTTTACTGCACCGTACTTTAGGTACATTTCCGTTACTTATGCTCTGTTAGTCACGATCACAAGTGAGGCTGCTCCGGCCTACGTATCGGAACACCGGCACCGAAGTCCTGAATTGACTAATTCGAATTCTTCTTAATACCAATGTTACACTGAAATATGACTAGCTACAGGAGAAGCTCGAAGAAAGTTTCAATTCACGATAAGCTCTGAAAGTACCCAAGTTACCGGAAACCTGAAACTATTCATTGTTAATTACAATAGAACTAACCAATTTGTACCCTATCTATTGAAACCCCATAGGGTTTGGAATGGAAGTAGATTAAATTAACTTACCCTAAATTGTTACTTAAGTAGATATAAGTATCTACATTTGAGATAAGTTACAGGAAACGAACTTAAATGCTTCTGAGAGATTTGACATGCAAAATAGTTGTACTACCTATGAGTAGGTAGGTACATACTTAAGGTAATTTTAAATAGGGTATCTAATCGTTGTCTAGTCATCGTAACACAAGCTTAGTCGCTTACCACGGCTAGATGGCGCTGGGTGTTGTTGACAGAATTTATTTATTTATGTATCCGTTGTCTAGTACCCATAGTACAAGCCTAGTGCTTAGTTTGGGGCTAGATTGCGCTGTGTGTAACGTCGTGCAATATTTATTTTATTTATCTCACTAATATAACAAATGCGAAAGTTTTGTTCCTATGTTTGTTTGTGTTTCAATCACCCATTGAACCGATTGCGATGAAACTTAGTTGCTTGGTATGCTTGTTAGCTTTAGATTTAGATTAACACATAGGCTACTTATTATCCAGATATACAGATATTTTATCCAGACTTACGCCCGTAAAACCGCAGAGCGCTGCTAAATAGGGTATGGATTCGCATCGAGTCACACCTGTCACCGTTGCGAATATTTTTCGTGTGAAAGGATAGGGTATAACTCGTAGAGAACAAAAACAGGGAACGGGCGGGCGGTTCCTACGGACGTGAACACCATCATCCTCCTTCATCATATCGAATAAAATACTCCGATATAATAAGCGAAGACCTTTAAACATTTTAAATTTGTTTAGCAAATTGATTAGGTATGTTTTTTTTCAATCCAAACACAATTTTGCATTTTGAGTAATAATAAAACCGCGCCACAACCGTACCATATATCATAACAAGCTATGTTTTTTATTTAAACTCAAATAGTGTATTCTCGATCAAATATTAATTTGAAATGGTCATGTTTACATAAAATCATACATGCATAATGAAAAACGAACGAAATCCAATTGTAAATTTCAGTTGTATTGAAATAAAAAGGTGAAATTTCGTACAATAGCAGCAGATGGAGATGGCTAAGCTAAACCGAGGGTTTCTAAAAAGAATAAAATGGGTTTTTGTATACATAGCTTTTAAAAATCAGTAATACGTGGGTAGGTAGGTACATAATGAATTATATTTTACACTAGCTGCGCCCCGCGGTTTTACCCTCGAGTCCCTATCCCGCGAGATTTATGGGATCAAAAGTATCCTATGTCCTTCTCCCGGTTCTAAACCACCTCCCCACCAATTTTCAGCCAAATCGATTCTGCCGTTCTTGAGTTATAAATGGTGTAACTAACACGACTTTCTTTTTGAAATAGAGACGTTATATCTTCGCAGGTATTTAAGCCGTAGATACTTATATATTAAACATACTTACTTTCTAAAAACAAATACGGTAAGTACCTATAGCTAGCTACCTAGTCAAATAAAAATAGGTAGATATAATTATATTTTGTAAAAACGTGATTCATACCACAACTTACAAATCCCTGCAGACCGTACCAATATATTTTCATCGAAGAAATAATATTTGAGTTTTTAACATCGCCCTTACGGTAAAGGAAAACATCGCGAAGAGACCTGTTTCTAAAAATCTTGTATAATGGCCCAATTAGGTATGAAGCTAAGTACGGATAACGCCCAGCAAAAACCTTTAACTTTTATGTAAAAAGGTTTGTAAATTATAGTAGATAGGAAAGACCTACCTACTTTTAGAACATTGCTTGCTATAAACAAGCCATCACAAACTGATAGGTAAAGGAGATTCTATCCTCTATATTTAGAGCAGCTAACTCTCTGAGGAAATCTGTGGATTAATCCTTCTTGATCATAATGAATAAAGTTAGTCGATATAAATCTTAGTTTTATCTTTAGACTTTATTAATAACTGAGCTATTAAAGTTTTAAAGCTACTAAACTACTTTAGTACTGTACAGTGACTGTTCGAAAGAAGGTCCAGGAAAAAGTGGGCGAGTCATGGCCGTTGTTGTATTTTGAGAGTCTTTATGGTTGGGTGGCTATAGGCTCGGTCACTCTCCTTCCTTCATCCCACGAGTATCATCTCCGGGGCCTTATCTGGAGGCATTATAGTATGCGGGGTGTGGACCGCGTGGGTGTTCCCTGGAAAGCCCAATGGCTTTCCATTTTCTTTTTTTTCGGTGCTTGTCCTCATCTGCTTCAATAAGCAGATGAGGACAAGCACCGAAAGCCCCCTCTATGCAAGTCAACATGCCGAACCATTGAGATTTACAAAATTGATTATGGTTGTCTCGGCATGGTGTCTTACACAAAGTGTGGGTGAAATACATACGTACAGGTTAAGACAGTGCAAAGAAAAGAACATCATGAAGTAGCCAAAGCTAAACACATCGCTTCAGCAGATGGAATATGTGTGCGAACAGAAACTCTTATTTCTATGTGAAAATACATTCGTACATACAAAATATTGCTAGGATCATCTCGTGTAAGCGTTTCTTCCTCGAGCAGCGAAGCAAAACGTAAGGATTCATTTAGCCCTAACGAGATGAAAATATGGTTTGGTAGTACGAGGAACAGCACAAGCAACCGCATGTGGGCCTTCAATATTTCTGAGGAACGGCAGTGCAGTTTTCCAAAGATTTACAGTAAAACACTCACCAGTAATGGGAATAAACTTTGTAAGTTAATTTAATTAATAATTGGTGTTTTATTTTGAGTAATTTGATAATAATTAAAATCGTGACTGTTCGAAAGAAGGTCCAGGAAAAAGTGGGCGAGTCATGGCCGTTGTTGTATTTTGAGAGGTCAACGTCAAAAATATTATTACTATCAGTCTATGGCGCAGTCGCAGAAGCTTTTTCCTATTCAGCCCTTCATGCAGGGTGAGGATTTTTTATATTTAAGATATATTTTGAGTTAAGGTTGTCCAAAATATTAATCCTTTGTTTATAAATAAATAAATATGAATAATTTAAATCTATATGAACATTAGTAGTGCTATTTCTATTTTTATTTGATTTATTCTGTTGGTGAGGAATTTATGTTAATGGCAACTGTCGATTTTATTTTAAAATATCTATTTCAAAACAGCAACACTTTCATTGGTTCTCTGTCTTTGCTTTGCTATTGTTCGCTAGACGGCGCTACCTGTATCAAAATGAAGTATACTTTATTATTTAAAATCTTCTAAACAAATAAAAAAAAGGCCTTTGCCCTGTAGTGGGATAAATTAGGCTTAAAATAAAATAAATATGTAAATATATATGTATATATGTTACAAGCATTAAAAGATAATATCGACTAGCTGCACATATGACAGCGGATTTACTAGCGTTAATTCTGTAATTATCATATTTGACGTGTTTTTAACACTCTTTGTAGTAAAATGTGTCAAATACACGTCATGTATGATAATTACTATTCTGTCGACCCTCTAATAAGACGCGATTGCGAGCGCAGACTTGAGGCCTAGGTGAATTGCTATAAAAAAATGTTGACGAAAATCATAAGCTAAGTGCTTACCTACTCCACTGGCTTAGCAACTTGAGACCTCCATAAGGTAAGTAGCTGGATAAAATAGGGATCCCAAAAATTATAACAACATGCAAATTACGTAAATTGGGGACCGTGTTGGGCAAAGAGGTCAAGAGGATGAAATTAATGCAACACAATAATTATTACCGGGAATTCAGCAACCGAATCGTCTGAGTTTTAATTCTGGTAATTTTTTTCTGTATTTTTAGGGTTTCGTTGTCGTAAAAAACCCCTAAGTTACGTCGTGACCGTCTGTCTGTCTTCTGCGGCCTAGCTAAGAGACGCTCAACTTTTAAGACGCTTAGTATGAGTAGGTATATCATTGATCTAAACCTTAACAGTAGATATGGCATCAGCAGAAAGACAGTTGAAACAAGCCCTTCAGTGGCTTCATCAATGCTACCTCAAATTCAATGATACTTTTGACGATTTAAGCGTCATACATCGACTTCATCTTAGCACACGCAGCGATTCATTTTTGCGATTACCTTACACCTAGTGTATATTAGTATACATAATAATATCTCAATGGACCATACCTACATAAGTAGATACCTACCTCGTTATGTACTGTCGAGGTACCTACTTAATATTACCTATAGTTACCTAGTATAATGATTATAGCCCCTAAAACTAAAATAAAGTTTTTCAACTAACCCCAATTTAAATAATGACAATATGAATAATTGAAACCGAAACCGCTGTTACAAAGGGAATAGTTTCGTTAATAAACTAACCTAAATTAAAAACGATATGGGTTTGACACAATACGGACACAATTTATCTAATAGTTAGTACGCCTCGGCGCTGTTAGATATGGAACCCTTCTGTATCAATGTGTCAACACCATACCTACTTCAAAGTCCCATTTTGACATCTCGATTAAAAATAGATAATTAGATCTTGGTTAAATTCGAATCTGTTAGAAAACTGATTGTGGAGATAGATGAGAAATCATGAAAAAATGTACCTAATGGCACTAATATTATAAATGCGATTGTTTAGATGTTTGATTGTTTGTGTATCAATCATAACGGCTCAACGGATTTAGCTGAAATTTGGCACACAGTAGTGTATATCCTGGGTTTTGAATACCTACCGAAGACCACCGGGTTAAGAGTATACAGATCCAACGTGCGCGTCGGCGCAGTCCTATAGGTATTCCCCGAAATTCTTATAAGAACGGGGAATGCGCCGGTAAACACACAGGGCACAGCGAGCTAAAATGAATTCCTGGTAATCGAAAACTTGGCAGTTGTAGTTGCGTAATAATATTGAATCATGATAAGTTTTTGCTATGATAGGTAGGTATCTTATATTTTTATTTTAATAAGATACAGATATTTCTGTCACAGTTTATTTAAATTTAGAATAGCATGGACAGTAAACATGTGTGTAACGTGTCTTTCGTAGATAAAAATCATGACGCAGATGAATATGATTTCCATTTCTTCAGTAAGGTGTTTTGAATGTTCCGATACGTAGGACTTTGCAGCCAGTAATAAATAGTCAAATCATGTTACCTAGGAAATTTCTGTCTGCCGAACACAATTGTTTGTTACTTCTGTCCTACTAATATCATAGGGTATACCTAAGTTTGTGCACCTATAATTTGTTGCCCCGCCATGCAAAAAAATGCTAAACCGATTGCAATGAAATTTATTACTTAATTAACTGAAAACCTTGCAAAATACATAGGCTACTGTTTGTTCCGATATTACCGCGGGTTCGGGACTTACGCGGGTGAAACCGCGGGGCACTGCTAGTTTACTAAAAAGGCAATATTTTTTGCCCCTCCATCGCAACTGGACGGATTCGCAACTGGACAGATTCTCAGCTGGACAGATTCTCAGCTGGACAGATTATCAACTGGACAGATTCTCAACTGGACAGTTTAGCAACTGGACAGAGTACAGTCTGGAAAAAAATAATATAAACTAAAAACATAGGGATTAAATTTTTAGTGTTTATTCAAGAAAACTGTAACAATATAACACAAAGGCACCACAATAGAATAAGACGAATATTTTACAAATAGTTTAATTGTTAATGTCAATGTTTGATGGGATAGATGAATGGATGGATGCGGTTATTCCCAGTCGCCCCCACTGGCCCCCACTGGCATCGCCCCCACTGGGAGTTACTGGGAATTCGTAATAAAATATATACCAGTTGCCCCCTTTTGAAGGGCCAACTGGGAGCATAATTTTTAAATTTTGAAACGTTCCAGCTCCCCCACTTGATCTGTATTTCAAATGACAGCTGTCAAACTTAAAATGACTATATCTAAGAGATTATTGATCCTAGAGTACCAGTTCCTTTACAGAAGTGATAGATTTCATTAAGATCTACATTTCGGATGACAGCTGTCAAACTTGAAATATCTCAGAAACGAAGTTTTTGCTTCTATCACTTCTGTGAAGAAACTTTACTCTTGGACCAATATTTTCGAAGATGCATAAAGTTTAAGTTCGATAGCTGACATCCGAAATGTAGATCTCGATGAGATCTATCATTTCTATACTTAGAATCAAACGAAATGCAAAGTCAATGATTTCCCAGTTGACTCCAGTGCATTTGGCGGTGAGGGCGACTGGGAATAAGCCGATGGATGGAAGTTTATTCCTCTTTCACGCAAAAGCTACTAATTTAGCTAGATAATTTTAGCGACCGTAGCCGTTCCAAGCATGTTCTGACAGGAATTTTTTCATTAATGCAGTCCGATATAATATTTTGTATCTGCGTATCAATCAAAATTTGTTTTGGCCGACGTTTTGTTTCCTCACAGTGAAAGTAACTTCTATTGATTTTGTTATCACTGATTTTCGATTCCTTTTTTAATAACTGCAGGAACAAAAAAAGGGATGGTTTTTTCGGTATCTTGGCATTAATTCGCCGATGCCAACCCTCTATTGCGTTAGTGGTCCTAAATCTTTCTCCGTAACAGGATAATTGTTCATTCGTAATTTTCATCATCCAATAATTTGTGAAATAATTGAAAAACGCTTTACATTCTCCATCATCTGTACCCATTTCATTTATTGCCAAAAAGCCTTCAGGTATTAAAGTAATTGGCAAAAGTGCTAATTGCGTACACAATTGTGTCAATTTCCGACCATTTGCAGTAGATGTAAATTTTAATTCTTTAGATTTTTTCCACACTGCATTCTGAAAATGATAAAAGCAGCCTTTGACAGTGACATCTGGATAGACACATTGTAAAGCTTGTGCGATTGCTAGTTCATAGTCGCACTTGAACTGCGTAATATTAACAGACAATTGCTCTTTCAAAATTCTAAACATTCTTGTATACGTTTCCTGACACTTATTTGGTAAAAGAATGAACAGTACTGGCACAAAGTTAACACAATCGCCACCCTTGGTTATGTCGACATGTAGTGAGAAAAGCTGGTAAAAGGGTTTTGGTGCAATTTTAAATGTACCGTCCCCATAATATATGTCTGTATTTTTTATTAAATCTCTTGCTGCTTGGCTGCCAAACACAATTATTTTGTCTGTTTGACCATCATCGTATAAAAAGAAGTCTTTGACTAGACATTCAGGTATTTTAACATCTTCGAGCTTGTCGCTTTTGCACTTTTCTACACAAAGAAATTTATTGCGACATCTGTATAATGTATCCTTTTTGGTATTAAATGATGGTAATGAGTGATCTGATAAATTTAGTGAATCAGAATCATTTTTTTCTAAAAAATGTTTTTCAAATATTCTTTGTATTGGCTCCATATTATTACATACTTCCTTTTTACATTCATTTAAAAGTTTCTCGTTTCTATTCCGCTCAAAGTTTGGAGCACACGAGTGTTTGCCTTCTTTTATTATATCATTGTCTGTGTTGAGAACAGGACGACCTTAGTATATAGTTTTTATGTACATAGCTTTAAGATGTCTTTTATGTGTTAGATTATAAGTTTATGTGTTAAATTATAAGTTTTCGTGTAATGAATCTGACCGGGCGCGTTTGACTATATCAAGTGCGACAGGGTCAGAGCTATAATAAAGTGAGATGCAAGGTGGGACCCTCAGTCGAATGTAACGCGTAATAGATGTTGCGCAATCATTTCTAATATAAGGCAGGGGTATTTTTGTAAAAGTCAGAAGCTGTTTGCACTGCGCTGAAGACACCTGACTGGAACTAAGAACTAAGAACTCAAATAGAACTAAGAACATTTATGAATAAAGAAGTATACAGTACATCAGGCGTTTTTATTTGGGAGCGCGCAGACAAGCAGGGAGGAGCGAACATACAGTCCACTAAGCCGAGGAGAGAGAGAGAGAAGAGAGAAGAGTAGAGACAGAAGACTACGAGTCGTAACCCGGTAGACTTACGAGTCGTGACATTACGAGTCGTAACAATACGAGTCGTAACAAGGTAGACTTACGAGTCGTAACGTTACGAGTCGTAACTAGGTAGACTTAGTCGTAACGTATCGTTGTTTCGAAAACTACTCCGAGGCGTCGAGGAGGCAACCACCCTGTCCGACGGATCCAGGACAATTTGGTCCTTCGAGATCCGGATCTCTGAACAATTTGGACCTTCGAGAACCGGATCTTTGAACTTTGAACCTACGGAACTAGGCTTCGCACTCCACTCCTACCTCGTCGGAACGGATCGTGTGCCGTCCATCTTCGATCAAGATGGGGCTCGAACGGAGTCAGGGCGATCCAAAGGAGTTCGAGGAGCAGCGCCAAGCGGAGCAGCTACGGGAGGAGCGAAGACTACACCGGGAAGAAGTTCGTCGCATCCAAGAGGAACGGGAGCGAAGGAGATCGCTTCAACCACCAGAGTCGCCGTCAACACTACCAGCACATACGTCGGGACTGCAACGTCTGCAGTCGCAAACCAACAGGTCTGTACGTAGTCAACGTTCGACCAGCTCCACGTTGCGTCATCGTGTCATCGAGCTTGAGGCTGCTGAGAACCTCGCAGACATCAGGCGAAGGGGACTGGAAGCTGACCTAGTACAAAAGCGACTGGAAGCTGACCTAGTACAAAAGCGACTGGAAGCTGACCTAGTACAAAAGCGACTGGAAGCTGACCTGGTTAACAAGGGATTCGAACTGGAAGCTGACCTAGTGCAAAAGCGACTCGCTGTCCAACAGGCCGAAATCGAAGACGAGGGCAGTGTGCGGAGGGGCAGTGTGCGGGGAGATGACGACGAGGTCAGCGCTCATGCCAAAGTTGGAAACTGGCTGCGGAACACACCAGTGGGGCGCACCGATCGGCAGCCCGAACCACGTCCACAGAGGGACGAAGAACAAAGACCGTCGTGGGAACGGAGAGACCGTTCTAGAACACCGGGCAGGAGAAACGGCATCGAGGAGCTCGCCGACGCTTTGAAGCAGATGGCACGCCCGCAGCGTAGATACAACAGCGACCTACCTACCTTCAGCGGAGCAGCGAGCGAGTGGCTCGCCTTCAAAGCAGCGGTACGAGATTCGACGAAATACTACAACGTCGACCCGACCGAGAACCTCCTGCGGCTGAGAACGTGCTTGAAGGGCGAGGCGCGCGAAACCGTCGCGGCGCTACTCTTCACAGCGACTCATCCCGACGAAATCCTGCAAACTCTCGAACAGAGTTTCGGCCGTCCAGAAATTATCATCGACAAAGTGCTGGACGACCTACGGAGGTTGCCAAAACCCGGACCTACGGCAACGGAACTGAACATATTCGCGGTGAAGGTGCAGAACGTCGTGTGCACCCTGAGGAGCGTCGACAGCATGCAATACCTGCATAATCCGATGCTTACCAGGGACATTTTGGGTAAGTTAAGCCTCAACCTCAGGACACAATGGTGTAACTACGCCGAGAACTACCCCGAATCATCGGAGCCGAAGGTGGTGCTACTCTCTCGCTTCCTGATGAAGGAAGCAGACAAGGCGCTGCGCTTCGACTACACTTCAGTCTCCATTACAACGAAGACTCCAACCACCAGCAACACGAACGCAAAAGGCAAGAGGACTGCAGTCTACGCTACGGACGAGCAAGAGGAAGCACCGACCTGTGTGCAGTGCAAGCAAGCACACACCCTCCCGAAGTGCCGGCAGTACCTCGCTCTACCTATCAACAAGCGATGGGAGCTGGCCAAGGGGAAGGGACTCTGCTTCAAGTGCCTGGTTAGTAAACACAGGCGTTTCCACTGCAAGGCCAAGGCGTGCGGCGTACGACAGTGCCGCAGCCCCCACCACGCAACTCTACACGAAGACAGCGAGGGCGCGAGATCCGCGCCCACGGACGGACAGGGCGCGCGATCCGCGCCAGCACAGGTGGCGAGAGCACCCGCACCCGCGCGGCGCTCCGCCACACCGCCGTCACCAAGTGAAAGTGATAACGCGTTAGTGCTAGCAATCGCAGCGAACTCTGCGACCAGTGAAGTGTTGTTAAAAGTGTGTCCCGTGACAGTATCAGGGCCGCGTGGAAACGTCGATACCTACGCGCTACTCGACGAAGGAGCTACGATCACACTCATCGACAAGGAACTCGCCACGAGCGTCGGGGCGAGCGGGCCTACACGGCCTTTGAACGTCTGCGGTCTCAACACATCGAAGAGAGAAAAGGACAGCCAAGAGGTGGAGATCTTCGTGAGGGGGAAGGGCGAGAACGCGCCTTTCAAAGTGAAGTGTCGCACGATCTGCGACCTCACACTACGAAGCCAAACCGTGCCTCGAAGACTACTCGAACTTCGACATCTGAAGAATCTGCGCGACGAGGAACTGTGCTACGAACGAGCACACCCACGTATCCTGATAGGAACTGATCACTGGGGCCTCATTGTGTCGAGAGAACTTCGTGTTGGCGGACCCGACGAGCCGGCCGCGTCAAGAACCGAACTGGGATGGGTGGTGCACGGAACAGCACCACGCAACACCATCTACCGAGACAACGGTAATGTGCTCCACGTGTACGCACCCGATATACGCGTACGAGACGGCGAGGAACACGACCGACGTCTCAACGATCTAGTCGAGCGCCACTTCGCGATCGACTCTCTCGGTGTCGCCCCGAAACCGCGGATCAGCGACGCCGACAAACGAGCAAGCGAGATCTTCAACGAGACCGTGAAGAAGAAAAACGTGGGATACGAGGTCGGACTTCCATGGCGACACGATCACGTCGTCATGCCGCCGAGCTACGGAGCAGCTACGAACCGGCTGCGCGGCATCGAGAGGAAGATGGACGCCGACCCCGCATTCGCCCGCGAGTACACAGCGCAAGTGGACAACCTGCTGACAAAAGGCTACGCCGTGCCATGCGATGGCACCGAGACTGCGAGCAGAGTCAGCTGGTTTTTACCGCACTTTGCCGTGGAGAATCCGAACAAGCCGGGAAAGAAAAGGCTTGTCTTCGATCCGGGGAAGAAAAGGCTTGTCTTCGACGCTGCACACCCGAACCGCGGCGTGTCGCTCAACGACATGCTGCTGGAGGGGCCAGACTTACTCCTCTCTTTCACAGGTATCATTTTCCGCTTCCGCGAACGAGCCATCGCGGTGACAGCCGACCTTCAAGAAATGTTCCTGCAGGTGAAAATCAGAGGAGAGGACCAGCCAGCCCAGCAGTTCCTGTGGCGAGGAGCAGACCGATCCTGCTCACCCCGCTCGTACAAAATGACGAGTATGATCTTCGGCGCGGCGAGCTCACCGTTCCTCGCGCACAGTGTGCGCGACCACAACGCTCGCACGCGCGCCGACACGCACCCGCGGGCTCTGGCCGCGATCACGCGGAGCCACTACATGGACGATTACGTGAACAGTTATAACAGTGAATCGGACGCGCGAAGTACCATCGCCGAGGTACGTGAAGTGCACGCGGTGGCCGGGTTCACCTTGCGCGGATTGTGTTCTAATCGCGACAATGTGTTAAACGATAGTGCGCGAGAAATTCCTCTTCACGTAATGTGTGACGCGAGCGAACGTGCGTACGCCACCGTGGCGTACTTTCGCGCCACACACTCCCTTAGCATTCCGCGCCTGGAGCTACAGGCGGCGGTGATCGGCGCGAGACTCGCCGTTGCTATCAGGAAGAAGCATCGGTTCGAGATCGCGCGCACCGTCTGCTGGACCGACGCCGCGACTGTCGTCCACTGGGTGAAGAACGACACGCGACGTTACACCCCGTTCGTCGCCCACCGGTTGGGCGAGATCGCCGTGACACTACGGGAGAAAGTCACGACACCAGAGGTGCTACGAACACTGCTCATCGAGGCCGAGCACTCTATACATGCCCGGCCCTTGACCCACGTAAGTGTTAACCCTCACGATCCCGAGGCGTTGACACCCAACCACTTCCTTTTGGGGACATCAATGGGACTGCCTACTACCGGCCCATGTGAAGACGCGGATCGCAGAGCCTGGCGAGCAAGTCAAGGACTCGCAGACTCCTTCTGGCAGCGTTGGATACGCGAATACCTACCTACGCTCGTGCCACGGGGGGAGCCCGCCAACCTCACGGCTGGGCTCAAAGTCGGCGATGTCGTCGTGGTCGTCGATCCAGCGCTACCAAGGAACGTGTGGCCCATCGGTCAAGTCCAATCAACCTACCCGGGACCGGATGGCGGCGTACGAGTCGTCGACGTCCGAACTAGAACAGGAGTGTTCCGGAGGCCAACCAGTAAGCTCGCCGTTCTCGTGAAAGAAGAAGATGAGGCTACGCGAGCTGCGCCGGGAGGAGGATGTTGAGAACAGGACGACCTTAGTATATAGTTTTTATGTACATAGCTTTAAGATGTCTTTTATGTGTTAGATTATAAGTTTATGTGTTAAATTATAAGTTTTCGTGTAATGAATCTGACCGGGCGCGTTTGACTATATCAAGTGCGACAGGGTCAGAGCTATAATAAAGTGAGATGCAAGGTGGGACCCTCAGTCGAATGTAACGCGTAATAGATGTTGCGCAATCATTTCTAATATAAGGCAGGGGTATTTTTGTAAAAGTCAGAAGCTGTTTGCACTGCGCTGAAGACACCTGACTGGAACTAAGAACTAAGAACTCAAATAGAACTAAGAACATTTATGAATAAAGAAGTATACAGTACATCAGGCGTTTTTATTTGGGAGCGCGCAGACAAGCAGGGAGGAGCGAACATACAGTCCACTAAGCCGAGGAGAGAGAGAGAGAAGAGAGAAGAGTAGAGACAGAAGACTACGAGTCGTAACCCGGTAGACTTACGAGTCGTGACATTACGAGTCGTAACAATACGAGTCGTAACAAGGTAGACTTACGAGTCGTAACGTTACGAGTCGTAACTAGGTAGACTTAGTCGTAACGTATCGTTGTTTCGAAAACTACTCCGAGGCGTCGAGGAGGCAACCACCCTGTCCGACGGATCCAGGACAGTCTGTATTTAATGTAATAGACGTACTACACTCACGTTTCTTGCTGCATCTCCAAATGGTACAGTTCGATTTATTCCGCTTTGCGAAATTATACCGATGCCCAGCATGTAACAAAACAGTTCCATGTAGCGGGTCTTTCCCTCTTTTTCTTTGTCCATCTACAAAGACTAGCTCAGGTTTTGTCCGACTCGGACCAGCAATCTCCATTTTACCAAGTAATTAATTAATTTATTAATTAAACGCTTTGTTACAAAATAAAATGATGCAACTATGTATGTATGCTATTGATGACATTCAATGTCAAAGCCATCAATTTATTAATCATATAATTTGTTGTTATGAAACAGTTTGCATTACGCAGATAAATAGATTGCATTCAGGTACATTTCCTTTTCACAACACAATTTTTGAATGGTTAATAAAAAGCGAATACTCCTTCAATCACATCACACTAATATTATAAATGCAAAGTTTGTGTGTTTGTTCACGCTCAAACGGCTGAACGGATTTTGCCGAAATTTGGCATGCGGGTAGTTTATATTGTGGACTAACATATAGTTTTAGGGAACTACACGGTTAAACCCGCGGAACACAGCTAGTATAGTATTATGTACAGTATTCATTTTGTTTGTATGTTATGGTCTCCATCAAATTCAGACCAATAAAAATTAACTTTAATTATGTCATGGACTGTACACATTCTGTCCAGTTGCTAAACTGTCCAGTTGAGAATCTGTCCAGTTGATAATCTGTCCAGCTGAGAATCTGTCCAGCTGAGAATCTGTCCAGTTGCGAATCCGTCCAGTTGCGATGGAGGGTTTTTTGCGATGATTAAAAATGTAGGTATACGATGGAATCTATAGGTAATACCTAATTTAAAATTCATTTCACAGAATAACTCTTTCGCAAAATTTACCGCGGTATAATTTTCAAGGGAGTTACAAAACGCAGGTGTGTGAAAACCAAATTCACTTCGTATTTGTCATTTCATTCTGTTTTCAATTCTGTTTTGCGTCCTTAATTAACATTATTTAGGGAACAAAAAAATAATTATGAACGTGAAGTTAATTAAAATATACCTAGTTATATAGTTACCTACTTAGCTCAGATAAGATACCTACTTAGCTTAGCTTAGCTTAGATATTTATCTATCTTACCTGAAAGATAGATAAATATTATAGATAGATGTACGCTTTATTATCACAACACATATGTATTTAGATTAACATACATAAGTAATACAACTATACATATAGAAAGCTACAAACACTTAAAGTAGGTACATTAGGTATGATTTTATTTTCAAAAATAATGTAACAAAATGCTTTTAAACTACTTCTATTTGAAATATGTAATTCAATCTGGGGGCACGGTAGTGCCCCCGCCAAGACGAGCCAGCGAAGCGTACGGGCACTACCTACCTTTTCTCGAAAGGTTTCGTCGGATTTTTGAACCCTCATAACTTGGGTTTGGAATATATCAGATGAATGTTATTCACAGGGTATAATGTCAATAGGGGACTTAATAAAAATACACATTTTCAATTACATAACTCCACAATCATCTTACTTCACAAACTCAACATCTTAGCCAAAATATATGGACTTGGCCGTTTCATTACCGCCAGAACAATTGCTTAACAGAAACCCCATGCAAGGTAGCGAAACGGCCAGCCATATATTTTGGCTAAGATGTTGAGTTTGTGAAGTAAGATGATTGTGGAGTTGGGGCGTGTAGAGTTATAAGCTTGGCTTTAGGTACATGACATCTTATAACTTTTTTAACAGTGACCATCATATGATCTCGCTCTCGTCTTGGCTACATATTACATGAAAATGTCTTTGAGGGGATTTCATCTCTTTTTGTAGTTTTCATAACTATTACATATTTTTTCCAATCAAACAGACTTTCGGCTTCATAATATTAGTAGGTAATGTAGGATGTATTTATTTATCAGTATATATACAAGGTAGATAGGACGATACAACATTAAACAAAACCCTGGGTTGTTAAAATATGTTTGAATAGTTTGGAATTGTATAATTAATCAGAGAACTGAAATTAAAAAAGTAAAATTTTCAAACAAACTAAATATCCTAAACAATTAAAACCAATACGAACACCATGTACCCATGTGCACAGTGTAAGTACGTGCCGCGGCCACCGAGTATTAATCCTACAGAGCAAGAGCTTCATACAAGCCCGCGGTGGTAGGTACTCCACTACATGAACAGCTATGTGTGCGCAAAGCTGTGAAAAGTCACTCACCGCTTTCCGCTCGGGTTTGCCGAGACCGCCCGAAAAGCCTACTCGGCTCACGTACGTGAACCCGTCGGCACACTGTCGGTGAGAGAGGTCACGCACACATAACTGCGCATGTAGTGAAGTACCTACGCCGCGGGCTTGTATCAAGCTGTTTCTCTGTAAGATTATTACTCGGTGCCGAGGCCGCCTGGCGCTGGTGACAGTTTTGTTTTTAGATACATCGTGTAGCAAATTTAAAAAATGGAAAATAGTGTCCTGTGTCTGAACTACTCAACTGATTCTGTTGAAATTTGGTAGGTGGACTTTAGACGTGTGTAGGTATGTCCAGTTAAAAAAAATGTTGTATTATCCTATCCACCTTGTATATATTATTTTTCTTTTGTAAATACATACATATTATACATAGGGGGACACCCAGACCAGACACAAATATTTATTTTATAAGCATAAATACTTGCACCCGGCGGGAATCGAACCCGCAACCTCCTGCATTGCAGTCGCGCTTTCGCACACCGCGCCACAGAGGTCAGAGGAGGAGGAGGAGGAGGGGTTTAAAATTTATATTATGATACATTTTAATAACGATGCAATCTCATAATATGGAACGCGCTTCGTTTGTACGATATTATGATGTTTTGGTTCCTTGTATATGACATTTTTTTTCTTCGGTGTCGTAAAATCGTAGTCTAATAGTAAACGCACGAAAGATTCCGTCCGCAAGATCTTTAAAACAATCAGACTTGTGTTATGGAAGCCCCACTTAAAAACCTATTCTATTTTTAGTTGTTATGACGGCAACAGAAATACAAAAACTAAACAAGTTGGCTTATATTTCGGGCCCAGATAGCCCAGGTAACAAATAGTATATACAATTTTTGTAATTGTAAAATTGGATTCAATTTCTATTCAACATCGCGAAAATCTATTCAAATCTATTTTGACTTTTATTATCAACTGTACCTTTCCACTAGCTAGTTAGTATACAAATCCGAAACCAAATTGGATCCCTTCATTTCGCGTAAGAGATTACCAAAAAGGTCAGTCAGTTCTAACGTAACGTGACTCCTAAACCTCCCAACTGATTACCTACTTGCTATTGATTGTAGATGACTGTTTATACATCTAAATAAAGTACCAATCGGTTCAGGGCCAGGTCACTCACATAAAATCGATAGAATTTACGTACGACGCGTGTTTAAGTAAGTAAATTATTTAGATTTATCAAATAGAAGTTCGGGTATAGTATTGTGTGTGAGTTAAAATGTGTCATCACTCGTTTGGTAGTTCGAAATCGTAAATGGAGGAACGGAAATGGACAAGCTGTCATCGTTTAACAGACTGAAATAGCAATAGCGATAGGTGACTTTTTGTTCTGTAATTTGGCATCATTATGTCAATTTGAGTCTTCTCGCGGTTATGGCCGGTGTAACTCCTTTGCCGAAACGTCGAGGTAATTTAAATCTACAATGATCACCAAACGTATTCTAAGTAGTTATTATAAAAAATAATTTGAAAGCTATATTAAATGAATGGTCAGGCAAACAAAACGCGATACCCAGGTAGAGACAGAAGGTTTATTCTTCGTCTCGCTCCAGCTTGTTTATTTCAATTCATCTCTCTATGTAATCTAAAAGTAGAATCTTATCCATGTATGTTCCTCCGTCTCTGTTCAAAATCGATAGTCTGTTTCATTAGTTCGTTCCTGACGTGGCTCTTTTGTAGTCTTCGCATTAGACGTTCACCTACAATGACAAGTAGGCTTCTTACAGCATGATTTTTCAATCATTATCTATTTTCTATCTTCTATTTATATAAAACTGACCTATATCAACGCAGCGCTCAAACCGCTGGACTATGTTTGTTACCTACTCCTTCACGCAAGTGACGCAGTTTCACTCAGGTAAGTCACAATTTCGTGGGAATATCGAGATAAGCGAAATCCAACGATTTAGCTAGGTACATTCTGGGATTCCTCTCAGGTATGTAAATCTGTATCCCTTGTCATGGAAGGCTTCCATGACATTCTCATATCACTTGAATTCTATGTGGAAGGGTAGTGGTTCTCTGTAGTGGGATTTAATTAATACAACTAGACAACTCTCTACCGGCACATTTATGATGGTGACACCCAGTATTAAACAAATTAGGTTGCTCTGTTGTCCAACGCGTGTGAGGAACCGGTGGAGTTTTAGTGGGTTAACCGCTGGCCGTCTACCACCATAAGGCCAGTAGGGAGTCCCACACATTCCCACCGTTCCCCCCGGGACAGTGGGACGGTGCATAAGGCGCATTTCTTTACCTTAAAAAAAAAGGTTGCTATATAGTTGCGTGCCTACTAAGAAACTCCTTTACATCCGAGCGATGTTCCCGATTGCATCCCTCTCGGAAGCCCTCTCGGAAGCCTGAAATAGTTTTTTTTAAATGGGAGCTGTGCAGTAGGTAAGTAACCATATTAATTATAAGAACGCGAACGACGAAAACAAAAGACGATCGAAACGAAAACAAAATACGATCAAAACTAAAACAAAAGACGATCGAAATGGAAACAAAAGACGATCAAAATGGAAACAAAAGAGTCTTTTTTTTCCATTTCGATCGTCTTTTAATTCCATTTCGATCGTCTTTTGTTTCCATTTCGATCGTCTTTTAATTGCATTTCGATCGTCTTTTGTTTCCATTTTGATCGTCTTTTGTTTCCATTTCGATCGTCTTTTGTTGTATTAAAAAAAAGGACTTGACCAGTTGACACTCTTCGAACTTCGAACTTTAACTGTTGACTGTACAAATCACCAAAATACATAGGTACCTATAATAAATATTTTTCGGGGGGAATCGAAACAGGGGGAAACGGAATTGGGGGGAAACGGAACGAACCCGTTTTAAGAACCTTATTATAACCTAAATAAACCGGTTCATAAAAACCTTTATTATTTTTTATTTTTCGTCGCACGGAATAAACCGGTTTTTATTGTTCTAAACCGATGAATGTGACAAGAACTTTAATAAAACCGGTTTAAACCGGTTTTAAGGTTATTAATAACGGTTTCAGGAACAAAACCGAAATAAAAAGGTTATTATCGCCAAGTAGGTATACGATAATATCGCTAATCGAAGGTACTATTGAATAATGTATAATTATTACTTAGAATACCTACACAAAACCGCACCATCATTCAATAATAGTTCAACTATTCTCGATTCGAGTACCTAAATAGTGTTCGGGTCGACTTGTTAGCAATATATAATGGTCTTACGGATCGATGGAGCAACAAGTTGCGAATTAATTACACCGTTTTTTTAGTAAAACTAGCGGCGCCTCGTTGTTTCATTCACATAGAAATACAATTTATGATTTTTCAGCTGTAGATCACACACATACACAGTCTAATGTTCTAATGTGTGACCTACAACACATACGCGGTCATTCTTCAGCGTTTCTTATAGTGATTTAGATTTGGAGCTCTACTTTGTTTTGACGATAAATGGTTTATCGTTATTTTGGTTGTAACCGATTTGGAAGTAAGTTTATCAATAGATCGCGCTAGTGGTAAAAATAAATCGCGGTAATGCTGCGTTAAACTTTTGAAAATCATTTAAATTGTTGTATGCATAAATTTCAAGTCTGTCTAGCTACCACGGTTCATGAGATACAGCCGTTGACAGACGTACAGACAGACAGTGGAGTCTCAGTAATAGGGTGCCGTTTATACCCTTTGGGTACGGAACTCTAAAAACCCTTCCTCAAAACGCTCCTAGTGCCCGTTATGCGTAAAGCGAGTGTATTGCCTCGATAAGACTGTCATAATATTACTGAACTATCTCCCGAGGCTTTAATAATAATCCTTAACTCCATTTGTATTCACAGCTCGGAAACTATATTATCTAATTATGAATGCGATAACTTTGTTATTGACAGACACTTTAATATCACACCTAGTAAATTAAGTTAGACGAATCGATAAAGGACCCCTTAAACGGATCGAGAATATTATCATAATCATCATTTTAGCTGTAAGAAGTCCACTGCTGGACATGAGCCTTCCCTCATAGATCTCCAGATGCTTCGGTCATAAGCGGCCTGCATCCACCGTGAACCCGCAGCGTCCGTCCATCTCGTTGGTGGACGTCCAACGCTGCGCTTTCCGATCCGCGGTCTCCATTCGAGAACTTTTCGGCCCCAACGACCATCTGCTCATTATATACATAGGTATATCATATTATTATGTTTTAAAATACAAAAAGAAAAGCATAAATACTATATAGTATATCAGATACCTAGTACCCAAAATACAATCGTAAGATCATCTTTAGAGGTGCGATGCAAGTGGTGAGCGGCTTCATTGCTCCGGTACTAGTCTGGACAACCTGGTAGAGCCATTTTGGGTGCCACGTGGCAGCTCTCCTTATATAGAACCGAACACCAGCGTTTGGGGATACGATCGGTCTATAATTTTGATCCCTGACGGTTGCTGTTCGGAGTAACCTGACACCAGTGGTCATAGTTAGGGACGCTATAACATATCTGCATAGTTTAGTCGCCCAGGATCCCGTACCCATAGTAAAATCTTAGTGTTTAGTTTGGGGCTAGGTTGCGCTGTGTGTAACGTCGTGCAATAACATGCAAACCTGCGTCAGTTCGGACTGAACGATTCTGCGCATCTAATGATTGCTTTTTTTATCAAAGGGCGGAACCCTAAAAATACCTATATAGGTAAATCCTATCATACTAATATTATTAAGTTTTGGTGTGCGAGTTGCTCTTTCACCCAAAAACCGCTAAATCAATTGCGATGATATTTGCTATATAGATAATTTTTTTTTTTTTTTAACTTTATTTACCAGAATAAACAATAAAAACAAATTACAAGGTATTATTTAACATCAATAAACCACAGAGGTTTGAGCGGATGCTAAAAGCCACAGTCCAGTCAGTCCACAACTCAATGAAGGTAGGCGCATTTAAATAATGAATACATGAATAGGTATTTTAAATAAGTAACAGGTTTTGTAACGAAAGGCTGTAGGAAGAATAGATTTATCAAAGATAAGAAAATAGGTAACTTGGCAGGTATTTGGTAACTTAGTTTGATAGGCAACAGAAAAAAAGTTACTGTTGTACTCGTAATAATTATTTATAGTTTGTTTAGAAAAAAGGATCTTATTTTGACTTTAATATTTTTCTCTGATATGTTTTTTCGCAGATCAGAAGGTAGTTCATTTATTAAACGCGGAACGACGTAAGCGGCCGTTCGCGTACCGTACATATTGTTAGAAGAAATGTTCCGAAGCTGGTTTTGTGTCATAGCTCGAGTGTGTACAGGGTGTACAATTGTAGCCCTGCATTGAGACATAAGCTACTATTATCTCGATATTCTCGCGGGATCGGGATTTAAGCGAGTGGAACCGTGGGACGCTACTAGTACCTCTATATAAAAAAGTAAACAAAACAAAGATAAAGAAATATTTTATTCAATAAACCAGACCGAAGTTATGTACGTATTTGTTCACTTCATTAACTTCGTCTGAACCAATGAGCTATTAAAATGGAATAAATAAATAATTAAAATATCTTTATCTTTCTATACATATTCTATACATTATTCAAAGTCCTGGGGCGCAAGTCTGCTTTCACAATCGTGTCTCAATCGGTGTCGATTGAATAGTTAATAATAATAATTATCATATTTGACACATTTGGTAGACAAATGTGGTAAAAAGTGTCAAATACAGGTCAAATATGTCAATCGTCAAATATGTCAATCGACACTCTATTGAGAAACGATTTTGAGGGCAGACTTGGGACCCTGACTGAACTATAGGGATATCAATTATCAACGCACACGGTTGGTCCTAGAACATGCAATTTGGAAGGAGTGTTCTCTGTGACGTGAGGTCACTAACTATCCATCCATTAAGAATTCATTATTTTTAGAAATACACACGGGATCGGGAATTACGCGGAAGAAACTGCGGGGCGCTGCTAGTTATAAAATAAAAACAACGATTTTCTTATTAAATGTGAATTTTAATAAGTAGGTACTTTGTATAGGTACCTATAGCCACCACAGTCTTATCTCTAGTATAAAACTTTGTTTCAATATATTTACTAATGAAACTTTTGTACTTAGAACTTCTAACAACTGTGCAAGACTATTGCTTAGAAAGCTTTTTGGGAAACTTTTAGTGAGTGTGAAATAACTAAGCGAGCCTTCGGATACCTAGAGGAAATATAATAATTTCTTGTTCAATAATTAGTTGAATAACTTATAAAATTATAAACCATTATTAACAGATGCATTAACTATGTAACGTTTAATATTAGGTACCTATATATTTTCAATTGCTTAAGCCTGAACTAGGCTGGGCTTGGGGCTGGTCATGCGTTGTGTTTTTGCAGAAGTATTGTTCCTTCAAAATATTTTTATGTTACGTTTGTCTTTTTGTGTAACCTTCGGAATGAAAATCGAGGTAGGTACGCTTACGTACCTACGTTCGCTTTATGTTAAATAATAGCTTCTTCGTGGCTCACCTAGTATTAGAGCTTTGAGGACGACTGCTATTGGAGATAACAACCGGGACCCACTGCTAAACGTGCCTTACAAAGCACAAAAAAGATCGATAAAATGATTTTAATATATAATAAACAAAGTAATCGGCTGTGGAAGGTAATAGTATAAATAAGTAACTAAAAAAACTAATACCTAATAATATTTTATTTCTGACATTAATTTAATGCTCTAGGCCAGGCATATCGACGACCTCGACGACCTCTGTGGCGCGTCGTGCGAGAGCGCGACTGCAATGCAGGAGGTTGCGGGTTCGATTCCCGCCGGGTCCAAGTATTTATGCTTAAAAATAAATATTTGTGTCTGGTCTGGGTGTCCTTCTATGTATAATATGTATGTATTTACAAAAGAAAAATAAATATAAGTATTATATCCGTTGTCTAGTCACCGTAACACAAGCTTAGTCGCTTACCACGGGGCTAGATGGCGCTGTGTGTTGTTCACAGAATTTATTTATTATTTATTATTTATATATTATATTATGGAATTACTTGTAATTGCATTATGCACACGCTACGACGGAGACAAAGAGACGCGAGTTCGAGCTTTGCCGCGAGTCATTTTTTGAAGATATGTTTTATTCTATTTGTAATAACTTATTCTGTGGTAAACATTAATAGCCTTATTAATAAACGTGGAGTAGGGTCGGAGAAGGAATAACATGCTTTGTTCTTTTTTCCGTGACAAGAGCTTTCAAAGTTGACAGACAGAGACAAAACGTACTAAACCTCCTCCAACGTTATTCCACTTTTATTAATAAGGCTATAAAAGTGGTAAAACTACACGTAGCAATGTAGGTACTTTGTCATTTATGAAGACTGATCGTTTTTTTTTTTCAATTAAATAAGCCCTTTTTTAGGTCTAGGCAATTATTAATTAGGCTAATTCCCACTTCATCATGTCATTGACAGTTCTAGTTTGTTTGCGACTTTACAAAAAGTTTTCGAGCCTTTGATTTCAGCATCGAGCTTTCCAAACCACTTGATAAAGAGACCAATTGAGAATGCTTAAATTATTATTGATATGTAGGTAGATCTCGATGTAAAAGCTTTCATCAGTGATTCACTAAGTTTATTTTAAAAAATAAACTTTAAGTTTAATATTTTTTTGTTGTATTATAACAAAAGGCGCGGTGTTTATTACTTTTAGCATTGTTTCAACATTCAACTTTTCGAAAACAATAAGATGATGTAAACAGAAAATAAAACTAAGTTTATTTTATTAAAAAGAAAAATCAGTGCCAACCGTGAGAATACGTCTTATAATCTGTCATCTGTTAATCATCGTTTATAAGTGATTTTTAGATTTTTGCTTGTAATGTACAAATTGTGTAAATGTTAAATAAAAAAAAAGTAACGGGAGTAATTGTGCATAAAATATTATATAAAACCTGTAATATTTTCCACATTTGAGTAGGTATGTACATACATCGACATTATTTAATCGAATTATACAACTTCAACAAGATATCAGAAAACAGTATCAGAACACAGTAGGCTACCTGTGTTCTGCAGTATCTAGCATAATGAAGACCTACTTCGATATCCGATAGACTGTCCCAATTAGAGGCCCGGCGTGTTTACCCGCAGTCAATTTTGGTTCGAAGTTTACATTTCAAGCAGGATTTTCTGATGTTTCTCTTGCCTAGATTGCTTTGTTTACACAGTAGTGTACACAATACAACAAGCAGTGAGTGGAGTACTTTGAATGTTATGAGAAAGCATGTACAATTTGTACATTATGTATGTATATTGTATGTGTAGGTATAGGTGATACCCATTACCCATCTAATTTATTTATTTAGAAGCAGATTCCCGCGGTTTCACCCCCGTATGTCCCGATCCTGTGGGAATATCGGAATCAAAAGTAGCCTATATTACTCCACGATAATGTAGTTTTCTATTGGTGAAACAATACCTCTTTATAATATTAGTATAGATAGTATAGATTAGCTGCTGTGCCCCGCGGTTTCGACGATATTCCCGGAGCTTGAATAATTTTTCTAAATAAAAATATAGGTATTTTTCATTTAAAATTATTTCTTTAGTATCTTTAGTTAGACGGTTAACGATCGACTTTAGGCCTCAAATGCTCGTTATGCTCGTTATATAGCCAAAATTTGAATGAAACTACTAACAGATAAACTATGTTCTATTCATTATGAATAACATTCAAAAAGCTTTATTCGAAGTTAATCTAATATTAATGACACGAACATCTGAAATTTCTGTTACGTAAACAACCCAAATCAAATTCACTAGGTGCCCTAGGGATGTGGTTAAGAGATTTACTTTACCTACTTCAAGAGCGGTGTTGGGCTAGTGGAATATTCTTCGACTTTCGTTCAGAGGGTCGTAGTTTCATATTATTAAAAGCTTTTATTTAACTTGCAATAGGTATATGTTTGTCTGGGTAGAATCTTGTTTTCATATTTAATTTTCTTTTTTGATATGAAATATTTTTTTCTAAAAATGCTATTAGATTTTGGTGAGAGATTTTTTAAACCTCAATTTTTATAATCCTACTAATATTATAAATGTGAAAGTTTGTATGGATGTTTGCATGTTTGTAACTCTTTCACGCAAAAATTACTGAACCGATTGCGATGAAACTTGGAATATAGATAGCTTGGGACCTAGAATAACACATAGGCTACTTTTTATCCCGATATTCCCGCGGGGTCGGGACTTACGCGGGTGAAACCGCAGGGCGCAGCTAGAAGGCTATATATGCGCACTGGTAATATGTGATATGGGGGGAGAGGGGGGCGAGACACACGTCTTAAACATTAACATAACCACAGAATAAGCGATAGAAACATAAGGAAAGGAGGTTTTTCTTTTTATATGAAGAATCACGTCAAATAGTCCTTTTGAATACGTTTAATAAATCAACAGAGACTGCTACATATCAAAATGATTAAAAAAACTTATTAAAATCCCAATCGACCAGCGGAACCCAATATAAAACCGTTTGTTTTGCTTAATTTAACTATTGTTTACTGTTGCGATACCTATCTTGATGATGTTTACCTATTGTCATTCGTTTTTATTTGAAAAATACTTTTATTTTGTGTATGGATAGCATTTGTTGTTCCTCTAGCTTATGTAAATCTTAAAAACCTCTTTTTACCCGACTTTCGAAGGAGGGTTAGGTATGTGTTTGAGAGTACGTAATGTAGGTATATGAGTATGTATGTATGTATGTTTCCAATTTTCGTTTGTTACACACTGTAGCCTGGAAGGTTCGGTGGATTTTTGGACGGAACTTATAAATTCCCAAGTGACACTGTCCCGCCTGCCCGCCTGACTTCAAAGGTACCTGTCAAGCTGAGCTTGTTTCATGCTTTTTAGTAGCCTACTTTTTGCAGTTTTGGTTTTTATTTTTTAATAACTTCTTTCTCATATTACATCTCATATTATGTATCTAAAGATTTTACAGCCTAATAGAATAATACTACCCCATCTCTTTCCGGGGCGAGGGTGTCGCAAAAGGCAACTTTATAGGCATCTCGGAGAAGCTAGTACCTAAACCTTGAGTTTTCACTACGCGGCGGCGGGTAAACTGCTTGGTCCCGAGCAAAGTTAGTGCCAGTAAAAATATTCCCAAATCTATTTGTAGCAGGTATTTTTAATAACGACCAATTAATTTGGGTTTTAGCAAACCCTTGGCTCCCGAAAGACGTGCAACTGGGTACATCGCCCAGATGAGAAGATATGGGTGAATGAATAAAACTTTTTAAAGGTCACTAGGTTATTCATAGTAACTGTAAATTGTTTTATTGATTTTGATGGGATCCAAGAAATACCTCCGAATTTGTACTGAGTAAATAATTCATTGTGATTGTTGAGTTGGGGGAAGCAATTACGACGGTAAAGCTGTTATTGATATTTTCGAAGTAGGTTAAAGTTAATAGGTAGGTACGTCATATGCCAAAATGCCGATAAACCTATATAACAAGATGAGCATCTTAGTATCACCATATCACTTACCATCAGGTGAGATGGTACTCAAATGCTCATCTATCATTTTTAAAACGACGAAGCGACGATGAGGTTGACTATGTAGGATGCTTGTCTAGAAGTCATTCTAGGCTTAAATATTGCACACACAACTTGAAAATAAAAAAATATTAAGACCAAATATCTATGGATCATATAATATCATATATATATATTTTTTAAATGAATGAAACCTACAATCTTTTGAGATGCAGGTTATTATTAATATATTTGTCACTAGCTGTGTTTTACTCGCGTAAGTCCTGATCCTCTGGGATTATCGGGATCAAAAGTAGCCTAGGTTACTCCTCGATAATGTAGCTTTCTTTTGGTGAAAGAATTTTGGAAATCGGTCTAGTAGTTTTGAGTTTATTTATTACAAACTAACGACACACACACACACACACAAATAGAAATCTTTCCTCTTTATAATATAAGTGTAGATGCAGATTAACAAGTGATAGTAAATAAAACGCTACATTTTCATTTTCGCGTATTTTTCAATTCATTTGAAAACGAATTTATCTCAGCACGATACATTTTTAAAATTAAATCATTTTACAAGTTGATTCAGCTTCTAATGTACAAGCTTCGAAATAATTACTTTATTAAATTATTTCTCGACAAAGACGTTTCATCTAAACTTTGATGTTTCACTAATTCTGAAAAGGGATACGTACCGGGGCATTTGTTATTTACTTACATAATAAATAAAGGTTAAATACATAGTACTTTTTAAATACTTTTCTAGCAATAAAACATTTTGTTTGATAAATATAGGTCGGTACAGGTAGTGAGTTAAGAGGAAAAGTTACCTACTAATTTTCTATACAAACGTAGTTTACTGTTTCTTCCCTGGACATAGATATCTCTCGTGTATTTTGAAAAAAAAAACCGTTTTTCATTGGATTATCAACTGGACTGCTGAGAAGTCATATTAAGATACCACAGTACTTCAGTCAATGGTTGAAATAAAAACAAAAGACGATCAAATACAATAATAATTTAAAATATAGGATATTATATGTCAGCAGAAATAAAGTAACTGCACAGCGTAATAATTAAACGTATTTGTAAAACGCCTCATGAATTTCCTAATTCTAAATGAACATTTTAAAATTCACAAATGATTTTCTAAGATAACCCGTCTAAAACAAATGAGCTTTTAGCTAATTAGAAGAATTACTTAACTTAAAATGTTAACAGTTGCTTAAAACATTGTTAGATGAGCTCTTGGAGTTGTTAATGATAATAAGCGCATCTATCTATTTAATCTACAAAGATACTTTATAAAGCTTATTGTTTACTACATCGCTATTTATGAACAATGTTCAGCTGTGCAGTTATAAGGCAGTTTCAAAACACCAAAATGTAGTATGTACCTACTGTGTGTGACCTAGTAGAAATACGTTTGGACATTACTTAAATAAGCATAAACCCTAGCGTATAACCAGTGAGCTACCTACTTGCTAATAATGATTTCAGACGACCGATATTTTTTTCTACTAATCTAAAATAGAGTACCTACCTACTTATTATTTGTCGGGTTCCATTGTCTATGTAGGAACTTCGAGTACCTAAATCAATAGACAATCGAATTTACAGATGTCAAACAATTATCATTCGCTTGCAATTGGGAGACGAAATGGCTTATTCCCATTCGGGCCATTTTTTTTCCTATTCGGGCCAAAACAAAATTTCGAATACCTAATCTTTTTTCCTCAACGGGCCAAAATTACCTAGAACCGTAGTAGAATATACAATACAGGTAGGTAAAAATGTTCTTCTTTAAAATGGTGTTATTTGAATAAACGGATACTACTGTTTTAGATTTTTCTTCGGATTTCTCGATGCTGATACAAGATAAAACTTGTTACACTTTATTCAGCATTTTTCAACGCCCGCCGTTTCGAGGTATTTCCAGGTAACGATCAGTTGACGGCCTTTTTGCCGAACATAAATGTTTGTTTCTTATTGTGGTATTTTCTATTATGCCTACCATTATGTTTGTATTTACAACATTAAAATTATTATATGTAGTAGATACACTGTCTACGCTGTCTAATACCCATAGTACAAGCCTAGTTGCTTAGTTTGGGACTAAATTTGCGCTTTCTGCAGCTTACGTCCTACAATATTGATTATTATTTTAAAATATTCTAAGTATAAACAAAAAGGGTGTCAACCAACATTTGCTTGCTTAAAAATGCCCATCGTTTGCTCTACCGCTAGTTAAACACACAAACACACATTATTAGTACAATAGTTAATGGCAATGTTGATACAAAGTTGGTATACATAGTCAACATTGCATGCTTGTTGAATCCCATGGGATTTAAACACGAACTTATACATAGCTATATGGCTATACAGGGTTATCGGAATTAAGTTACCACAAGCTGTGCCCCACGGGTCCCCATTGCTCCCGTACCTGTGGGTATACCGGAGTTATCAGGCATAATATGCAATATATGAGCTAAGCACCAAATTCATGTCGAGGCAGCGAAAATTGTTGATTATTTCATATTTAAAACTACATTCAAAATAATTCCAATTTTCATTAAAACTCGATCTGGCGCGAACTGGCCTAATAAAACACTGGCCGTGAGACTCCAGCTTTAGACTGTTTGCGTAATTGTCACACAAACAGTCTAAAGATGTGGCCTGTTTGCGCCAGACCAGACGGACAGGCCGTGAAAACCGTAGCGTCCTATGAAGCCTGTTGTTGCGCGAGACGCAATCAGTCGCACAGGCCTCGACGGCGCGGCGGTGCGTGGTGCGGCCTGGCTTGGCCTGTGATATAACGGGCTTTGGGAACCCAGCTTAACAAACAACTAAACTGTGTACGTGCGTGTACGAATGTCTTTTGATTTGGAACCGCTGGACCAATTGCAGATCTAATGGGTATTCCGATTAGATCTGATTCAGGTGAAATCAAATTTCTGAAAAAATCAGATTCGTCGTTTTATTTTTTTTGATGAATATTAAGGATCAAAAATATTTTAAAAATGTGTTTATTTTAGAGTACCTCGCCCAATGGGTAAAAACGGGATACTTTTACTATGATTCCAATGTCCGTTTGTCTGTCACCAGGCTTTATCTTATGAACCGTGACAGCTAGACAGTCGATTTTTTTACAGATAAATATTCGCTATAACAACAAATACTAAAACCAGAATAAAATAAATATTTAATTAGACCCATACTTACAGCTCACATAGAACAAACGTGATTTTTGTGAAACCTACTAACCTTTCGTGCGCGAGTCCGACTTGGACATGACCAGTTTTTCAGAATAGAAACCTTGAAAACATTTCTAACACTACTAAGAACACATTAAAATTCAAGTTTTCCAACTAAGAACACATTTAGTTTTTCCAACTTGAATTTTAATGGGTTCTTCTTAGAATTCACGATGCATGTGCAAAAACTAGATGTGAACTAATTTCCTAAAACCCTGTATTTCACAGGTTGGTAGTTGCCTTGCTAGTTCAAAGACCACCCTGGCTAGTTCAAAGTGACCTTTATTTTTCATCGTATATAACGTATAACCCATAAAAAATAATGAACAAAGGTGGAATGTATTAAAAATGCTATAATTTGAATTGAATTGAAACGTACGCAATAAAAGTAAGTAGATATAAATGTAATTTGGATATGAATGGTTAGTTAATGTTTTCATTATTAAGATTTTTTTTTGAATTTGGTGCCTACCTATGAATATTTTCTTCGTTCAAACAATTATGTAGGTACATAATTGTTTTAACCAAGAAAATATTCATTTATCCTCTCATATCTGTAAATTATTTATACTATGGTTTTATACATCGCTTTCATTTACTATGGTCGGACTAGTTTTAGCACTTTTTGTTTCTGTCTGTCAACTTTGAAAGTTCTTGTCACGGCAAAAGACAAAGCATGTTCTCAGTATTTCGACTTTACTTCACGTTAATTAATATCTTTGAATTAAAATACTCTAGTTATTTGTAAGAATTCACCTCTTCACCTCTTCCAAAACCTTTGGCGAAATTTCGAAAAAAATCTTGACTATGTATTCGGTCTTCGCTAAATTTAGTTCAGACAGACATACCTACATATTATACTAGAAGCACCCCGCGGTTTTATCTGCGTAAATTCTGATCCAGCGGGAATATTGGGATAAAAAGTAGCCTATGTGTTATTCCAGGTCTCTCTATCTGTCTACGTTCTAAGTTTAATTGAGCGGTGTTGGTCTAGTGGTAGATACCCCGGCTTTCATTCTGAGAGTCGTGGGTTCGAATCCAGACCGACCGCGCACCAATGTCTTTTTCTTTAAGAAAAAGGTATGTGCGCTAATAACATCGCTCTTACGGTGAAGGAAAACATCGTGAGGAAACCAACATGTCCTAGGACTCACCACGGTCCGAAGACATGGGATATTCAGTGTTTTCTATGTATCATATGTATGTATTTACAAAAAAAAAAAGTATAATATGTAGTATATCCGTTGTCTAGTACCCATAGTACAAGCCTAGTGCTTAGTTTGGGGCTAGATTGCGCTGTGTGTAACGTCGTGCAATATTTATTTTATTTATTTATTTAATTGCAATCTGTTCAGCGGTTTTTGCCTGAAAGAGTAACATACTTGCAATCTTTCGCATTTATATTATTAGTAGGATAGGATATAAAATTCAATGTATGTAGGTACTAAAATTAAAAAAAAAAAAATTATATCCGTTGTCTAGTCACCGTAACACAAGCTTAGTCACTTACCACGGGGCTAGATGGCGCTGTGGGTTGTTCACAGAATTTATATATTAATGTCCTCACTGATTGACTAAACTATATTGACACAAAGCCCAAGCCGCTGACCAGACAGACAGACATGACATGCAATTTGGAAAGTGAGTTCTTCGTGGTGTGTAGGTATCCACTAAGAAAGAGTTTTTCAAAAATCCCGCGGGATCTGAACTTACGCGGATGAAACCACAGGGACACTGCTAGTATGATTATAAAAGTGAAAGTTTGTAAGTGTGTGTGTTTTTTGTTTATTCACGCAAAATCCGCTGAACCGAATAATACAACGAAACTCTGCAACGAAACTCGGCATGCAGATAGCTGAAGAACTGGCATGACACAAAAGACTTTTACCTGATATTCCCGCGGCATTCGGACTTACGCAGGTGAAACCGCGTAGCGCTCCTAGTAACCAAATGAAAGTCGTAATGAACACTCTCGTAAATGTGTTACTTCAAGCTCGCGTGTCGAATTCTTGTGCATGTTTGATGCACAGTAGCGCCGACGACTTTAGACTCTTTTATTATTTTTAGGCCCGCCTTATATAAAAGTCACGTATATAGTGCAATAGGGCAGCCCACTATCGATTCAATCGGAAATAGATACCCTACATACGATTAATGTTGACCTAATTCAAGAGCCCGAGGCTTTCTAATAATATTTGGCTTTTTAATTGTTTCGTTTGTCTATCTGCGCTGTTCTGTGAGTTGAGTCTTCTGATTTGGAGATTGCTTTTTAATAAAACAGTTTAAAATCTAATAGAAATCATAAGAATAATACTTTAGTTAAATAGGAAAGTAATACAAAGTCCAAAAATGAACTTAGGGAAAACGGGAGTAAAAGTAAATGTAACATGCAATGCATGTAACTAGAACTTTAGTTTTCCATCGATCGACTATAAGCAACTTAAATTGCAATTTATTACCTACCTGCGTCCCGCAGTTCCTTCTTGATAAAGCTTGATCTTGTTCGTAACTAACAGTAACATTTTCGATTTTATCGATGGACACTGTGCTTTCTGTTAGAATATTAGTAGAAAAACGATTGATCATTGCATTTGTAGTTTTATTTGAAAAACTAAAAACATTTTCTGGGAATTATTAAAACAAAATCCTTCATTACACCTACACTACTACCAGTCTACACTACGATAAAGTATAAATAACGCTGAGTAACTTGAAGAATAAATAATAACCAATTTGATTGATCAAAACTCATAGAATTAAAAGCAATTTTCTAAGTGTCATTTTTGACAAATAGTTATAGCTGTAGGACGTAATTTATTGACGAACTTTACCAATTTTTTTCTAGATAACTAGCAGAGTCCTGCGGTTTCACCCTCTTAAGTCCCGATTCCCTGGGATTTATCAAAAATCCCTTCTTGGAGGTTCTTGGTTCTAGGTAGCCATAGCCATAGCTACCTACACATCACAAAGAACACACTCTCTAAATTTCCCAAGGACCAGCAGTTGAGACTGTGCGTAGTAGGTCAGTCAGGATATTGAAAAAGTAATATATAAAGGTCCAGATCCCGTGTTATTTCTCTAAAATCCTTTTTTATCGGATGATAACTACATCACTATAAAGAACACCCTCTTTAATTTTCAGCTGTCTACTATCAGTGCTGTGCGTTGATCAGTCAGTCACTCAGTACAAAGCATTTTATAGATATAGATACCTATATTATAGATAGGTAAGCATGTGGCCACTATTTGAGGGGCAATATTCTCTTTCTGTCCCATCCTTAGAAAGATATAAGAGAATCGGGAATATCTACGTCTCGTTCACATGACTTTATTGGCGAATTTGATCCAAAATTAAAGCTTATCGAGTGATAGGGAGAGTTGAAAGTCCCCTTTATTTCTTTGTGATATATGGTTTCGGGTAAAGACTGTTATCCGTCTTGAAACCATTACAAAGTTGAAAGACTTTGATGTCGTAATTGGATTTTTCAATACATTTAAAAAAAAAAACTTTTTTTTAAATTCATTTGTGTCGAGGCTTGAACTTGCGTCTTTTGAGGTAGAACCTCGCCGAGAGTAAATTTTTGAAGAGGTATTTTTTCTTTAAAATATTATTTCTTAACGACTTCTATCAAAGATAACAACCGGGACCAACTGCTTATAAATAAATAAATAGCGATGAATTGAGAACTCTCTATTTTGGTTTTTGAGAAGCTTTTATTTTCTTATCTGAATCTTAACATCAAATAAAAGTATACTCCAAACATTTTCCCAGTTCAAGCTTTAGTAGAACAGAAAATACTTAAGCTGAAAAACACACAAAATAAATTGTTAAGAGCAAATCGTAGGCATTTTATTCGTAAAAGCACGTAAAGTTGACGTTGATGTATGGAGGGCGTGTGGTTATAGAAAACTGTTTTACTTTATAAATATGCGGTTTAAGGGAAAAACCGGTTTTCGAAGTCATAAATAAAGAGGTGTTAGTTTCTTGTCGCTGAATATGTCACATTCAAAAATGATAGGACCTTTAGGGATAGAATTTTCTATTAGTAAGTACTAAGTGCCTTATCACACCAGCGGTTTGCGAGCGAGAAGGGTTCGCGAAAACGTGTTTTCTATTATAATATATTAATATGTTAGTGTGTGTTAGTTTGTGTGGACTCGTAGGTGATTCGTGTTTTGTTTCCTAGTCGTCCCGCCCGTGTACCGCTAGTGTGATGATAACGCATTCTCAGTGTAACAAAATGAAATAATATACGTTTTTATTAATAAGGGGGCGAATAGTCCCAATTTCTAGTAGACGTTTTTTAAACTCTTCTTGTAGGTATTATATTCAGGTACTAGTATCCTACATGTATTTTTTAAGGCAAATCACCAATTCGACTTTCATCGTCCTTTATTCAACCTTCACTTATATTCTTTAAAATATGTACACCTGTTTTGGAAGATCATTAAAACTAATGTACGTCCAAAACCAGCAACAGTCAACAGTTACAACAACAAATTACAATTAAAAATAGTTTTAACTATTGACTACGTACCTATGTACGAGTTGGCAACGGGCGACATTAGACGGTAGCGGACGACGTGTTGCGGCGAAACTACTGGTTTCTATGTATTTCTATGAAATTCCCTAAGCTAGCTCAACGACGCGCCGGCGTCGCTAGCTTCGTGTCGCTGACTACGTAGGGAGTTTCATAGAAATACATAGAAACCAGTAGTTTCGCCGCGACCCTGTCGTCCGCTGCCGTCTCATGTCGCCCGTTTCCAACTCGTAGGTACCTTTATACTCTTTTTAATTTTTAGACAAAACTGTAGTCGATACTCACTTTCTTCAACCAATAGCACATAATACATAAATAGTACAAGTACCAATAGTATAAATCAAAGTAACACCAAAGTGACATCCTCAACCAATTTTTTTGTAAATTTTCTTTGTAGCGTCACTTTTACCTTAACTATTGGTTAAGAAATTCGGCGTCAGTGGTGGTCGTAATACAAAAGGTGATGGTTGTGAAATAAAATTCAACTCGCCGATATGGAACAACCATAGAAATACGACGGGAACAACATTTTAAAAGTAACAAGTAGGTACTTTACAGCTTCCCTAATTCTCCAGGATAATGCGTTAAAAGAATCCATGCTACTAAATCAAACCATTAAATCTTTTCAAATTGTCTTTACGTGGTCCTAAAAGAACCATTTTGAATCTTAAGTCCACAGTTCACTAGTGATTTTTCAATAACAATCCTTTATTGGAATGTGTTTAAGTACCTAAATGACAGAGTACACAAAAATTTAAATAACCAAGTAGGTACTTTCAGGCCACCTGCTGTTTGTAATTTTATGTTTGAATATTCTATTAGAAAACTGTCTCGACTGTCTAAGGTTAGTTGAAGCATATTTTCTATTATTTATGTAAACTTTGCTATTATATGGAAAGGTCGTGATAGGTTTTTAACCGTCTTCAAAAAAGGAGGTTCTCAATTAGACCTCATATATTGTTTGTCTGTTTGTTTGTTTATAGGTATGTGTATATTGAACTTCACATAAATTGAGTCCGATTTAGATAATTATTTTAGTACAGCCAACGAAATCCGAATATATTTGGAACTCGCATTTGTTTCAAAACATGTTCCACGGATATTGCAGACTTTTGAAAATTGACGACTTGATCGCCAAACCACAGTACAAATAAGGAACAGTATGGAAACTAAGCCTAGTTTAAGAAAATATAACCTACGCAAAAGGGTTGTCAATTTTAATATTTTGGATATTGTTTCCAGCACCGACCAGAACAATAAACATGTTTTCTGTTTCCATGAACACCCTCAGATTTTTTAAATTAATATTTGCCTAGACGAAGTTAAAACCCAACTATTAAGTTCACATTAAATGACTGATCCCCCACTGTTTAACACTATCCACTATGTCCGTAGTTATTGTCAGTCGTGTCATCAATAATACAATCCAGTGCGCGGAATGTCTGCGCGATGGTTGACTTTGGAACACATTTTTAACGGGTTTACTATGAGAGTTTGATCTCCATTTCTATTTGTTACTCGTAGGTTACAGCCCACTTGCCCGATTGACAAATGACATTGTGAAATTCTGACTACAAACTGATTTTTTTTAGATTAGTGGCCATTATTAGCCTACTCTTAATAGCTGCACACAGGTACAATGAAATCTTACAATCATTTAATATTTTTATAGAACCTTTATAGACAAACCCCTTTAGGTACTTATAAACGAAAATTAACAGATGCATAAATTATTCATCGTGAGGTGTCAAAGTTGACAGACAGAAACGAACATTAGATCCGTAACTTAGTCATTTATTAATCATCGTTATGAATAAGGGGGTAAAAGTCTTGTTTTAATATTTTTTGTTAATATTTAACCTACTAAATAATAACTTAATAAACCTTAGGATTTCACTGGTATGGCATTGTAGAAACATTACAATGCTGCAAAAAATGAAGTATGGACAGATTCTGCCAACAATGAGAAATTTGTGAAATTATAGTCTACAATTAAAAAACCAAGTGTAGGTTAAAGTATTTGATATAAAGTTCCTATTAATTTATGTCCTAGGTAAGGCGCAGATAAAACAATTTTTATATTAATTAATTTATAAACACAAATACCTGCTCCTATATAAGATCAGTAAGATTTGCCGAATATCCCATACCTTAGTAGGTTATTTATTTATTTGGAAGTCCAACAGCCGTACATAAACTTATAGAACATATTGTAACAATATGAAGCCAATTACTAAATCTCACCAATAGGAACCTTTAAAAGATCCTTTAGTGCGACAAAAATAAAATTAACACTGCACTTTTTTCATATTTCGATGATAAAAACTGAAAACAGGTAAAATAAAAAACATAAAACAACAAAACGCGAACGTCCCTCTGTTCCCGAAGTCGGATTAATTGGAAAACAGAATAAGTAGAAACAAAACATTAACTTTTTAATGGAAATGTTTGTTGCTGTTCGTACATTTCAAAGTTTGTATGTAATTTTGTTGGAAGCGTCTCGAACAAGTAATTATACAGGGGAGCTTCTCTATTTTAACTAATAACGTTTTATCGTTCGTTTGTATATTTTCTATTGTCTTCTAAATTTTTTGCCGTGTGGCTCCAGCAAAGAATAGGGTTACTCCATCTCTAAGAGAACCTTACAAAACTTAAGTTCTCCCCGCGCGGTGGCGAATAAACTGCTTGGTCACTAGTACGATTGGTTGGGGTCAGGCAGGCGGCAGGTAGTAAAAATATTGCCAAAACTATTTGCAGTAGGTAGAGTAAATGATAGATAACCTACCTGCTGCGCCAACCACAAATAAAAACTAAATCAATTAGGGATTTAGCGGACCCCGGTCTCCCGAGAGGGATGTAACCGGGAACATCGCTCGGATGAGAAGAAGATGTTTTCTAAAATGTTACTGAATTTAAAATGCATTTTTGTTCATTTTCATCTATTATAATAAACTGGTAGACCTCCAGAGCTACAGTAACTGGTATACGTGTACCTACACAGAAGTGTTCTAGTTGCAGTAATAGGTATTAAGTTCATAATTTTAAATTAGATTCTTGTCAAAATTTAGTTATAGTCACTAGTTACGATATGTCCACCTTTCACACGAAGATGGCGACTAATGGCGAGCGATAATGAGATCTGAAATGTAGCACGGACATCCAAAATTATCAGAAGATTAAATAATACTATTAAATAGGTTATTATTGGCATTTAGCCATACCTATTCGATCCAATCTCTACGACCACCCAATAATCGAGACGTAAGCATTCTTGCTACTCATGAATTCCTCATTGACTGAAGATTAATAATCTTCGATGGGGTTAATACAGACTACAATTTTTTTGTCCTAATTTGAAAGGCGATTTAATATTTCCTATTTTTATTGCTCATTGCTCTACTAAAAATATTTTTAGGGAAAAATGTGTCGTAGTCGGAAGCACAACTCGCCCGGCATGCGAGGGGCATGGGTTTGAATCTGGTCACGGGACGTATGATGATGCATTTCTGCTTGTTAAAATTTCTAGGAGATTTCATTTTAATCACAATCACATTTTCATTACACCTATTTGTAACATCCTAGTTCACTGTAGGTATATGGTGTCAGTAAATATTTCTTTTTTGACTAGGAAATTTTATATTTAAGGGTAATGGATATCTACACTTTCTCCATATTAACCGTAGTTGACTGTTTCCTCTATGGATAAAGTCATTGTAGCAAATACGTTTATTCCATTAACCTATATCTGCCAGGACCATGCTCCTATGTTTTGTTATTTTTTTCATAATTTATTTTTTTACATTTTCATTCTATTCTAATTAGAAAATGAACAAAAAAAACACAGGGCCATGCATGGTCATGGCAATTAAAAGCTTTAAAGCATAAACAAATGTAAGTAGGTACTCTCATTAACTCTCATATCTTTATCCAACGAGGAAACATTCGACTACGTTTGTATGGAGAACGAGTAGAGGTATCCTACTGAATATTAGATATTATTATTTCAGTTTAACGATAGGTTAACTGGCAGATAGAAAGTTTGTAGTCTACATGCATCCCTATATAGACAGACCAGGGTTATTGAATGGATCTACTTAAGGGCCGGATTAAGGGAGCTTTGGTTGAGCTTAAATCTGTTTTTACTGAGTGACTTTTTATCGTGGTTTTTGCGGTAACTTAGGTAGGTACTGTAAAAAATAAAATAGGAGTGGTGGCACATTGTCAAAAAACTCGTAATATCCTCTGATATTATTAAATACAAAATTGAGTAATTATTCCTAATCTTTCACAGGGTATTTACACGTGTGACAATAATAATTATGACTCCATGAATATGCGAGCTTGCCATCTTTTGCAAAAGTCCTTTCAGAAAGTCCTTTTTAAGGGCCCTATTCTGAAAAACTGAAAATCCATGTCGGGCGCATCGAAAATTGTTGACTATTTCATGATGGAATGTCGTAGAACTTTTTTTGTGTACAGATTGTAGACGACATTGTTTCTGATATTTTAGTGCAGTTTCCATACAAATATGTCAAAACGTATTGAAGCCTATCGACATTTTAGCCAAATCAGACATTTTTTGTCTAAAATTTGGATAGGCTTTGCACCAATAGGAGGTTCTTGTCTTAAAACTACACCAAAATGTAGGAAACAATGTCACCTACAATCTGTGCACAAAAAAAAGTTCTACGACATTCCGTCATGAAATAATCAACAATTTTCCATGAGCCCGACAGGGATTTTCAGTTTCAAGGTCGTTGACGTTGTTACTCCTCTTAAGAAACTCTACTTTGCTTCATAATTCGTCTAATAACTGCCTTTGATTAAAGAGTGTTAAAGTAGTTCTTAGTTCTAATCTACCCTTTTTTAAATTTACAAATACGACACTGTCCGTTTTTCTATTATCCTTCGCTCAGATACCGTTATTCGATCAGACTTGTTGGAGAAAAATGAACTAAATCAATTCTGGTTTGTGTTACCTCGGTTGGTCATTCGAAGTTCTTTGACTTTTGACGGTTCATGTTATTTCTTGAGTTGTATTTATATTGTTTTCAGTTATGTTAGCAAGTAATCGCCGTAATCATTACTTTTTTAAAGGTTTTCTGAGTGCTTTAGCTGAAGAATAAATCGGTAACTTCACATCCACTCCAACTCCAAATACAGACCTTTCAAATAATCATGTACCTACCTATTTGTTTACATGATCCATATACATACATTTATTGAGTATTGAGTATAATATATTTTTCCGTAGTAGTTACGTTCAACTATAGGCATTATGGAAGATTTTTTATTTCCGTGATGTGTTGGACTCAATGTCCAAAATCCGGACCACGGGCAATACCCCTTTAATAAATTAGTTAGATCTATTTTAGATTAAAACTCATGCCAACATTGTGAACTTTCAATCAGAGCACTGAATCTAGTGCCAAATCTGCTTACCTAGATAAGACCTTTAGGGGAGTTGTTAAACACCTGACGGAGAAATCTGGGACGCTAAATTCTAAACTTAAAAAGCGATTTACTATCCGAATTAGAATGAAATTAATATTCTACTATCAACCATGACCGTTCAATTGTTTGAAACACCAAAACCGAATCATTAAGTGGGTTTGACAACATAAAATCCAACCTGGGATCTTCTTCTTCTTTTCGTATACAGTGGGTGTGGTTTACCTGACGTTAGAGTTTTCAGGTCACCCTAAGCCCTCTAACTTGACCTAACGACTGCTATCTGAGATAACAACCGGGATTAACTGCTAAGCGTGCCTTCTTAACAACAGAGGAGCTCGAAAAAAATATTTTTTGCCACACAATTTATCGGGCACCCATATAACTAATCACCGCGCCAAGTGTTGCTAAAACCGCACGTCCATTCAAGATCGGCAGGTGAAGATGGGCTTCTCAGGGTTCTCATCATCATCATCATTTCAGCTGTAAGAAGTCCACTGCTGGACATAAGCCTCCCTCATAGATTTCCAGATGCTTCGGTCATAAGTGGCCTGCATCCATCGTGAACCCGCGGCCTTAACTAAGTCGTCCGTCCATCTCGTTGGTGGACGTCCAACGCTGCGCTTGTGTGTGTGTTGTGTTGTTGTGTGTGTTGCCAGTGATGACATACGGATCCGAAACGTGGTGCTTCACTATAGGCCTTATGAATAAGCTTAGAGTTGCTCAAAGAGCTATGGAGAGAGCTATGCTCGGGGTTTCTCTACGGGATCGAATCAGAAATGAGGAGATACGTAGAAGAACGAGGGTCACCGACATAGCCAAACGGATTAGCTCTCAGGGTTCTAATATCCCTTAAATTATGTTGTGTGCAAAAACCTCACTATGAACGGAGATGAGTCATTAATGTGTCAGTTTAAAATACAACGATCGTTTTCTTTCTTTCTTTTGGAAAAGTCTTTCGGAATCGTATGAATAGTCATAAGATCGTTTTCATAGGAAAACGATCTTTGTATGTTAAACTGACATATTAATGACTTCGCTCATGTCCAATTAGTCTTATTTGGGTATGCTGTTGAAAAAAATTAATCGTTTTTATGGAAATTATTTCAAAACGTATGGAAGAGATGGACTGACAAGGAACCCTCACGCAAAAAGAACCCAAAATAAGGAGGTCTATTTGCGGAAAACGACCCCGTAAACAATTACTATTGAAATTATCTGGTATCGTAAACGCACGTTCAGTATTCCTCACACACGACAATGCCCGTTTACCTACACAATACCAATCATCGATCATTAAAATCCATTAATATTTAATGAAATATCAATACTATCTACCACAATTTGGTCTCCCACGTAAAATGTGACCACCTACTTTGAGACCTTGACATTAGGGTGACCTTTCAAAAAATTATGCGTAAGTTTCATTATTACTACAAAAATTGAAAGTTACATATTGATATGCGTGTTTGTTTAGTAATTACTTTAATTTTATTAAGAAATAAGTGGTAACTTATCGACCTGTAGGTTTACTGACAAGGGGACTACTTTGGTTATACTGGTTATACAGACGAACGAACAAAATAAAATTTCAGTTGACTGAAATACTACTATAATTCTTGTTCGAACTTGAAAAAAAAATGTCTGATATTTGGGAATGGGGCATGACCAAAGATTTTCTATGATAATTTAAAAACAACTTGAAGGTTTTTTTATTAAATTTTGTGTGTTCTTATTTTTCATTCGAAATAGTAAAATATTGAAATTAAAAATAAAATTATCCAGCATCCGAAAGACGTCACACAATAATCCCGATGACGTCACTCAACAGGTATAAATCCTTTTAGCCATCCCAACGAGACAAATCAATTGGTAATTTAACTCAAGGTTAAGATAAAATTAATTTTTGGTTACATCCTTTGCCAAAAATAATAGCCTAAAAATTAACAAATACAAACTTAACACTTAACTCTTCTGCTTTCAAGGGATGAAAATAAATGATACCACTAATTTAGAACCCGAGTTTAAAATATGCGAAATACCCTAATATTTCCTAGCGTGGACCTACAAAAAATTTGAGGAATAAAGTTTTAGTAAATAAGAAGGTAATTGAAATTAGCTTTAGCCGATTAGCCGATTAGCAGAATAGCCGGTTATAAATTATAATATTAGTTTGAGTTGTGTGCATGTTGATAAGTCAGGCAAAATATTATTTTCTGTTTTTTTACTGTTATTGGTACTATCAAAAACCTTTACCCTTTGCCTAGTATTTTTATTATTTCAACATTTTATTATAGTTTATGATAATAAATGTCAAATAGTTCTGCGCCATTCTTTTGGTAGTTAACATTTACGGATGTCATGAAATTATTTGTAGACGTTCCTAAATATCCTTGGTTGAAAAGGGCAGCCTGGTATTTTCAAGTAGTGCTGTTGGTATAAAATCAGATTTATGAGTGATAACAGTTTACATTACTTGGAATTATGAGTAATGCTAGTTTTCAGCTACCTGTACATTAGGTAGGTATATATACATGCAGGGTGTTTCGACAAGGGAAATATAGGCCGAGAAGGGGTTGTTCTAGACGTCTAGGGATGCGTTTATGTGACAAACTTTTATACAACGACCTTCGAAAATACAAACTTCTTCTTTCCAAAAATTTAAAGTTATGTTGACTCAAAATAATAAACGCCATCATAATATTAGACTTTGTTTTAAAATTCTCACAGAATCGTGAATTCAGCGGGACACAATGGCAATATAATATCGTCTAAACCCGCGTTTAGTCATTGCCTCACCTAAATGATCGACGATGTAAGCTAAGCACATCAGAAAAGACGGCGTAAACTGCTCCTATTTCCAAGTTGCATAGATACGCATAAGATGAAACGAAACACTTAGTCCTTATCAAGGACTCTTTACTCTAAGTTCAAAAGAACACGAATCTTAGTGCCCCATTTCAGCCTATTATCAAACAAAACCATTCCAGTATTATCTTACGATACGGCCACTACACAATTGGTTATAGGTACCTTTATAACCAATTGTGTTATAGGAGTCTACCACATAGGTGCTTTGCTCAACAAAGTGTCCGGAACACATCCGGCCGGCGACCGTTATCGTGCCTGTGTTGTGACGTCAGTCAGTTTCATTCGTGTAAGGCTCGCTAAACCCAGATACTATAAGTTCCTATTTGCATAATATTATCTTATTGATGGTAAAACGACAAAGGACGTCATTGCTGGTAGGAAAATGTTATCTTGTGAACTGACAGTAGTTTTACTAGACTATGTGTAGTACAGCTTGTTTTCACAGTGCAAGCTATCGTACACGTCCTGTCGAGTAGCGGCGATGTGCAGTTACTCCCACTGTCAACGTAGCGTACGAGTAATTCGTATGTGTAGACAAAAAAAGTGATCTGAGTTAGGTACTGGAGTATGATTAGCTTTATGATAACTAGGCCAGCACGCACTGTGTAAACGTTAAATTAGGCTGCGTTTTACTATACATATACTATACATATACGTTATACTAAAGACATATTTGCTTCCTAAGACAAAGTTTGTTTCAGTGTATAGGGTGGAATTTATGGACCTTTGATAGGAAATGTTTCTTAATTTTAGTAAGAAACAAAACAAAACAAACTGCATTCAATTATTTTAGAGTGTTTCGAGTACTTTGCCTCCAAAAAATATTGAAAACAAATTCATCATGTAAATTATAATTTAAATTTAAATCAAATTTCTTTTTCTCATTCTTTCTTCACAATCTTCAATACCTAGCTTATTTTGGTCAAGTGATACTTTACAACGTAATGGCGATTTCATAATAACAAATTATATAAAATACGGAATAAATTTATTATTGTAACGGAAGAGCTTGCGACCTATTACTCTCATTTGACTGCTAAAATCTTACTTTCGAGTTTGTATTATTAATTTAATCCTAAAAGATCTTGAACCTTTAAAGGTTGCGAAATTATTTCGTAAAAGATTCAACCAAGAAAATTTATTGAAAATTTTATCGGTTTTAAAATAAACGCGACACTGTTTTGGTTTTAAGTTTAGTATGCAAAGGGTATTCCGTATTTTGGTAAGTATTAAAACTTTTTAAAGGAATACAATTAGGTTTGATGGTGCTGAAACGTGACTTTAAACGAAATTCGTGGTACAAGAGAAAACCAAACAAACATTATATATTTTTTTAAAAAATATTTTCTTATTAAGTAATATTGAAAGATGCTCTACAAAAATTCAATACATCTGATCTACTTCTACGTGTCGGAAGGTACATTTTTTGACCATCTTAGATCCATATTATTTGGACAACCATTATAAATAGACGGACGAGTAAGTAACGAGTATTTGTAATTTTTTCTTCTGTTTTCGCGATGTTGTATTGAAATTAAATTCCTGAATCAATCCTCAATCCTGAAGAAGGGACCTGGAAAGGTCTCGAAACGTTGAGCGTTGTAACAATGCTAACAGTATTAACACCACGCGATTCAAACCGAAAAATGTCTTTAATTCCCCTATTTGTTTTAATGTTTATAATAATAATAATAATAATAGGGCCTCTACGTGTTGGCTTCGGCCCCACGCACGCCTACCAAAGGTCCGGGGCTCCATAGCCCCGTGAAACGGTAACGTTACAAACAATAAAAATAATAATAATTTATTCAATAATAAAAGTAACATTGACTCATTTTGTTAGTAGAAGACTTAATAGCTATGTTAGTAACAAAAAAATAAAAATAAGAAATTAAATAACAAAATATATAAACATTAAATTAACTAGTGCCACTGTTTTATTTTATTTTAACACCATGGGCAGCAACCCGTTCCACGACTTCTACGCATATATGTTATAGCGTCCCAAGCTATAACCAGCTAGGGTATGAAGAGATGGGTCCGCTGTTCCGTCCGGCCACCCCGGAGGGCTACCGTGCGGGATCAGTTATAGACAGATCGTGTCCCCAAAACGCTAGTTTCGGTTCTCTAATAAGGGAGAGCTTCCCCGTGCCCAAAACGGCACTACCAGATTGTCCAGACTGGTACCGGAGCAATGAAGCCGCTCACCACTCGTTCCTCGGAAGAGGAGCTAACGACAACCTCGCTGGGGCCGGTGGAGAGGCCACCTACCACATTTCCATGTGTGGTACCGGAGCTGTTAAAGGCACGCTCACTTCCCGGCATGAGTCCACATGCCTACCGAGAGCCTATAAATCCTGGTAAGGACCGGTCTTCCCTAGCGTAGAGACCTACGCTTTCTGGCACAGCGCAGCCGGAGATGCGGCACCCCGAGAGGCACCACTAAGGCTACTCCTGAGCCTCGCGCACTCGTCGAAACGACGTGCAAAGCGCTCGCCGCGTATGAGGACGACCCCCGGTGACAAGCATACCAGAGTTGACAAACGTGCCGTCCTCTGCGGCTGAAAACCACAAACCCCCGCGAGGCCAAACCCAAGTTGGGCGACATCTCCTTACTAAGCCACCGATAGATGTGGCCGTTCTGGCTGCCGGGCTAGCCCAACCCCGCGGTACCCTGATCCAAAGGAGGAGACCCTTGGTTCTCCTCCCGAAACCCACTTGCCTCGGGTATGTGCAAGCGGGGAACACCATGGGCAGTGGCACAACATCTGTTTATATACTCGCAATCCAGCCTGGTAGCGATCATGGCCAAGATGGTGTTGGTACTGCCGCGCACCCTGCGCACCAGGGACGCGGCTCTTTTTCGCATTATAGTGTAGAAGCAGTCTACAAAAGATTCTGCGAACATCCCTGATGCGCTGCAAAATCGAGGCAGCCCCAACAACACCCTAAAAGCGTTGTTATACTGGACATGGAGGGCATTGTACCATTTCTGAGTATATCTAGACCACAGGGTGCACGTATAAAATGATGTACAGTAGGCTCGGAATAATGTTAGCTTTACTTCTCTCGAGCAACGTGCAAACCTGCGGGCTATCATGTTCGCTCTCACCGACAACGCCCTCCGCTCCCGCTCAACATCCACATCATCCTTCAGATCAGGCGTCAACATGTGTCCCAGGTATTTAAATTTAAAAACTCTCAGTCTAGTTGTTTGCCATTCAATTTGACAGGTGGCACAGTTTGTGGACATTGACTTCCGGCCCCAAAGATCATGATCTCGCTCTTTTTACAGTTATAAATAAGACCATGGGCTTCAGCATATCGTTCACATGGCTCCAACAACTTTCTGAGTCCGCAAATCGATGCACTCAACAGCACCATATCATCAGCATAAGAGATGTTTTAGTAAATAATTATATCGGCAATAAAGGCTTATAATGTAATAATAACTTGTTTTAATATAGTCCATAAGTTATTCATAGGTGTATTATTTATCTCTACCACTTGTTGCAAAAAACGATACCCACTTTAAAAGTTTATCTATGTAGGTATTTCACTGAAGTTTAAAACAGTGCCAGTGAAGCGTTCTCTTAAAGAAAGCATTGTTCTTTATTATTGATTCTGAGATTACTAACCCCTTACTTATAAACGGAGACTAAGTTTATGTAACGTTTGTCTCTGTCTGTTAACTTTGAAACTCCATGTCACAATAAAAGAAAAACGTTACATAAAGTTAATCACTACATCTACAATAATATTATACAGAGTAAAGATGTGTATTTTTGTGTGTGTGTGTGCGTGTGTGTGTGTGTATGTTTGTAATATATAAACTCAAAAACTACTAAACCGATTTCCAAAATTCTTTCACCAAATAAAAGTTACATTATCCAGCAGCAATATAAGCTACTTTAGATCCCGATATTCCCACGAGATCGGGACTTACGCGGGTGAAACCGCGGGACGCAGCAGTTGTTTATAACGACGGGGGCAAGGGAGTAAATCTCAACCTATTCCTAGTTATAATAGTTAGTAAACTATATCCTGTACTTGACACTTTAATTTACAATTAATTGACATTCACTTCAGAGCCGTGGAAACCACATCAAACTGTTCCATTGATTAATGTTTAAAGTTTCTAGTGTTTAAACTAACTAACTATACTTACCTACTTATACTCAAGTCTCTATAATAGGGTTTTATGTAACTTAACTAATCAAAGTTCTATCGTTAGTTAATTGATTATAGGTCTTTATTCTTTATATTTTGACGACCTCAGTGGCGCGTCGGGGGAAGGCCCGACTGCAATGCAGGAAGTTGCGGGTTCGATTCCCGCCGGCTGCAAGTATTTTTGCTTAAAAATAAATAGCTGTATCTGGTCTGTGTGTTTTCTATGCATCATATGTATGTGTTTACAAAAAAAAGTATAATATGTAGTAGGTATATCCGTTGTCTAGTACCCATAGTTCAAGCCTAGTGCTTAGTTTGGGGCTAGATTGCGCAGTGTGTAACGTCGTGCAATATTTATTTATTATTTATATATATTCGTATGGGAAGCGAGGCTTATATTTTACATCGTGTCAGCATTCAGCCATAATATTATGTATTATCTGCCCAAAACTGTGCCTCAGCGATGGCAGCATCATTAGTCTCGTCGAGTTCATCCACTATAAAGGTGATGGGGCACAATGGGCATTGAAGGAGGTGCTTCTTGGTCAGTGTTGGGGCTCCACAGTCACATTGTTCCTCGGAGGTTAATCCCAAAGTATGCAGAGAGGTACTTGGGTCCGGAGTCCGTTAAGCACTATGCATGTTAGTGCGCCGATACCCACCCGAGCGGAAACGGAAATAAAATTATACTATTAAAGTTTTTTTTACTTTAAGGTGCAGGTGTTAATTCTTATGATTTTTAGCACTGAAAAACTTTAATCCAATGTTTAAAACTACACGCTTTAGCAATCTAAACTTGGATCAGCGCCAAAGTCATTTCAATAATGAACTAAGAAAGTTTAACCCATCGCCAATTAAATCGGAACCGTTGTGGTTAAAGTTCAACCGTGATTAGAGACTATTAATTTAAGATACCTACAGCTTTAGTGTTATTAGGCCATTTTCATTTGAAAAGTTATAAATTGTATAAGATAGTAATAAATAAATATTGCAGGACGTTGTTCACAGCGTAACCTAGTCCCAAATTAAGTAACAAGGCTTATACTATGGGTACTGGACAACGGATATACCACATGTAATACTTTTTTTTGTAAAACCGAACGTTAACCGCCGAGTATGTTAGTTTAACTAAACTTACTCGGTGGTTAACGTTCGGTTTGATGATCTAGCTAGAGCTAAACGGCGCTGTATGTTCTATCAATTTCTTAAGAGGACATTTTACCCACTCTTTCTCCATACAAACGTAGTCGACTGTTTCCTCCCTGGATAAAGACATTAGAGCAAGTATGTTTACACCATAAAACCTATATCTGCCATGACTAAGCCCCTGCGTTTTTTTTTTAATTTTCAAATTATAATTGAAAAAAAAAATCAGAAAAATCAAAAAATGAAAAAAATCAAAACGTAGGGGCACGGTCATAGCTGCTATAATAGGACTTATGGCACAAACACATTTTTTCTAATACCTATCTTTATCCATCGAGGAAACAGTCGACTACGTTTGTAAAGTTTGGATGGAGAAAAGAGTAGGTAGACTGTACTCTTAATTTATCTGGTATTGTTGTCTCCAGGAGCGGCATGGCATGAGCGGCGGGGTGGGCGCGACATGCGGCGCGCGCCGCCCGCTCAACCTGCCGCAGCTGCTGTCGCTATCACTATCTCACTCCTCCTACGTCTTGTGAACGCCGGTATGTATGGAACTAAAGCCAGGTACCATTCCATTGTGCTGGACACATGGAGCTGACCAGGTGATCTGGTCCATTGTCTGCTGAGCTCATCCCCAATACACAGCATGTTATCCTGTTCCTTAAAACGCCACTTCGACTTGTTTGCCTTGGACTGACCAACTTGGAGGCGATTCAACACTTTTAGAGCATCTGGTTAGGATCTTCAAGTAGGTATACAGGCTCAAAATGGCCCAGATTTATAGGAAACCTTCACCCCATCTCTGATTATGTCCTATGTGGAAACCACTAAAAGACAAAGAAATTCAGGTTAGTCTCTGTAGGAAAATCTTGAAAGGACGACATTTACCAATGGGTTGAAAGTCATCAAGATTGGCCGCATGCTCGCTCTACGTGTTGGAATTTTGCGAGTCAGTACAAAATAAAAGTGTTTAGCTACTGACATCGTTTCGTAAATCTCCTTTGGGAGCGCAAACAGCTTTGTGTACGTAGCGAAATAAGCAATTAGGAAGTACGAATACGTATTTTAAGTATAGATAAATACTCTTGAGTGCTGAGCTTGCGCCCTGTGGGACTCAAAGCTCGTTCTTGTCGATAAGTGTGTAAGTTATGAGAGCTGTTTAATTATAAATTGGAGTAGCACCTTGTGTTCTATGACTTTTGAAATGTTGGTTCATTTCAATTCCTATTAGATTAGGTTAGAACGAAACTGCTGAATCAATTTTGATTAGCAATACCATTGTGATAGCTAGTTTTGCAATGACAATAAAAGTTTATAATAACAATGGAGATGAATATCTTGGCTTAAGTTGGAGGCCATTACGAGAGGTAAACAATTAATAGAATTGTTAATCCCTTGTAATGGCCTCTAAGTGCTTCGGTAGAGTATCGAATTGTATAGTCTACGAAAAAGTACAAAGGTAAAAAAATAAATTAAAATAAATCTAGAAATAAAAAGTACGAACGTCGAGGTGAACACCCGTATTTTTAAGCAATAATTTCATTTGCTTGTTTTATAGAATAATGTTTCAGATTCAGTGTGTTTTGTAGGTACTTACATCATAACATTATGTTAGGCAAAGTTAGGTATATTATAAATTAATTCTAAAAGGGAAGTGAATACCGAAACATAGGAAGTATCACGTTAAAAAGTCGCTTACAATAGTATACGAGTTACAAAGTTACTTAATATGTATTTTGAGTGTAGTGACATTGTATGTATTAGCTAATCAAACTCCGACATGGAACCTAACCAATCTTGTGGGATCAAAACTTCGTTCCAGTTCGCTATCGATCTGAACTCGATGAATAATTTAAATTAAAACAATAAGCAGTAAAGGTCAACAGGTTGACCTGAGCTGAGATGAATTAAGTGCCGACGAAGTAGATTTCGGTCAACTATTTCTGATACCTAATCAGCTTAGCTACCAACGATAACGCCCTAGTTGATTCCACTAGGTGCCATCTTTTAAAAAGTTTATTTAAAATTCGGATGGGTTTAAAAATACAACTTGACAGGCAGCATGTTACTAGAATATTTAAGAAACTATTTAACAGAAAAATGTCAATACATATGTTTATAATTTTATTAGTTTCAACTAATCTAGATGATTTATACAAGCAACTTTTATCCATGCAATTTATTGTGCTGTAGTGTCCGGGACATTATTAGGTCGAGTAGATTTTTCCGCACTTACACAACTGTCCTAGCCTAGTGAGCTATGCCTAGCAACGCATGACATTCGGATCAAAAGTCAAGGTATCTACCACTAGTCACTAGACCAACATCACTTGAATGACAGACTTGAATAAATATAAGTCAAGTCATGTTTTAAAGTTTTTCATTAGATGTTTAACTGACCCATCGATGATTCTGCTCCGCTCCGGTAGGAACCCTGTTTTACAGTTATGTTAACCTTAACCATTTTCCAGGTTCAATGGGCCCTGGAGTACCGGAGAATATCACCGTTACATTTCTAAACCCGACCACGGTGAGAGTCTCGTGGTCAACTACAGCAGAACTGGTGGAAAAATACGATGTCACGTACAAACCCTCTGACGCAAGGTAAATGTGGAAAGGGGAGCTGTGTCCCTATCGCTGTTCACTGTCTCTCTTTCTGTGTGCACATGCTTTTTGTATTTGTTTTAGTTTTAGGGGTATTTGTTACATCACAAATATCAAATGAAAAAACAAACATTATTTACAACTGTGCTAGTACCTAGTTAACTAGTGCAACTGATTGTTTCCTAACTAAACTTAATCCCCCCGAAAATCCAAGGGGGAGAAAACGATTAAAGGCTACGTAGAAGTTTATTTGGGGATATTAATGTCGCTGTTAAATACTAACATGCTGTTTGTAAATCGTGGCAAGGCTTAGTAACGAATCAAAAGAAATCAACAAATACTATGAAAATTTCAGCTATATCATTGTTCATGAGGTACAAAATGGTAACAGATAGACAGTGGAGTCGTAGTAAAACGGTCCCTAAAAAGATTCCTGTCCACATAAATCACAATTCTTTTTTTAAAACGATTCTACTGTAGACCTTTCATTGAACCCTTAAAAACCCGCAACAATCTCAGTTTACATAAAACCCTAATCCTAATTTAATTTTCATTCCAACCTTCCTATAAAGGTTCATCCCATAAAACATTTTGTAACCCAAGTGGCTATGTATGGTGTTAAAAAATATGGACGAGTATTACCGGCATATAAAAAGAAATCACGGTTATAAACAGAACTGGGAAATTATCTACTGAAATATGATAGGACATTTTTTCGTAACAATTTCGTATCATACTATTTCTTTTTTTATCAGATATAGAAGTCAATTTTGTAATACCTATCAGAAAATAATATTCTTTTGAAGAGTAAATAGAAATACTGAATACGATCTGCCTTTACAACGCTATAAATTCATTCATTCCAATGAAATAACTATGTATAATTGTATAAGCTAAGCAAAAACTAGGCATACACAAAGTCAGGCATATTCTATAAATAAATAGTAAATAGATATATGCCTAGGTACATAGTTATCTACCTACCCAACATTTACCTACGATTCTATGAAACTTTCCACTGATGATAATAATGACGGCCCTTTTACCCAACGCGACGCAAAGAGAGTCTATGGGTTAGTTAGTCGGGTGATCAGCTTTTGTCAACATTCAACGTTTGCAACTTAACGTAGCGAAGACCGAATACTTGGCTAGCAATACCACAGATCCCACACCTGTCTGCGTAGACGGTCACATGGTCGAGCGGACACAGTTTAAGTACTTGGGATCTGTGATTCACGAGTCCGGCGACATCGATTGTGACGTCAAGTCCCGCATTTCGGCAGCTTGGGCCAAGTGGCGAGAGGTAACTGGTGTCATCTGTGACCCGAAAATGCCGGTTAAACTGAAGGGGCAGGTCTATAAAACGATCATTAGACCTGTCCTTTTGTATGGTAGTGAGGCGCGGCCATTGCTTGAGCGACATAAGCAGGAGCTGCGTGTCACGGAGATGGAGATGCTGCGCTGGATGTGTGGAGTGACGCGAAAAGACCGCGTCAGAAACTCCCGCATCAGGGGCAGCCTTCATGTCCGAGACATTGCAGACAAACTGCAAGAATGCCGCTTACGGTGGTACGGCCACGTTCTACGGAAACCAGCTAGTTACGTGGGAAACAAATGTCTTGCTATGGCGCCTCCGCCCGGCCGCGGCAGATTGGGAAGACCCAAGAAGTGCTGGCTTGACGTTGTAAGATCGGATATGCGTGCTAATGGCCTCACTACACGGGATGCCGAAGATCGTGCGAAGTGGAGACGTAAAAGTAGGAAAGCGGACCCCGGGCTCTCGAGAGAGATGCAACCGGGAACAACGCTAGGATGATGATGAGTCGGGTGATCAGCTTATGTTATGTATGTATGTTCCTATATCATTTCCTATATTTTGTAGTTGTCATGAGTAGGGTTACGGTAGGCTTGTCTAGTACCTAAAGTCGTGGGTTTCCTCACGGTGTGTTCCTTCGCCACATTTGTATTCCCACAAATCTGATGTCCGTCATTGAATATTACTAGTCTATTTTCTTAGTTTGAGGTTTGATGTTGGACTACATAATTTCTATATTTTGTTGTTAAAACTTAGGTTTAACAAAGTTACCATACCTACTTTATAATAATTAAACAGAATTTAGGCGGAAAATCGATGTTTTAAAACCTCATTAAACTTCGTAACTTATTATTGAATGTTCAATATTGTATTTCAGTGAAGTTGCGAGTTCAAGTTTAATGTGTTTTGTTGCTATTTTACTCACGATTTAATTATAATTAAGGGTCAACACAGATCAGTCACTTTTGCAATCTGCCGATGTTAAACTCATTTTTTGGTTTTAATCGCGTTGTGTCTACGAGTCTACACTGTGGAAGTAGATTTGTAAAGGTCTCGAAACGTCGTTCATGGAAAAAAAATGCAATTTCAGACAATACATTCAAAACGAAACTAATTACGTTTTGCAACCGAACTATATGCTACAATTGAAACTTTATTGACTAAAAAATTCATAGTAAACGGTATTTACCAAATCAAATCGAAAAATGTCAAATGTTATTTGACAGATATTGAATTCTATGATTTGAATAATTTTATTATGAGAATTGGCCATCTGTTACAACTTACAACAAATGGACACATAGAAGCGTATATCAATAAAAAATTAAACAGTCTTCAAGTTTCAAGTGCTTTATGGCATCGAGCTATCGCTCCGTCGAAAAGTTGGTGATATACGTACATATAAATATGAGATATAGGTAGGTACTTTCCTTTGTTAATATTAATGAAACGGTAGACTTTTTAATTAACGTTGTACTAATTGACATACGCTTGGGCAGAGAGAGTTGCTATGGTAACGGTCTACCTATTGAAGTTTGCAGAGCTAAAAGTGAGAGGTTGTTATAGCAATAATCTATTTTGATGTAATGATATTGTGTCATCTATCTTCTATATATATAACATCCAATTTCATGACTGTTTGACTCATCTATACGAGTATATAAACGCAGAGCCCAAACCGCGCAATCGGAACTTACGCGGGTGAAACCGCGGTCAGTAGTTTTAGATGCGACTTCTTTGATTTTTCATGGCAACTAAAAGTGAGGGTTCATTGCCTTGTATTTGAAGCAAGAGCGAGGTGTAGGTACTTAAGTTATTTTAAGTGAGAGCGAAAAAGATGCTGTTTGCGTGTCCACGCGACATCTCAAGCTTCTCACCAACTCGCCACGCATAAACATGTCATGCCATACGCCGCGAGTATGTGGCCGGTCTATAAGATCTTACTTCGATGCATTGAGTCAATAACAGAAGTCAGTGCATCAGAATCTTTAAAATCCGTCACGGACTTGATCGAACACATTTATCACTATCACTTCCTCAGAGGACATAATTCACGAACAAAGATAGTGCTAAAACCTAGCGACCAGTAAACCTGTGCGGCGAAACTGCGTCTTTATGAAATAAGCTTAGAAGCGCTGGTGCGTGGTACTTCACAGTTGCGCGGAAAGATTATCTTTCGGAACCAACTTTCTACCTGAATCTGCCCCAATTTGCAACCTACACAGCTTCGTAGGTCGCAATACGGCACATCTATGCTTTAGCTAATCGCTACAAGGTCACAATCAAAGCAAATTTATTAGTCGCGCTCGACCTTGCGTCAAAATGTTTTGGCAGGTTTTGTTTCGTATAACGAATATGGTTACGAGTTACGACCAATACCTGCTTATTACCTTCGTTAATTACGTAACTACAGCACGCGAACTTTCAGAAGGCTTTGACGGAGTTTAACGTTACTTTACACATTGCAATACGTATTTTGTAAATGTAGTAACATATCGCTATTTTGAATTTAACGTGAAGCGGAAATCTAAATATTTTTCATTGATAGATAGATTAACGCTCCACTGTACTATAAGCACAAATTACTGGAAATTACACAAAGAAAAAACTTAAAGCTTAAATGGCACAATGGGCGGCTTTGCCTCCTATGGGCGATACCTTCCAGGTTACCAATGAAGGGACAAACATAGGAAGAGGAAAAGTTATGTGTTTTTCTAAAGGGTCAAGAAAATTCGTCGGTCGTCGTAATTGCAAACGGAATATTTCTGACAAACCTAAATATTACACACATAGAAAAAAAACCCTGGAGTGTTCGACAGTTCCCATGCAGTGAATTCACGCGTGTGACAACTTAAGGTTAAACCTCCTCAATAGAAGAAGACAATTTTAGTAAATAAATAAGAATGTAAATAAACGATATTATATTTTATTAGGTCTTCCTCTAAGAAGGAGTTTCTTGGATTTCAAATCAATTTAACGACCTTTATTTATTGGTCATTAATATATGAATAGGTAACAGATGCCAATAAAATATTATGACTATCGTAACAGCCTGCGAATACCGCGACTTCAGAAACCTCAGATTTATTACAATTTAAGTAGATACTTAAGGGGACAGTCTACCTACTCTTTTCTCCATACAAACTTTAAAGATATTATTAGAAAAAAAAAATTTATATCATAAGTCCAATATCAACCAAGACCACGTTTTGATTTTTTTCATTTTCTAATTTTCCTGATTTGGGTTTCTATTCTAATTAAAATTAAAAATTAAAAAATCACAACGTAGGGGCATGGTCATAGCAGATATAGGTTTTATGGCATAAATATATTTTCTTTAATGTCTTTATCCAGGGCGGATACAGTCGAATACGTTTGTATGAAGAAAGAGTAAGTAGACTGTCCTCTTAAGTATAAGATAAATACAATATTATACATAAGAGCATATATGTATCTGCAACGCAGTTACTTTAGGGGTTTTTTGGTGGAAGGCTTCGGGCGTGGCCACTACCCACTGGCCTAAATCGTAGTGCCAAGCGGACTCGTCCTCGTGCCGACACTAAGACCGGTGCAGTCATTAAGGAAGACTGGTCGGATCTTGTTTCCCTTCCATTTTCTTATCTTCTAGATGAGCCTCTAATGTAAAAAAATGTTTTGTTAAGATCTTTTGTTGGAACTTCGCATAGCATTACTTAAGATCCTTTCTTCTGTCCTTCAACTTTAGAAATCATCCAAGTTTTGTGAAGTTCATAAGACAGCCTTCAACTGAATTGTTTCCCTTGTTAAAAGTTTTCACAATAAACAGAGTAGTTTTAAGCAAAGCAGTGTAGGGCCTCCGATAAGAGTTCGTAGTAAGCTTGATACAATAAAATTCTACGCCAGGTAAGTATGCCATTGCTTAGTTAAGGCCGCGGGTTCACGGTGGATGCAGGCCACTTATGACCGAAGCATCTGGAAATCTATGAGGGAGGCTTATGTCCAGCAGTGGACTTCTTACAGCTGAATTGATGAAGTATGCCATTCCGGTGTCAATAGACAACGCCATTCTCTAAAATGTCCACGTATGACGTCATCTGTTGTCACTGGAATGGCACATCAGTTTTCTTAGATCACGGTAGTAAAGACATTGGTCAGCTTAGTGTATTCTATAGAGAACCGATGACTTTCAAGAGTATCCTCATCCACAAGCCATCCTCTTGGTACGCCTAAATGAATAGAGTCAAGGCAAAGTAGGTCGGACATCATTCTCCCTGATTCGGTATGTAGTAGGTAATTGTACGTATAGATAGGTAGGTACTACCACAGTTTACCTAATTGTGAATACGCCTCTACTAATGGTCCTAGGTAGGTAGGACCCTAGTTTTATTTGAAAATAATGAAAATTAATGGTATCAACTGTGTCCCTTGTATCCTACATTTACAATGATTTCCCAAGAGTAAGTTTCCCTGAAATCACTATTTTAACCGACATCAAAAGAGGAGCATATGGGTAGAGATAAAGGAGGTAAGGTATTATAATAGACTGTTAATTTTGCTTAACGTACTGTGTTCTGTCAGTTTGGATTAGTCGACTGCTTTCTTCATACTGTAAGCTCCTTCAATATTTTACTAGTGCGTACATAATAGTCTAAGAGCCCGTGAAGATCGACCTTCACCCATCTGATAACCAGATGAGACATATTTTTTATCAAATATTATACATTAACGAACATGCCTATGATAGCTTGCCTATCGAAAAGTGTTCATGGCTATTTTTAATTAAATTAATTTTAATCAATTTTTTTTCATCACCTTCACTCTTTTGATAACCGAATGAATTGTACCTCAACTGATAGTTTTTAACATACAGAATATGCCTAGATAGGCTTGCCTACTAATTTCTGTTCATGGCTACCTGGCAAGCAGGTGTGAACGGGTAAGTCAATATAGGAAACTACACCGATCTGATAACCCATTCAAATTTATATCATAAGAAAGATAATTTAATTACAAAAGCAATCGTATAAGCTTGCCTGCAAAAAACCGTTCATGGAATACCATTGCCAAGCTATAAACTTTCTCTCTCGCACCTATTAAATGACTCCAATTCTAAAACTTTATAGCTTGGCAATGGTATTCCATGAACGGTTTTTTGCAGGCAAGCTTTTACGATTGCTTTTGTAATTAAATTATCTTTCTTATGATATAAATTTGAATTGGTTATCATATCGGCGTAGTTACCTATAGGTATTGACTTACATGTTCACACCTGCTTGCCAGGTAGCCATGAACAGAAATTAGTAGGCAAGCCTATCTAGGCATATTCTGTATGTTAAAAACTATCAGTTGAGATACAATTCATTCGGCTATCAAAAGAGTGAAGGTGATGAAAAAAAATTGATTAAAATTAATTTAATTAAAAATAGCCATGAACACTTTTCGATAGGCAAGCTATCATAGGCATGTTCGTTAATGTATAATATTTGATAAAAATTATGTCTCATCTGGTTATCAGATGGGTGAAGGTCGATCTTCACGGGCTCCTCTACTATAACGTTCTACAAATTACTAAAATAAATGGGATCACAGAAAAGTTGAGTTGCTTACCGGATGTGTAGGTCTGTACTATGTTCTGGGTTAGTGGTAAAAGTGTCATTGACTTTCCAATACTTTACGTACCATTAATACACATAAAACGAAATAATTAGAGACTTAACAAAAAAATCCTTATAAAAGAAAATATAGGTACGATTTGAAATACGAACTTACAAAAACAAAAATTTATTAAACAAATCTAAGTCGGGTAAAATGGCAATGCTAATTGGCAAAATTAACACCAACATTTAGGGCTTGTGTTGCCTCCACGCGGTCGCTCGGACAAAAATCTGTAAGGGGCAGACAAAATCTGTAAAGCCGTTTATGGCTATTTGTTACTCTATACATTTTATATTAAGTATTTTGTGTAACGTTAGTGGTTAATTAAAAATTTTAAATATAAAATATTTAAATTCACTCTACCTGCATTTAAATCGAGTGGAGTGAATTTTTCGAAATGGTAGATTAAGTATCTAAAAATAATTATTGTTAAAAAAAAATTGTTGGGGTTTCGTGTAGTTCAGGTACGTAAGGTGGTAGGTGTTGGTTGTTCCCCTTCGACCGCAGTTTGGCTTAAGTCGAAGAATCCAGCGGACTAGTCCGAGTTCAGATACGTAGCCAAGTGTAGCACAAAATATCTGAGTCAAAAGTTGTTCTACTCCTATTATTCTTCTTATCATTCGTGCAAACGGTGCTAAGTTTTAGATAACATCTCTTCTTGTCTTCAAATAGAAGTTTAGACGCTACCTAGCGGGTTACCTATCAATGCCCATTTTTCTATATTTTGACCTTTAAATATTAATCTTCCATCAATACTCATAATTTTATCTTTAGATACCACAACTAATAGGACTACTATAATTTTTAAATGGCAACATAAAATAAATCACAATTTTCACCAAAAGTTTTTAGTTTTTAAATAAAATTTCTGAAAATATAAAAGCCGAATAAGGACATAGGTACACACAATATTTATCTATTTAAGCTGCCCGATATTTTTTATTATTGATAACAACATTTATCATAAATAAGTAAATCAACAAAATCATCATAAAAACCAGAAATCTACCCTGAAACCCGATCGGCGAAATATTTAAATACAAACACCGCACTATCTGTTAAATATTCAGCGTTGACTATAATTCTCACCACTAAAATGGAATTGATTACTGCAAAAATCATTCTGATTTCAGCCCTATTCCGTCATAATAGGAACTGAGCTCGCCCCTTCTGTAATAAGAAACATGGTAGTCTAATATTTTTCTTCAAAAATGAACTTTTCCCCGTTTAAGATAAGGTATAAGATAAAGTGCTTGTAAATTATACTTGTACCAAGGCATTTTCTAATGTCTGACGCATGGGAAATTGGAGCTTGACATGGTTTCCGGATGAACAAGTGGTCGAGAGCGTCGTATTATAATGACATTACAATGTCCCTTAGCTATCTGTTCAGGCGACGCGGCGGCGTAGCTGTCGTCATAATAAGTAGAAGCCACGCTATATTGGTTTCTGTTATTGCCTTAGACGCCTCACTACGCTGATCTTACAGCGCCAGTGTAGTGAGAACATGCTTTGTCTTTTTCCAATATTATAGACAATATTGTTGGGTACGTCTATCGTAGAAATAAAATGAGTCACGAAAATGAGGTCGATAAATAACGATTAAAACGTAAAAGTCATCAAGGAATATTTAGAAAACAATAGATTTGTAGGTATTTTGGACGTTTTCGGAATAAGCCATTGATTCTGAGTTAGCGTTAACGCAGTGGCTGTTTACAACTGTCTTTCTTCTGAATCAAAGAAAGCTCAATCAAATTACCAAAAACAAACACATTGCTTGAACTGAACCGCAAACAATTTTCTCCGATTTTTCTCAGATTTTTCCTGTACATTTTATCACTTCCAATCTTTCATTTTCCCTCCAAATTACTTTCTGTCTATCGATAATCGACCATTGTGTTGTACCTACTCCATCAACTCGAATTAGGGTTACCAACAATGGTAGGTAAAAATCGGTAACGATCTACATTTAGCTCAGGAAATTTAACTGTATTCTATGTCCGGTCCAACCCTAATGCTTTTGGTGTTTATTCAGTTCTTTTTTCACTGCTAACTGGTAATCATAAAGCGAGATTTAAGACCGTTTTGCTTGGTGTTGGACTATTTCTATTATCCATTAAGCAAACGATGATGAAGCGAGTTTTTGTGATTAATTGATACCTAAAGTTATTGTCTTCTAGTCAGGGGAAATAAAGTGTTTTAGACACTACTACAAACGTGACCCAAACCGATACGACTTGTATCGATTAACAAATGACTATACCTTTAGTTTAGTGCTAAATTAGCAACCTCTGGATTGGTCCACGGCATCGGAATAAGTCGGAATCGTAATAAGAATAATAAGCGCCAAGCGGATTTGTCCGTAGTCCGATACTTACGCCTGTTTAGTCACACTCGTCATAACTCGTTTCAAGCCTTCGTCTAGTTTTTAAGTGAGTGTGCTTAAACCATATCTCCAAATAACATTTTGTTAAAAAACAAAGTAAATGCTATTGGACTCATTCAAATTGCTTTATTATGAGTTTTTATATCGAAATTCTATATAATACCAAATATATATACCTACCTATATCTAAAAAAATCATGGTAACAATATGATGACTGACAAACAGAAATTCAATTTATTTGCGATAAACAACTTGTATTGATATTTGTTTTGTTCTGTAAATGTACCGTAGAGAAAGGAAATTTACTCTGCGACTAAGGATAATAACGTTAAGGTATTTTACGAGTGCTTTGTGTGAGAAGGTAAAAAATATTAGGTATAGATACTTAAATCGTATGTTAAGAACACGGATTATTGTTATAGCAAAGGCACGTAGTTTACAATGAGTAAATATCTAGAAATATCTAAACTAATGTTTAGCAGAAATAAAGTTTTGATGTATGTTTGTTGGAGGTATTCTCTGAAACTACGGGACTAGTTTATGATAAAATTTAATGTGAGAACATTATTCAAGAGGAGTATATACGCCAACGACCTTGAAACTGAAAATCCCTGTCGGGCTCATCGAAAATTGTTGATTATTTCATGACGGAATGTCGTAGAACTTTTTTTTGTGCACAGATTGTAGGTGACATTGTTTCCTACATTTTGGTGTAGTTTTAAGACAAGAACCTCCTATTGGTGCAAAGCCTATCCAAATTTTAGACAAAAAATGTCTGATTTGGCTAAAATGTCGATAGGCTTCAATACGTTTCGACATATTTGTATGGAAACTGCACTAAAATATCGGAAACAATGTCGCCTACAATCTGTACACAAAAAAAAGTTCTACGACATTCCGTCATGAAATAATCAACAATTTTCGATGCACCCGACATGGATTTTCAGTTTTTCAGAATAGGGCCCTTAATCTTTAAAAATAACATAGGCCACGTTAATTCCCAATATTTTTACGGAATCGGGACTTATAGTTGAATTTAACCGTTTAGTTTAGTTTTAAGTTTCTAAGTTGCCGAAACAGCACTAATCATTTCTTCTTCTTATCAACGGTCTGCATGAACTGTATAGTTTCATATTTGGGATCCTATCCTTTTGGCTCATAGTAATGTGTGTTTTGATGAAATTCGGAACATACAAGAAGTTGGACAAAGATAAGTGTTCAGTATATAAAAAAAAACCGAATTGATTACTTTCCTCAACATGAAATTATACATTAGAAGTAGACTATAACAAGTAGGGTGATAGCTCACTGGAGCCACTCCGCACCCGAGCAGCACTGACGCATCTACTCGTTTTCGATAGTCGTGTCCACTAGTGAAAATAATGTGATTTACGAATTTAAGGTTTAAAGACATTTATTCTCATAAAAGACACACATGTCACTGACATGAGAACATAGTTGAATAAAAACAATTACATTTCATTGTCGCATTTAGAACAGAAAAAATAAATAAAAAATTTGAGGGTATAGTAGGAAAAAATAAGAAAGGTCATAAACCGTTTGCTAATATACCTAAATAATGGTAAGATTCAGATCAGCGTTACATTAATAATGTAAACAATAAAAAATATTCTTTGTACAAAACAAGATAACTATACCCACCTGACTTAACAATAATTCAAACTGCAATATTTCTGGACAATAGGTGCATAAAACATTTAGCTTATAACATTTCAACAAGAATTTTCGAGAAGTGGCAATACATTGTCAATGAAACGCAAGCGATTAGCACATTGTCACCGAGTAGTCGACTCGTCCGTTTCGTACATGCTTATGTTACGTCTTGCAACCGAGACAAACCGGGGATGTTATGGAGTCGATGTAGTAATATAGAAATTATGATAGAGAATACCATCTGCACGAGGTCGAGGGTCGGGCGTCAAGTAGCCCCAATGAGCTATGATCTGGAGGGTTACTGCTGTTCTTTTGACACGACAACGATACGATTATTCCAGCCGATACGATGATTCTACTGTCAACCCTACTATCACAGTGTGACAGTAGAATCATCGTATCGGCTGGAATTATCGTATCGTTGTCGTGTCGAAAGAACCGCAGTAACCTTCCTGTAGTCTGTACTGTCTTTCCGTTTCTCTCTTCACTCTTCCATCTTCCCCCTTCTTGTTGTTAGATAACATTGACATTGACTGATTGTTCGTTAGTTACAGAGTGGTGTTGGAAGTAGCAGGCAACTCTGACGCGGTCATTCTGAGCGGGTTGGAGGCTGATACGCAGTACCAGGTCACTGTAGCCGCGCTGTGGGGCGGACATAAATACAGGAGCAGGCCAATTGTCTTCCGCACGCTGGGTAAGATTATGTTTCATGACATATATTAGTTTAAGTTATAGCAGCCTATATTATGAGTTATATAAGCCGCGCGTAAAGCACTTAGCACTGTTCAGAATTCCACACTTAAGTTATCGCCCAGAAAAGAAAGGCGCACGGCAAGACGTAATTTACTCGTACATTAAGGGAAAGTAAATTTGAACCTGAAACCCGCTGGATTGCCATCCCAGCCTAATGTGCAATAAAAATAAATATTTCACTATATTGCATAAGTTTCGGCGACATCGGACTACTTTCTTACTTACTTTTCTACACGTTTTTTTATAACGGCGCAAAGCCGTTGGTTTTATCTTCTTCGGTTGCATTAAAAACCGGAGGTTCGTAGATTAAAAAATCTACCGTAGCTTACGAACCTCCGTAAAAAAATACGGCAAAGTGTGACTCATAAAGTATTAAATTTCAAGTAATATTTCACACGACTTCATTGAAAAGGAAATATCAATCATGTGTAAAAAATCCTCACACACATAGCTTCGTTTGAAGTAGATATTGATATCTTATAAATTGAATTCGATTGTGCAGTCACATCAGCAATGCACATTCATTCGTGTGATCAACGTATCCGTCTGTTTCAAAGTCAGAGATAGTGTTTGTATTGGGGTTTCCGGTACTCTTCTATACATTAATGACATGGGTAATTCATTATAATTAGACACGGGTCTAGATCGCGTCAAAGATCATCATTATCTTCTCGGGACCACGGCCGGTATAACCCGTTTGCCGAAACGCCGAAACGTTATTAGACCCGTGTCTAATTATAATGATGGACGGAAATTGTGTAAGTTTAAAAAGTGACATGGATAATTGTAAGATATTTTAAAAATAAGTAAAAGTAAATCATACGCATTAATTCGCTCCACGCTCGTGTCACCTTTAATAGTCACAGGTGTACGCATCTTTAGAACATAATCATAAATACTCAAGTAATGGAAAGTAACGCTTTACTTTTAAAATTCATGGAGTTTGAAGACAATGATATAAGTAGTTTAGTTTAGCGTAAAGCCGGCTGCCGACCTCCAAAGCTAAATGAGTTTTTAACCGACCTCCAAATGAAGGATATTATTTTTGTATTTACATGTAAGACTATCTGTGTCCCACGGTATTTAATTTATAACCCAGCTAAGCACCTATCCACCGGATTCCTACATTGTATAATTAACACACTTTTCAAATTTCAGCTCTCTACAACCAGGGGTTTAGGCTGGGCATTGACCCATCAGTCAGTCAGTCAGGGCAAAGCATTTTATAGATAAAGATAGGTAAAGACCTTTTATACTCGTATATAGGTAAACATAATATTCAAATACTGTTTTTGCCGCAAACTAGCACCACCTAACCTCTAAATTGTTTGTATGAAATAATCATTATTTTAATGAGAAAACTTTTAACATAGTAGACAGTCACTAAATATTACTACAATGGAAGAAATATAGAAATATACGGGTCAAAATGAGAAAAAGATCAAAAGGAGAATGGGTAAATTATCAGGATTTGTTCGACCCACTTCAACAGACATCGTCGTATCGAGAGCAGTTCGTTCACATTCGAATACGCAACAAGTGCAATCATTCAGTCGAAAACAGACAAGATTACATCTTAACGTTTATGTAATATCTGGCTTTTATGTTCACGAGAAATGATGACTACGAGAGATAACGAGTCGACTTCCTAATAATATCGTAGGTATTATAAATGCGAAGGTACGTAGGTATACGTTACTTTATGTTTTATATGTTTTTGTACTTTGTGTCATGAATGTCATGATTATGAATCGTTTTTGATATCTCCGAAATACCAATTGTATTCGATACTAGCTGCGTCTCGCGGTTTTACCCGTCTGTAGTCTGTGGCTACACGGATAGGTTAAACTTTAGAACTTACGTTTTCTCAAAAAATAGTAATTTAATAATTATCATGTCTAAATATTTCGAATATTTTAGTACTATTTGTCTAAACAACATTAGCTTGAATTATCTATGCGAAAAAGCCTGCGGAGGTCGTAGGTTAACTTTTAATATACAAACGTAATTTGATATTTTTACTTTATGAATTCTCATTTGGATAGTGTTTATTTAGGCTTCTTAAATATATTTTTCCAAAATACACACCTGAAACGATACAATACGAAAATTATTTCAAACCAAAAGCAAATTATCATATAATTGGTTCAGTCTGGTTAAAGTTATATTAATTTAAAAAATTTAAAACTAAACAAACATTAAATAAAAGTAAATGAACTTTCTCTTATTTGAGCGAAGTTCCCGGTTGCACCCACCTTGGGGATCCGGGATCCGCTGAAACGTAAAATCATAAGTTTCATTGACCACCCACACCCACTGAAAATTCCTAGATTTAGCTATATTTTTACGGCTCATCGCCTGTCTAACACGTTGGTATCACGAGGCCGTGGTGGCGCGTGTACTCATTGGGACCAACAGGCCCAGATCCTTGGTCGCCTTTAAGTCACGATCCATGTTTCTCTTATCTCAATATTTTAGTTTTGAAGCATCTGTATCTGTGTGTTGTGCAAATTAATCTATATGTAGGTATATACCGTAAAATATTAGAGCGTAAAATGAAATATATTATATTTACATAATTCTTAATTACAAGAAAACTACATCATTAATCTTCAAATCTGGGCTACAGATCTAAAGAAAGAGTTATAACCTAACCTTAAGTAGGTTAGGTTAGGTTAGGTTCTAAAGTTAAAATTATCTGTTTTTAAAATCATTTATTCAATAAAACACAACACACAAATAGATTAGGTAACAATATTAAAAGGTGAAAAACAAACAACACTAAAACTAAAACTTAAATCTAAAAAGAAAAAAACCTCTGTTTTTTAGTATTGCCGAGATTTTCTTAGTAAACTTACATTACGCATAATTTCATATATAATTAGGTACGAGTTTTAAATCGGTTTTGTTACGAACTTTTCAGAGTTATTTACCGGAAAGTCGAAAAAATTGCACAATGTTCACACTCTATTTAAACACAGTAAGGTAGGTATTAAGTCGTGAGAATGAATGAAGTCGTGAGAATTATTTACTAAGTTTGTTTCGCTTCTTGTTCATTTGTTCTCAATTCGATTATTATTTCCATTATATTTCTTTTTGTTTGAGATTGTTATTCCAAGAGTTTGTAAGGATATTGAAATATATACGAATAAGCTGAAACTTTGGTAATTTATCACTTTCGTCTCAGCAGGTTTTTAGTGTAGGAGTGCATACATTAAACGCACAAATTGTCTTTTAAAAATGCGGAATGTGAACTAAGGAATATGGATTGGATCTTATCATCATTTAACATTAGGTGTTAACACCTATGTGACGGTGTCTGTGGCGCGTTAGGTGAACTTCCGACTGCGACGCAGAAGGTTGCGGGTTCAATACTCACCGGGGACAGGCATTTAACTCAATGTACATTTCCTATTAAACGTTTGTTTCTGGTTCTGGGTGTTTTCTATGCAGTTAACTATGTATTTACAAAAATCAGTATAGTATGTTTTAAATTCATTGTCTAGCACTTATACCACAAGCCTAGTTGCTCAGTTTAGGTCTAGATTCAGCTGTGTGCAAATTTATATTTATTTTCATGTATAAACAGACAGCCATGACGAATCTATAAGGGTTCCGTTTTTTTGCCATTTGGCTACGGAACCCTAAAAACACTTTACTTAGAGTTCCGGATCTACAGTAACTGTACTTGCGCCCAAGAACCGAGGCCGTACTAGAGTCCCTATTTGCTTAATAAATGCCACTAATCATGAAGTCTAGTACAGACATAATTATTATATTGTTTTGTAAGTCCAGAGTAGAATTAAATACCAGCTGGTATTTAATTATAGTTAGCTACCAAATAATGTTCGAGCGTTGACCTATCAATTAAAACTTCAAACTAACCTCGAGCTCCGATGTTTGTGTTAAACTTTTGTTTTGGATAAATTTTGCAAACAGCATTATCATATCTAAAGTGATTAAACTTTACGAGATTAGAAATTCGACTTAGGTATGTAGGAAGACTTTGTGTATATTAAAACCCACCTAAGGTCGTTAATGTACGTTATTAATATAAAAAATAAGTGTTCTATTTCACTGCACTATAATAAAAATTGTTTAATAAAAAGTAAATATACTAATGAGTGAAATCCGTTTTGAAATACAAACCAACAGAGTTCCCTTGTGATTGATAATAACTCTGCACTTTCAAACTTCCCCAAAGGATTTGTAGCAAAAATATTTAGCGAAAATATCATTTTATTTTCTTCGTTTTACATTTTATGAAAACGTTTTGCAAGTAAACACAAGAAATTAAATCTATTTTTCGGTTTTAATCGCGTTGGTAGGTACATAGTTAGGTAGGTACATAGTTTGTAGCTGATAATTTTATAAAATAACAGTTTTTTTTAGATAAAAGTCTGCTCTACACAGGAACGTTTTAATTTTATTAATTTAATAGAAAGGCGGTTTAAGGGTGGCTTTTTAGAACAATTAACTATGACAATCTACACTTCACTGCACACCGCTTCATCTGTAAACTTCCAGGAGGCACTGTAAGGTCCTTAAAACGTATCGTTTTTTATTTTATTTATGGTATTTTTTAAACGTAACGTTTAAAAAATACCTACTATAGATAATAAAAGCAACGAGAACATTAAACAAGATCAAACATCGTGAAAACTGAAGAAAATAATCACGAATATAGTTCTAGAATCCTACACACTCTTCTGCGAACTGGCGGTTTTTGAAAGTGCCGTAGTCGCGGACATCATTTCACTTGATTCAGTCGCATACAAAAAGTCTAATGTGCAAGTAATAATCAAGCACACTATGCTGGCTTTGACTTGAATTTGGCTTGTCGATCTCGGCCTAAGCAACGACGCGACGCGATATTAGCAATTCGACGCTATATTAGCGACGCGACAGAATGGCGACCTTACTTTTGCTTCTGTCACAGATCACATAATACTAACGTACTTCTGTTTAACATATTGACAGACAATTTACGCGACAATGATGGCCACAATCACATACAACGACTATTATGATATGCTAACAACATACAATATGCTAAACATAAACATGAACGACAAACATAAATTGCAATAACTACTTGGATTTATTGCACTTGATTTATCAACAGATTTAGTCTACAAATAGGTACCCGAATACCCTACACCGTTTTGGTTAACACAACATTTCATATCGCTTCCCGTCATTTCATACACATAGTCCATTTTCGTCAGGTCTTGGCATTGGTCCATGCAGTTCGTTTACCCGAACATTATTTGTGTTTCCGGGTAAGTGCACGCGCATAATGAAATGTTATTCTGACGTTTAGAAGACGTTTGTTTGACGTAAAGTGACAGCTGTGGGCAATAAATATTTCACAGTATATGCAAATTTTATTAGTTTACGGTTCGTCACAATGATGTAGATAGTAATTATGAATTATTATTGATTTGTAATTAAGGTATGACGCGTCGATACGCACTATGGCGGTGGTTTTAAATTACTGCGGTGTAAACACAAAGCAGTAATTTTTAAAGGCTGTACTGCTGTCCTTGCCAGCTTTGTGTTTTGATTCCTGAAAAATCGCTTTAAAATATAAATGTACATTTGGGGTTTTCTATTGAAGATACTTGTAAAGTGGTAAATTTATTATATGACAATGAGGTGATGCCACATTTCAGACCATGCACCTTTAAATTCAACGTGAAAATGGAAAGTGTAAGGTGCGCTACTAACCTTGCTACGGAGATCATAATCTTCTATCTTATATATAAAAATCAATCCCTATTTCCCTTGGTCACGGCATCACACTTAAACTTTTACACATATTTCGATAATTCTTTTTTTGTTGTGTTTGCTAATGTCAGAAGAAGGTTCTTATGAAAGAAAAAATGCTAAACCGATTTTGATGAATTTTATTTTTTTATACTAAACGACAGGACAACGTCTGTCGGGTCAGCTAGTAATTATAAATATTTATATCTATCTGTTAATTGCAAGTTGCATATCAGGTTTCAAGTCTGCTCTCACAATCATATGTCTGAATACAGTATCGATAGAATAGTAATTGTCATATGGGACGTATATTTGATACATTGACTACCAAATTTCTCAAATACACGCCAAATAACGGAATAATTAGGTAGGATAAGATGGTATAGAAGTTACTATTCTATCGACACTCTATTAAGACACGATTGTGAGAGCTGAATTTGTACCCAAAATCAAAAAATCTATATAGAATACCTAAAACGAAAATATCTTTAAAGTAAAACAACTAAGTGAGTATTTTCAAAGAATTCAATAATATTAATTCTATTCGTTCGAAGCTTTGAATACCCAGCCAGACGCCCTTTAAAACCTTTGAAATGACGTTTCTCTCATTCACCTATTTTTAACCACAAAAAGATCATCTCTTTTCTCAACCTCTTTTAAACTTAGCTATCTAAATTGCCTTGGGATACAGAGTCTGACGTGTAACTTACGTTGGAGTGGTTTGACCGATTTCTAAATTCGGACTCGACATTTAGATTTGGAACAGTGTGATGCAGATGTTGTTATGCAGTCTAGTCTTATTTATCACTTGCTGCATTTAGTTGAGGGTTTTTAAAACCTAAGGTTTATATTATATTTTTTGTTACTGACACGCAAGTTTAGAAAATCTCAAAGAGTTACTACTGACCGATTTTGGGAATTCAAATTGCACTTTGAAGCCCGAGAAGATCCGCATATCTCTCATATCTGCTAAACTACATGCAAATATCACAATTTCATAATTGGGGCCCTATATTTTGATCACGAAAACATTTTTAATGTCAAAACCATGATCATCCAGATGTCACGACTTTCATTAGATCCATTATTCGTAAGGTCCGTTGTTTGTGAGCACATCGCAAATAGACTGGGAGGGGGCAGTCGGTCATCTTACCTCATTAGTACCAACTGGAGACTTATATGGTGGAAAGAGTAGTAAAAGTTATGCCTAAAAAACTCGGTCAGCCGCGATTCTGCCCGGGCCCGTCCGAGCTCAGCCCGTTTTTAGGGGATCAATCGGGCCTGGGAACTTACCTCATTAGTACCAAGTTGGGACTAATATGGTAGAAAGCAGACTAAAGTTATGCTTAAAAAACTCGGTCGGCCTCGAGTCAGCCTGGGCCCGGCCTGAGCCTGGGGTATACTAAAACTTAGCTTAGTTCTGAGAAACTGTAACTTCGCATACATATACGTTATAACTACGCAATCAAAGTTTAGAATTAAAATTAAAAAAAAAAGTTTCTGTAGGGTAGCTCCCGTACATTTAAGATGGAGATTTTTTTTTAAAGTCGCGTCTATCCCATCGTGTGGGATATCGTTAGAAAGCTTTTTAAAAAATATTGTGGGATAGACGCGAACTAGTACTACGCACTTTAGCATCTTCGATTAGTACGTAAACATAAATCTGGGCTGAGTTAAGAAACGGACAGGCTGACTCGCGGCTGACTATGTTTTTTTGGCATAACTTTAAGTCCACTTCCTCACCATAATAGTTTAATGCTATGATTCGATATTATAATAGCGAAATATGACTCTGAAAATAGTAACATTTTAAAGATCAGTATTTCGCAAACGGAACCCTTAAATGAAAAATGGTTTTAGAAGACCCACAATATTTTTTAAAAAGCTTTCTAACGATATCCCACACGATGGGATAGACGCGACTTTAAAAAAAATCTCCATCTTACATGTACGGGAGCTACCCTACAGAAACTTTTTTTTTTAAAGGAGATCGGCAACTCTTCATAGAACCTTGGGCGGAAGGTGAACTGAGATGAACAGTAGCAGTTTGGAATCTAGATTTATTACTAATTATACAAAAATCTGTTTTTCTAACTCAAAACTCCGGAATAGTGAGATATTTGGAATTTTACTTGATCAACTAATTGTCAATTTAATAACCTTAAAATTAATGTAATAAGTATATCGTTCAAGTTATCCAAACAAAATCCAGGAATGCCAAGTTTAGTCGTGTGAGCAAGATCAATCAGTCCGTAAACGTAGCACTAGGTTGTCGATTTGAAAAAAACTCGAAAAACATACAAAAATACACCGAACACAAAATCCCCAAGAATGACAGAAAGCGAGCTGTCAATCAAACACTCGAACATCTGCCACAGATACAATATCGATTTGACATCGATTATTAAATCGATTTTTATTAAATTATTAAAACATTTTCTCATAGTTCTCTAGTCATTTATTCATTGAATTATTATTATCGAGTCCAATAAAACGTCGTTCATAAATAGTTACGATAATAATTAAAACCAAAACAAAGAAGACAACGGATTACTTAGGTACATTATTATTGATTCAAAATCATTCGATTATCGACACAGCAATCGTTTAAATAAATGGTAACTTTTGGAATATTGCCATATCTGAATGGACCGAAAATGGTAGATTTTTAGTGAGGTTTTTTACGATTTTATGGTAAAAAATCATTCCGTAGTTGTAGGAAAAATCTAAAATGCTCATAAAATAAAGAAAAATACAAAATATTTTATGAACATATCGAATAACTTGTCTATCTCCGCCCAATTCAGCCGACCTCCTTTTAATTCTAAACTTTGATTGCGTTGTTATAACGTATATGTACGCGAAGTTACAGTTTCTCAGAACTAAGCGTCTAAGTTTTAGTATACATAAAACTGGGCTGAGTAGGGACGGGCCCATGCTGACTCGAGGCTGACCGAGTTTTTTAAGCATAACTTTTAGTCTGCTTTCTACCATATTAGTCCCAACTTGGTACTAATGAGTTAAGTTCTCAGGCCCGATTGATCCCCTAAAAACGGGCTGAGCTCGGACGGGCCCAGGCCGAATCGCGGCTGACCGACTTTTTTTAGCATAACTTTTACTACTCTTTCCACCATATAAGTCTCCAGTTGGTACTAATGAGGTAAGATGACCGACTGCCCCCTCTCAGTCTAAAATGTACTGTTCACTCAAATTTAAAAGTGCTACTTAGATAAAAGGTATAGGTTAGGTAAGTCAAGATTACTGCGGGTAAAACTGCAAGGCGTAGCTAGTGTAGTCCCACTAATATTCTAAATGCGAATGATTTGATGTTTGTTTATGTGTCGATCACGTGAAAACGGCTGAAGGTTTTCACGTGGCTGAAATTTGATAAGCTTGATGAATATACTTTTTATCCTTGTATTCCCACGGGAACGGGAGTTAGTTATAAAAGAAGAAATCATTAGCCTGACATTATTCAAAAACATTCTATATTTTTACCTTTTGAAATCCCCGAGCTCTAAATTTTATTCATTAAATTTCTTAAGGATTTAACAGAATAGCTAAATTGTTCTTTGAAGAACGTTTTTGCTGTAATAAGGATAGTCGTTAATTCCTTAATTGTTCTTGTGAAAATATTTAAGTTTGTACAAAGAGATTGAATCAAATTATATGGTATATTTTATTCACCGAATGTAATATGTAGGTAGGTACCTAAATGACTTAGTTTTAGATATCATACATAATCATTAATTATTTGATAACTCATTTTGGCTTTATATACGACGACAATACTAGGCATGCCTTTTAAGTTCTGTCGTTTGTATATTTGCCGCCAATTTTAAAATTAGAACTTTTCAAAATTCAAATTTGTTAGAATTTCGAATATCAAAACAATTGAAAGCATTAGGATTAATGCAATTGTTTAGTCACAGCGTTGATTTGAATCTGTCAGGTCACGTACGAAAATGAATCTTACTAAGGAAAATGTTCGTGCAATAATTTTCTATAACTATCGAAGAGGCCTCACGCGACTTCAGTGTTTCGAAGAGTTAACATCTGTATTCCACGATGAAGTCCCATGGCTGCGGACCATCGAACGCTGGTATTTGGAATTTGAGCGTGGACATACCACACTTAGTGACAAATCTCGTGAAGGACGTCCAAAATCCGCCTTCACTGAAGATAACATCGTTGCTGTGGGACAACTAATCGTCGAAGATTATCGAGAGATAGAGGCGTTATTAGGCATCTCAGGGACAACCATTCAAAAGATATTGCATGAGGCGCTTGGTGTGAGAAAACTAGTTTGCCGTTGGATCCCGCATTTGCTTTCCGACGATCATAAGGCGGCCCGCGTCAGATGGTGTAAGAAAACTCTTCAGAGGTTCAACCGAGGAGAGTCAAATCACGTCTACGACATCATCAGTGGTGACGAATCTTGGATCTATGCCTACGATCCTGATTCCAAACAACAATCTACAGTCTGGGTTTTCCAAAACGAGCCAAAGCCGACTAAAGTTGTTCGCTCTCGAAGCACTTCAAAGAAGATGGTGGCTACGTTCGTGGCGAAAACCGGTCATGTTGCGACAATTGCACTTGAAGATCGTAGAACGGTTAATGCGGAGTGGTATACCACAGTTTGTTTACCACAAGTCATCGCCGAACTTCGGAAATCTAGCCCAAAGCGACGCATCATCCTGCACCATGACAACGCAAGCTCACACACCGCTCGTCAAACGATTGAGTATTTGAAGCAGGAAAACGTAGAAATTCTTGACCATCCTCCATACAGTCCTGACCTAAGCCCTAACGATTTCTTTACATTTCCTAAAATTAAGAAAACTCTTCGTGGGCAAAGGTTCCAGTGCAGTGAAGAAGCGGTTGACGCTTTCAAGTCAGCCATTTTGAACACCCCCACTTTGGAGTGGAATAAATGTTATAATAACTGGTTCGAGCGAATGGAAAAGTGTATTAAACTTCGTGGTGAATACTTTGAAAAACAATAAAAGGTACTATAAGGTTATATAGTTTTTTTTTTCTTCAAACGACAGAACTTAAAAGGCATGCCTCGTATCCTTAAAAAAAGCAAGAGATTTTCATGTGAGGAGTTTGTGATGAAAAGAGAAGGAGAACCATCAACGTACCTTGTAGAAAAAGACCCTCGAAGTTTGAAATTGAGCAATTTAATGTATTTTAAAGAGCTATTCTGCTTTTCACTTTTACTTCTGATTATTTTTACTTCTTACTTCTGCTTTTTAGATTTTTCCATCCAAATCTAATATATAAAATTTCCATGTCACAGTGTTAGTTACCGTACTCCTCCAAAACGGCTTGACCAATTTTTATGAAATTTTATATTCGTATTCAGTAGGTCTGAGAATCGGCTACTATCTATAATTTATAAGGCAAAACAACGTTTGCCGGGTCAGCTAGTAAATAAATAAATTTGATTTTATGACAATTTTGAAGTTATTACCTGATAAATAAATAAATTAATCATTAAAGACAGAGTTTATCGTGCAGAGACATTAAGTAGCCTTTTTTTGAAAGAAATACCACACCAGACAAAAAACCCCACAATAAAAAAAAATGGGTTCATTGGCCCTGTATAGTATAACTGGTTCAATAATATAGGAGAAGCAATAAACTAACCAACTGAGAGATAAAGCAAATTTTACCAGACTTGTCTTAAAAGCAGAGACGCTTTGCTGGCTCGGTGAATCTACCTAAACATTAAACCAAACCAACAAAACAAATTGAATTCAAAATAAAAACAAGCTTTTACAATGCTTTTACACCGTTACAGATGTTGGTGTTCCGGTCCAGACAAAGTTCAAACGTGTCAAGTTAAAATGAAATGAAACCGTTGTCTCCCTTGGCTCGTTTCCAAAGTTTTCCGCTTGAAAACTACAACGCTAACATAAAATCTGTTAGCCCTAAGTTTGTGTATCTAGGTCGTAAAATTATTAGTAGGTACCCACCTCTATTTTAATAAGATAAACTTTAAACAAACTTTTATCTCTTATCTATTTCTATAGAATTCTTTGTCTTGAGTGACTGACTGATTGATCTATCAACGCACAGCCTTAACCGCTTATAGTAGAGAGCTGAAATTTAGAGAGAGTGTTCAGACCGGTGCGTATACAGATACGCAGAAACCACGTGACAGCTGTGCTATCTAAAGTTGGGCAGAATTTTTATCGTATAAGGCTTCTAACTTCACGTTCCGATTGTTACCGGTGATAACAACCGAGACTAACTGCGTAAACGTGCCTTCCAAAGCAAGGAGTTCGAGAAAATGTGTTTTTTGCCACAAAAATTATCGGCCACCCAAGTACTTTTCAACAACGCCGTGCACAGCTTGGCCAATGATCTCCTTAGCAGGCGTAATAAAGTCTTAATACATTTAAGGGTGTTTTGTTGTTCGCAGAGCCACCAAGAACCTCACCACAACAGGATGGGGCTGTGGGGGCTACGCCCTTATCGTCAGTCGCCCCACCTGACCCATCACCTACTTTTCCCACGGTACAGTATATAATCATACTATTTTCAAATCATTTTATTAAAATTTACATTTCTAATTCCGTTTTATTCATATAATTGAATGACAGTAAAATCTTGAATCAAATAATAACAAATAATAGCCTTTGTGACATCACCTTTTTACTTTGAGTTTGATTATCTTTAAAGAAAGTGGGGATTAGAATGCAGTCTTTTTAAATTATATCTATTTATATATTTTTCAAAATTTCTTATTTGATTTGTACATACAAATTACTGATAGAAAATTAACTGTTAATTTACTGAAACTGTAATGGATATAAAGAACCCAGATACCCCGGCATCAAATCGATGGCGTCTATACTAGAGAGCCCTTCCCTCTATCTAGGTTGATTAAAGAGAAGGATCGTATGTCAATCGAAAATAATATACCTTTTGAAACAGATACGAGGCGTGGAAATTGGAATAGTTGTAATGGTGCTGCTAGTCTGGATTGCGGCGATAGCGTTATTTTTCAACAGATGGGGCAAGATTCGAATGCTTTTACCATACCAGCCAGACTACAAACAAGAGCAATTAAAGGTAAGCCCAAGAACTAGGTACTCACAATTATTTACAATCATTACAAAAGAACAGTAGGTACTCATTTGTGCGCCATAGATTTTCTTTTGTAGCAGAGTATTCTATTAACATATTATTTTATTTTATGCTCAGCAGTGGATGGATAAGGGATGAAATGTTGATTATTGATGATAACTACTACTTTAGTTATCTATAGTTAGTAATACTATGTGTGACTTATGTAGGTATACCGTAAAACAGTGCCACAAACACTAGCATTCATATTTATAGAGCATAATTACTTTATGGCTGAGTAAAGAGTGTCACATTTACGGTGACACAGAAAATCACTGACAAGAGAAGGACCGGTATTACACTAAATGACACAATATTACAATACTATTACGATTATATCGACACACTATTGCCATTATATCGAGACTGTGACAAATTTGGTAGACTTCAATAGTATCGTAATGGTGTCTCAGTGGAATTTCAATAGTAACCATGGTAACCAATCTTCTCTGTCTGTCTGTCTGTCAAGTCTGTTAAAAATCCATCCAGTCATTAGAGTTTTGACAACTATCAAGACTTCATCAGTGGCATCTCAGTGGTGTCTCAGTGGTGTCGATAGAATAGTTAACATAGAAAACTGCCAAATGTGTCAAATACACGTCAAATATGACGATTAATATTCTATCGACACACTATTGAAACACGATTGCGGAGCGTAATACCGACCCAGGACAAATGCATCACTTACTTCATGTTATCACTGTACTTGTTTATAAACTCTGGTGTTAGCGTAAAACCTCCTGTAGATACAATATGAGTAAAGTTAGCGGTAAAGGTACTAGGGTAACTATTTCTGATTTGCACTTAACTTTGCACAGACGTTGTTAAAATAATTGTAAAAAGACTTCTAGTACTGCTAAATTATCGGTAATTTAGTAGTACTCGTATTACCGAGCTACTCTATTGCAAACTTTATTTTTGTAGCAGGCTTACCCTCGGTTTTTCAATGTTTTTAAAAGTCGTTAACTTTAACAATGCTTGGTTAAAACAAGCACTATTTCAACATTATTCCATAGAAGTTTATAGAATTTCACTGTATCATCTATGAAATGATCCTAAAACTACATATAGGTACTTCATAATAAAGTGTCAGTCTGTAAAAATCATAAAGAAACCGAAGGTAAACTATTCATTTTCACTAATATAAGGTATACCTCCGTTTAATTATAAGAATTGAATCACTTAGCGCTTTAAAAACAAATTGATTAATAAATTTAATAAATTAGCAATTATTTATTCCAAGCGACACCGCTATTTATCCTAGATTAATAATTAATCATTGCTAATTAGTTGGATAAGTGTCGAAGTGTATTGAACTATTTTCAACAGGTGGATCAATGTCCTCGGGTACTATCAACATTATAAATGGTGTGTTTGATTTTGGGTAACCTAACCTAACCTATTCAAATTTTACCTTAGATTTATTTGATGAAATTGTTCCTGTAAGTTAGTCGCCTCTGTAAAATATAAACAAACTTCTGTAAAGCTTCTGAAGTGTCTGTTAATACCCCTTTTGGCCTACGTTTAGGAAGTCTTATAACTCCTGTACCTGTTTCTATTGTCTAAAATTTCATTACAATTGCGTTTTCATTGCGATTGAGGAGCAAAAGAAAACTCAACTTTATTGATAGGGTTCCGTACCCAAAGGGTAAAAATGGGACCCTCTAACTTATGATTCCGCTGTACCTCTGACTCTGTATTGCCTGTCAGTTACCAGGCTGTACCTAATGAGCGGTGACAGATATACAGTTGAAATTTTCACAGATGATGTATTTCTGTTGCCGCTATAATATCAATACATTTAATAGTCAAAGACATTTTTCAAAGGTTTTAATCGCGTGGTGTTTATTACTTTTAGCGTTGTTTCAACGCTCTAGGTTTCGATACCTACAGGTCCCTTCTTCAGGATCCGATTAAAACCGAAAAATGTATTTAATCTCAATACAACATCGCGAAAACAGAAGAAAAAAATACATTTATGGTCAATTAAGTTTCAATTGCAGTTTACTTTCAATTGACATTCAATAGTTATAATATTGAAATGAAATTTTAGATAATACGGAAATCAGAGCTAGATCACGTGTAGGCTTAATTTTGAACCCCAAAAAGTAATAATCATTTTAATTAGTTAGGTATTTTATCTTTTAAGTCATTTAGATTTCTTATTCAGTAGCGCATGATGATAATATTCATGATGTTTTAAGTCCTGTGTACGTATTTTATTACAACTACCTTTAGGTAATTAATATAATTTATGACATCACTACCTATATATTAAACTAGCAGCTCCCCGCGGTTTCACCCGCATAAGTCCCGATCCCGTGGGAATATCGGGATCAAAAATAGCCTATAGCCTTTCTCAATAAATGGACTATCCAACACCGAAAGAATTTTTCAAATCGGATCAGTGGTTCCTGAGATTAGCGCGTTCAAACAAACAAACAAACTCTTCCGCTTTATAATAGTAACTAGCAGCTCCCTGCGGTTTCACCCGCATAAGTCCCGATCCCGTGGGAATATCGCAATCAAAAATAGCCTATAGCCTTCCTCAATAAATGGACTATCGAACACCGAAAGAATTTTTCAAATCGGACCAGTGGTTCCTGAGATTAGCGCGTTCAAACAAACAAACAAACAAACAAACTCTTCCGCTTTATAATAGTAATAATAGATAATAGATAGATAATAAAATAATAATAATAGATAGGTTAAATAGGAACCCAGTTCCTAGTAATTACTATTGAAAAGTAGCTAGTCGGTCGGTGATTGCGATCGAAATTATAATTCTGTCTTTTTCTAATGTTTTCTACATTTTTCTTTCAATTTTCACCATTGTCGGCGCGTTTATACTACTTTGTTTATTTGAATGTTTGTATTTCAATCACATAAAAACTACTGAACCGATTGCGATGGCACTTGGTATGCAGATAGCTGAAGATCTGAATTAACACATAGGCTCATTATGCTGCTATTTTTGTGGCATCAGGGCTGGTAGTGTTATATTAAAATCAATAAAATATACCGCCTCTGATCGTTCCCGGTGGATAAATCTCGAGAATGCTGACCGCATTACACCTTCGAATGGCTACATGAATCCTTTTGCACCAAGAAACGGTAGTCGAGTCTGCGGTCTCCTAAACTTCGACCAGTCTTCCTAATTTAATTCCTTCGTAAGATTAGCGGTTCGAGGTTTGTACTCGATTGTTTATCTTTACGATCACTGATATTAGAATTTTGGAACTGTATGAAGTATCTAAAGGTTATTTCTTAGTGTTTACCACACTAGGTTATAAAGCTTTTTGAAAAAAATAAAAGTTAATGTAAGTTAAGTTTTGTATGATGTATGTTTACTGTTCATTTTTTTATTCTTTTTGGCTTTTTGAGAGACAAAGTTGAAACAGAAGTAAATTAGAAAGGTAGGTACTATATTTTATAGATAGGTATATAATATTAGACACCTTATATTTTAAGCTGTAGTTATTTATCTCTTGTTTCCTTTATAATATTGAACTCCACTTTGAAACAATATACCAATGTGAAAACTTAGCTGTCGAACGTAGCTCCTTCATTAAAACTTATTTTGTAGAATGTAATACTTGAAGAGTATCTATCTGTTTAGTTTACGTTTTACGGAACATTTTTGAATAATTTAATATTACTTACGACGCACCAACAAAGTTGGTCTGCAAACTAGAAGAGCGTTAACCGTAAGTCGATATGTCAATATACAACGTGCTCCGAGGAGGGGGTATTAAGCCGAAAGGGGGTTGTTCTAGAGGTCTAGGCGAACAACTTTTGTTCTACAAGTTTTGAAAATTCGAAGTAGTTTTCGAAAATTTTGAGTTCAAAGTTTGCATGAAAATCAGCTGTTTTTTAGAGTTTGAGGTCATTGGCCTTAAGGTGCCCTTTTATTTAGTTTGGACCACTACAATCTAAACATTGATTGCCTTTATTTTTACAAAAACAGCCGTTTTTTTTGTGATACCACTGTAAAATTTTCGAAAAAATAGTTCAAATTTGCAAAAGTCGTAGAATGAAAGTTGTTCGCCTAGACCTCTAGAACAACCCCCTTTCGGCTTAATACCCCCTCGTCGAAACATCCTGTATAATACGATGCGGGTTTTACCTGCGTAAGACCGTGTTTTCACAGATGATGTATTTCCGTTGCCGCTATGTATTTTTAATACTGGCGCCATCTATTGATGGAGAGATAGAATAAACGTTCACATTGCGTTCACAGATTGGTTTGTCTAGTGTTCATTTTAGGGTTCCGTACCCAATTATGATAGTGGTACGGAACCATTCGTGAGCGAGTCTGACTTGCACTTGGGCGGTTTTATTATTTTTGTTTCTATAACAAGTGGTTTTCTTCACCAGGTTCCTGGAAGCAGTGCTCTGGCAGCAGCTACTGCGGGAGGGACGTGTGGAGCACATTCGGCGCCGTCGGCGTGCTCGGTAAATATAACCTTCACCAAAGCTTACCATTTTTTCACATTAATTTCAAATAAACTAGCACTATAACACTCCATTAACACTAGGTATGTATGTATAGTATTAAAATTTGTGTCCAGTAAGTAGGTCTCCAATTGTAAAGGTACTACCGAATTTCAAAGTCTCTGTAGTCGCTTCAAAGGAATAATAATAATGGAACTTTTTTATCCCTCAGCTTTTGCAAAGAACCTACGAGGACTAATAGTCTGCTAAATATACATATAGTCCCAATACCTTTTGTTATTTCAACTTTGCCAAAGTTACTACTGGGGACTTTAAAGTGTCAGTAGTCCTTCAAAGGCACTAATAGAAAGAATACTGGGACCTTAAAATTTAGTAACCCTTTCAGAGAATCTACCCAGTCTCAGTACTTCTTTCATATTTTTCAAAAGTACTATCGGATTTACAAAGTCTATTATTTAGTCCCACTACCTATATTTTTTTAGTTTTTTCAATGTTTATGCTGGGCTTCAAAGTCTCAATAGTCCTTCAAAGGATCTACTCTTACTGAAGTTCAAAATCTCAGTAAACCTTTCAAATAAACTTCATAGTTCCAGTAGTTCTTTAATCTTTTTCAAGTAACTACTGGGACTTCAAAGTCTCAGTAGTCCCTTTAAAAAAAAACTAGTGGGAATAAACGCTAATCATCTCGACATAGATACCACGGCATAATAATATAACTAGAATAGTTAAAAGCCAACTGTCTTTGCTTGCGAAGATATAAGATATAAAGAGGGCAGTGCATCCGCATTCTGCATACGCTCGTAGATCAAATGAGTGAAGCACCACGCAACATGTTACCTACACCCATGTTTTATTGATTCAGATGACAGAAGTAAACGTACTTGTGGTAGACCTAGACATAGGTCTAGGTCTAGATATAGATCTAACAGTTGAATAATTAATCTACGTTCATTGTTTTAATTGCTCAAGGCATTTTTATCAAAACATTTTTTAAGGGAAAATACGCATTAAAAAATTTCGCTCGCAGCTAGGCTTGAACTCGCGTCTTTCGGTGCCCAACGTCAATTCCAACTAGACCACACGAGCCCCTGCCTCGAGGAGCGAATTTTTTTGATTGCGTATTTTTCCTTAAAAAATAATCCTAGGTTGGTTCACTAACTTTAATAATCTAATATCTCTTATTTCTATTGCTCAAAGCATTATAATAGAAATATTTTTAAAGATTTTTCTTAAAAATCTTCTCCTGTGATGGGATTCAAACTCATGCCCTTGCTTGCCGGGTGAGTGCGCTACCATAACGACACACTGGAACCCACGTGACACAGTGAATTTATGATTATGCACCTTCCACTGTTGGTTTTTGGCTAAGCCTCGAATTGAACGTCATCAAGCAGAATTTAAAATCTACCTGTTGTACATACCTATTTATTACCCTTTACTGACTGAAGGTAAAGTTTTCGGCAAAATAATAAAGGATTAATCGGTGGGCTTGACATTCCGTGTACCTTATCTCAAATTAATGCTATAGGTAAGTGTTTACGAAATCATGCGCTGTCATGCGTGAATATCATAAACCTACATAGCCGAGTTTGGTTGATAATTACATGTGTCAAACTAAAAGCCCTTGCAGACTATAAGGTACTGATTGGACTACGATCAATTCCACGTAGTCAGTACACATGACTTGTACAACTGGTGGTAGGTACAGTCAGATTACCAATTAAGTATACAGCACGCACAATTTTATTATTGTGCGTAAATAAATAAAATTTTAATGTCATAACTTTATTTCTCATAATTGCATACATGCTACTTACCTTTAGCGAAATAAGTAGCATGTACCTACGCCTAATTTTGAGAAATAAATAAATGATACACAGCTGTATCACTTGTACCAACATCGGTACTACGAGTAGAGAGAAAGTAGGTAGAGCTCGTGAGTGTTTTAGGAGGTTGATTCCACAATCCTTGCAAACTGATCAAATCCTTAAGCCGCGTACAGAAATCGCGAGGCATGAGCCACGAATGGTTCGCCTCGCATGCCTCGGGCTGTGTGAGCTCACAGTGAGCATTCGCGTCATACGATCGTTGCGAACGCCCGCCGCCTCAGTGCGAGCCGTGCGCTCCGTGTGGACAGACGGGTGTTTTTTCTATTGTTCTACTGGCAAACCCTATGCGTGGTAGTTTGCGTGCTCAGCTTGAGCATGTGTCGTATGGGACGAATGCATAATGGTAATCACTTATGCCTCAGGTTGAAGCATGGGGTACGAACCATTCGCAACGCTTGCCTCGCCATGTCTGGTTGCGGCTTTATACTCGTGCAACCAACAAAACCTTGAAAACTCATATCTCATTTAAAATCTAATCCATTCATCGTAGGTACAACAGCATGAAATAAATTATATCAAAATTTAAGGTACCCCTTTACGACACGATTGTTGTTTAATAAAAATCGCTTTATAAACTTCATTTACTAAAATTTAATTTGGAAACACAAAGTTGGTCTGTCATTTGCAAAAGTGCGAAAGGGACACGATAGGCACATGGGCTTAACTTAAAATCCTTCTCATATTAGGTAAACGTTTCTGTGTGGTGTGTGTGTTGCTCTTCACGCAAAATCCGATGAACCCATTGATACAAAACTCAGAATCGCTGGAGACCTGAAATATTATATGAACAACGTTTTATCTCGATATTCTCGCAGGATTGGAACTTACACGGGTGAAACAGCAAGGCGGTGCTAATAGGTTTAATAGAAAATATAAAACTAAATAAAAACTTAGGTACCTACTCAGAAAAAAAAATCTACTGATTTCGTGCCACAATTCGAAAAGGGACATCTTAACTGATTTATTTGAACGTCAAGGCCTTGTAAGTAAAGTCAGAAATGCAGTTAGGTATAAAATAGCGTGATTCCTATACCGCAATGCAGCATTACCACAGTATGAAGGTCAGAGAAATCCTGCACATAGAGTTTTGCTATTTTTGTTTCTAGTGTGTACTACCTCGCGGTTTTTATGATTGCGTAGGTGCCCACGAATTTATTAGAGTTTGGGTCTGAGATAGCCAAAACATCTTACTAATATTAGAAACCTGAAAGTTTGTTGCTCCTTCACGCAAAAACTATTAAACCGATTACGATGAAACTAGGAATGTATGCAGTAGACTGCTGAATGGTGAAATAAAATTTCCTACCTATAGAAAGTTAACCGATTTGCCAGATTCGAATTAATTTTTAGTCTTAATACCTTACTATACACCCATTGTACGAGCCATCGTACCATTTTTCACTTAATTAGCAAACTGTAACTTCAGTACAAAACATAGCTGATTAACTAACGCACGTGCCGCGAGAATCGCATTGTTACCTACTGTAACTTAATAGCTATAACAATAAATTCAGGTTTTATTCAAAGTGTTTGTGCTCACTACTTACCTACAACATATATATCTAGCTAGCTAGCTACCTAAACTCCTAAACTGTGTGCTAACCAACTGGACGGTACATCCATGATATGGCTAAAATAAGTAGCTACAATTAGTACAAGTCATTTTTTGTGAATAACATCTTTCATATTGATAAAAATAAACCTAACCTGCCTATGTAAGAGCCTACCTATTCAATACAATATACAATTCAATTATACCTGCTCAGCTAGAAAACATCTTCGCAAACACCGCTGTTATTTCTTTGACACACTTTAGTAGGTAGAATCAGGTACATACGTCAAAAATTAACTAAAAATCAAAATATCGAATTCCGTTTGGCTACATTAAACTCAATTTGTAAGTCGAGAAAACCTGTCTCAATAAAAGACAACAGTAACAAGCAACGTACGTCTCTCCACATCCCCATCATTATCTGTTTCCGACACTCAGCTAATTGACGTGTCAGTCTAATGGATTGATCCTAACGGCCCGTAGTAGCTGTTATTGAATAATTTACAACATTCTGTTTCATTAGAACGTTAATTTGTAAAGCAAATGTGTACTTTGATGTCCGGAACATTTTGCAGCTTAAAAAGGAACTTGTGAAGGAAATGAGTGAAATGAAGTTAGAGACATTACTGTAGTATTCAACGAGGAAGTCCCTGATTGAAACTTTGATATAAAATATATTATAGGTTTCTACTGTTCTAAAAATAATAAAAGGTAACCTATTTAGTAAGGAAAACTAAATTTTAATAACAATGTTTCGTTTTTTAAACTGATGGGTATGCTGTAAGTGGGTAAAAGTAGTTAGTTAACAGTAATCTAATCAACAAACTTGGTAAAAATAAATTAATCGACTTCAAAATACAAAAAAAGAGGAAATTCTTTAATTCGTTTGTGACATTTTTTTATAGGTGTTCTTTAAATTCGCTTCCAGCTTACAGCAGTTCTGTCTTCTTTTTCTTAATAAGCAGTACTAATAAGTAGTTCGATAGTACTTCATTTCATACCTTTTTTAATAATCTAGGTTTCCTAAACACGACTCCGTTACTGAACTTCGAAGTACGAAATTCCGCAGTTAAACACAGTCTGTTTTAATTAGCTAGATTTTTTGTGTCTGTTTGAAATGAAAATACATCATAATAATGAACATAAAGTAATGAGATAACTATTACTTAACATATTTAATAATTACCTACCATTAAAACCAATTATAGAATTTATTACAATTACCAGGTAAGTCATCTTTTAAATTTCGGTTAGGTATTCACGATACAAGCCAATTAGTGTCAATACCAAACAGTTACCAATTAATATACTACATTTTTTTTGCTGAATTTAATATTTTTGTAAAATGTAATTCCACCTCGGAGAGAAATTGCCTTTTAAAGTTTACATCATACAAGAAACGTGCGAGTATGAGAAAATTAAATTTCAAAGCCTTAGCTTTGTGAGAATACGAAGTTTCTTACACACAAGATGAATGGCCTCCACTTACCTTCATTGTCGGCGGTTATGATAATTACATTTTCGATGTTCCGTGGGGATTTATCTGTGGTAATTATTCTAATTATGCACAGGAAGATGTACCTATATAAAATGGCTACGTGTATTTTGATGAAAAAGTCACCTGTATATACCTGTACCTATCTTGTTTTGTGTAACCGTGCTACATCTCAGTCCTGAATGATGATGGTCCTGATAGTCCTGATACGTTATCTGTTAAAGTCACGTGAGCTGTTATTAATTATTTCCATAAAAATAATTATTCCAATCGTGGTATACAGTATCTGTAACATAACTTAAAATTGATTGAATGTCAAATTACAAAAATAAATAAAAGTCACAATGAAAAGTTTAGCTAAAACTAAAAGAAATTAAATAAAATAACAATAAAAGAAAAAAAAAACAAAACAAAAAGAGAAATAACCAAATCACGCACAAAACAATCCATCACCCAAAGCGTCCTAGTCCTGACCCAAGCAAGCTATTTGTTTCCATTCATTCTGATATTGAGGATATCAACTGGCCTCAGCCAAGTTTCCTCACTTCCTCCTCAGCCTCGGCCTCAGATAAGTATCTCAATACCCAGTTAAAACTTTTAACTTAAAAATATATAACGTCTTAAAATTGACTTTACGTACCTACCTACTGTCTAGCTATTGCTATTCGTAAAAGTTAGTGGGAAATAAAAATTCACAAAAATATTTCTAGTTTTATGATAGACTATCATTGTCAAAGATCTCAAACAGTCTCAAAACCAATTCCACTTTATATTACTCTTCGAAAGATAAAGGAAGTCTTCGGGCTCTTCCTAAAGACTATTTTTAGCAAACCAAAATAACTTTTCGAAGTATCAGTAGTGATGGCCGAAACGCAACTTGACATGACTAAAACTTTTGGTATGATTATGGACATGCTAGTTTCGCTTCGTTGTTTCACTCATGTCTCGATTCCGTAAAAAGAACTCTAAAAGTATCTAAGTCTTTTGGTCTTCTTCTTTTTGAATTATGGTGTGACTCACTAAGTGATAAAGTATTTAGGTCAGTACTAGACCTCAAACTTGACCTTACGACTGCTATAAGAGATATCAACCGGGATCAACTGCTTGACGTCGTGACTTCTGAAGCACAGTATTATCGGTCACTCTTCCAAGGTATGACCGCGGCAGGCGTTGTAGAACCCGTCCGACTATCCAAGATTGATGACCACTCCTTAGCCTATGAGCTCCTTAGTTCCACGTTATATAACTTAGTTACCTTTTTAAAATAATATTTCTCCGAAGTTGAAATCAAATTGTTGAGTGTCAAGTAAAAGGACCCTTTTTGCTGTTAACTCATTTTATTTTGCAATAACCTCGCGAGTCTTGCTTTGATAATAACGTAATAAAGATTGCTTTAAAAGGAACTTTATAGCCTATAGCCGCAAGATGTTGATTTAAAACAAATCATGGCTCTGGTAATAAAAGAAACAATAATTTTGGAGGGTTTGGACACAGTATACTCGTAGATAAGTGACACTTAAGAAGCTCTCAATAACTTCGCCAGCAAAGTTTGTATAGTCGTGCGTGTTAAGCTAGGCTTGGCACGGTCATAACTTGAATGGGTAATGACCGCACCACGCCAGGAACCGATAATGTGAGTGCCAAAAAACATTTTCTCGAGTTCCTCTAAGGAGGCACGTAAAACAGGAGGTGGCGGTTGTTATCGCTGGCAACAGTCTTTAGATCAAGGTAGGTAGTCTTAAAGCGACCTTAAAACTCTCTTTTGGCCATTTTCTACTGTAGGTACTTCGTCGATCTTCTTTTGTAGCTGACAGGTGTCTTTTCCATACAAATTCATGTGCCGGTCCGGTTACGTAGAAGTGAACAATATTGTATTCACTTGGGAGCAATTTATCACGAGCCTGAGCAGCTTAGTCACTATATAGAAGAGGTAAAACGTGACGTAACTGGAATAACTCCAAGGGTTATACGTTTTATTGAATAAATATAGAAAGAAAAAGTACCTAACGTTAAACATATTTGATAAATATACAGTGTATCGAGGACGAGCCGGTAATATCTATAACCCGAAACGGAGTTGATCTTTACGTCTAGGAGAACCAATTTTGTTCCACGACTTTTGGAAATTCGAAGTATTTTTGCAAACATTGTAATGAAAGCGCTTTTGGTGTGACATTTTTTTGTCTTATGTCTTATTTCAGTTAAGGGAAAACGTCAACGCCTATCATCGCGTTAATTATTGCAATAATTGTAACGACTTAATGGAGTGGCTACAACACCGTTGAACTACCATCATCGCGATAATTAAGGGCATTTTCTGGCACTGTGGCCAAGACATTTATTCTGTGAGTTAAAATTTAAAAGTTATCAGATTGAAACAAATCATTGTGGAATCTGAATAATAATTTTAGGAATCGGTAGTTAATGCTGAATGTTAGATCCGAAATCATTTAAGACAGATGAATCATTTATATTATAATACTAGCTATGTCCCGCGGTTCAACTCGCGTAAGGTTCGAACCCGTGGGGATATCGGGATCAACAGTAGCCTATGTTACTCAGGGTGAATGTAGGTTACTATTACTGAAAGAATTTTTTAAATCGGCACAGTAGTTTTTGAGTTTATTCATTATAAACATACAGACACACACACACACACACACTCAAAAATACAAATCTTTCCTCTTTATAATATTAGTGTAGATGTAGATTATGAATCCATCATAAATCCCTAATATATGTATATTTTTACCTACAGTAAATACCTATTCGTAACATCAAGGAAAAGTTTCTCCAACACAAAATACTACGGTATAATACTAGATATTACTTACGTAATGGGAAAATGATAAATAACCTAAATAATATGTCAACACTTTTCCGGTAATGGATTTCGGTCTCATAATAATAGTTTAATATTATACATATGATATCTTCCATTTCAAAACTAGAGCTTTTAAGAGGACAGTTGATACATACTCCATACACACCGTAGGTAAAAAGAAAAATGTTTTTCTACCCCTCAACAGGATCCGATTCCGGTTATTTTTTTGAGTAACAAGAAACCTAGGTCTAAATTTTTACCTTTTCCCAGTTTAAAAAAAATGGAAAATTAACTTTCTTATGTAAAAATTAAAAAAGGAAAACGTCTTAGTCATGTTTTTCTAAGATAAGAGAATCGAATGGTGTTAAAAGGTAGAATTAAAACTTTATTTGGAGAGATGTATGCGCCTCAAAGACCCTTTAACGACTAAAATGAATTAATGATAACATGAAAGTTGTGAAAGTCGTGTTATTTATAACCCAAGAGCGATTGAACAGATTTGGCTGAAAAAAGGTGGCTAGAACCAGGAGCAGTACATAGAATACTTTTGATCCCGTAAATCCCGAGGGGTTGGGACTAACGCAGGTGAAACCGCGGGGCGCAGCGAGTAGTAATATACAAAAACAAAATATTGCAAACTCATGAGTTAAAAGGGTTAATTCTACATTAATAAATATTAATATAAATCTACATAATATATATTAATGTAGATAGCATCATCATTCATCGTTCACTGCTGGCTGATGCGCTTTTTCGATCAACGGTCCTCTGCGCTGACAGTTTTACCTGAATGTAATCGTTCATCGAATGTACGTACAACAAGTGAAGCGTGTAAACAGCATCGCTTACATTTATTTGGGGGCATTTGGCATTTTTAATCAAAAACGTCAAAATGTAAAAAAAAACAATGTTGCCAACTTGACAACCTTATCTATTAATGAAAATTGCATTAGAATCTGTTCAGCAGCAGTATTTGAGTTTATCGTAAATAGACAGACATACAGACAGGCGAAGGACTTTGCGAGTGTTCGAAGCAATGACATTTCCTCTGACAAGACAAAAAGAGGTTGAGTGCTCTAAGCCTGAAGTCGTGGAAATGTATATATAGACATCTTATTTTCTTAAAAGTTTATTTAATTTAAATTTACCACATTAAAATATAATCTTTATGTGTATGTTAGGAGTCTTAAAATGTCAACTTTCCAAGAAAAGTTTTTTTTCTAGAAGTGGACACTGTGAAATGTTACGTGCCTTTTACTAATTTAACGCTACATAGTTAAAAGTTCAATTATACTTACGCTAGGTTGAATAAATACAAACTAAAAACTTTCGATTGACCGATGATTGGACTAGTGTAATGTCAATAATGTAAAGCCATTTATAAAAGGGATCAAATAATATTTATGTAATACTTTAAATACTCTTACTCCTATCTCTCTTCTTTTTTTTCTTCTTTATTCTCCTTTTCTTTTCGCTCTTCTCTCTCTTTCTATTTAGTTGTTTAAAGACCATTTTATACCTATGATAACAATAAACAATTTGATTTTACATTATTGAAACCCAACTAATATTATGGTGAAAGTTTGTAAGTAAATAAACGAGTATGTTTAACACTTTTTCATGCAAAAACTGCTAACCGGATTGCGATGACGCTTGCTACGTAGACAGCTGGAGATTTGGATTAACACATATGCTACTTTTTATACTGATATTCCCGCGGGTGAAACTGCGGGGTTATAACTAGTAAATAAATAACAAATTGATGTAATCCTTTAAAAAAGTTGATTTCTTTACTTCTGCACCAAAGCTTAATCAACAAATCAATGTGGACCACACGAAACATTGGGATTGTCCTTCGAGACAGAGATGGGGCCTAGAAAGGCCGCCGCTATCGGGGTTGTAGTCCGCGAGGAATATCCCGCTGTCCTCGACACTTGCGGAGCGAGGGACACCGTGAGGGTTTTGTTAGTATCTTTTACCTATGGCAGGAATCCCAAAACACTGGGCAGGATTTCCCCCGAGAGTGGCCTGACAGTGCATAGAGTCGATCTTTTTTTACGTGTATAGGTACCTATGTGCACACGTAAAAAAGGTCGACTCTTATTGAATTTGCGTCTAAGTATTTGATATCATATTGTCGTAATCATAAAATCAAAATTCAATACTCTGAATGGAAGTGAGTTTTAAATCCACGCTAACACACAAACCTTTACATTCTACATGATTTTACAAAGCCAAAACCAATACGAAATAATGGTCCGATTAAAAAAACCTAGTCTGCAAGGCCTTTCAATTCATTTTTCCACTCAAAACCTATTACTTATTAAGTTGTTTATTGTTGGTACATTTTATTTCGCCACGTGCCTTAAAATTGTTATCTTCTTCGCTTTTTTACGAAATTGTTAAGAATCAAATAACGTTTTTTTTTATAGATCGTTAAGAATCAGTAACTGAAAAATTATGGGGCAAGGTTACTTCGGTTAGGATGAATGTGAACCTTAAATTGCAGTGACAGGACGCAGAATGGTCCACTGTATGAGACGCCGGTATCAAGAATATTTCTTTATTGATTATTATTTAAATAAATATTCCAATATGGTGTGATGTGTGTTGTCACGCCATATTCTGACTGTAATGTGCCACAACTGTCATGTGAAGGATATGAGTTCGAATCCCACCGGAAGCATTGAATTTTGAAAAAACCTTTATGTCAATCCTGAATAATCTGACACTGTTGTGAAGAATAGTCAGCAAAAACAGTTCAACTACCCTCAAGTGTAACTTTATTCTCTTTGCACATCATTAAACCATCCCGTGAAAATGACACGTATCAACATTTTGTTTATATATATCTCCCTAAAGCCTACTGTATAAAGATATTTAAGATTAGAGTGGATCACAGAAAACACCAGAAACTTTTTAATCATTTGCAATAAAATGGTGACACTAACATCTGAGACGGGTTTTTTTGTTTCAAATCAAAGGTGATTTTGTGTGTTGGATCGGTGACTGATCCAGTTCAGTTCAGATACACCGTTACCGCAGCAGCGTCCTTACTTCTTTGGGCGTCCGGCGTTCGTTTAAGTGTGGAATTTTGCACAGCTTTTGCATGGCTTCGCCCGCATAGTTCGAACACTACACACCACGGGTAATGTTTGAACCATGCGAATAAAAGCTCACCACCGACATTTTTGCAGTAAATTAACTGCATTTCTGAGAAAAGCGGTGAATGTACGTGCATTCGTGTTCGTACGTCATGAACTATCAAGCAAACTTTAATTTCAAACCTAGATGTTGTTAAAATAGATGGTTTTTGGTTTCTCTGTAATAAACTGACTTTGGCTAAATTAACTGTGATTTGATTTTTCTTCTATTTTCGTGTTAATTGCTTAACACAGGCTTAATAAACAAATTGTGTTAATAAAAAACGTTTTACAGTGATGTATCTACTTCTCTGTACTTAAAACTCTTTGTTCGTGTAAAATAAACCTGACTTTATTGCAACAATTTTATGCGCTGTTCACATGAACGTGTCGGTTGGATTAAGTCGTGTGCCTTTACCTTTATACCCTTTTCCAACCTTTGATCTCGGAGGACAAAGTATAATGATAAGTGGTACTATCTAATACAAAATTTGTAGCTATTTTATATTTTTTCTAAGTAATAAATGAGAGTTATATATTATAAGAGTTACCTATCATAAAAAATTGACGTTAACAACTGTATTTTTTTTCTTATTGGTGTAAATATGAGTTGAACAAGCCTTTTAAGATTCCGTAAGCCGAGCGAATAAAACGGAATACCTACTTATACCTAAGGGTTCCTCGATATACGTACGTATAATATAAACCTACGGAATAACGATTATCCCTTCCACTTATGTGTATGAGTCAATTGTATCAAAAAATATGTAGGTATGTGTTTCAATTTTAAAGAAAATACTTCTTTTATAAGAATTTTCACAAATCTCTACTAGAAAATTCATATTAATAAAAATAAATGTGTACGGAACCCTGTATAAGCGAGTCAGAGGGACCACACTTGCTTAATTTATTTTGTCAAATAGAGGTTTTTTGGATAGTTTGATTTACCTAATCTAACTTTTTTGCATTTTGGTTTAAAAACTAGCAATATGCTTTTAGTCCCTTGAGAATTAAGTCCCTATATCAAATTTAATTTCTACTTAAACCTTTATACCTCATTTTTTGCTCATAGTTGTTAATTTAATTTAGTAATACACTGTCATTTGTACATGACATAGATCTAAGTATAATACTAGCATAGATAGGCTAATAACCATTAGAGTGGGATGGATTGATTGCTCAATGACAAAGAGATAAGAAGACAAAACATAACTCAGTAAACTCTTCAGCCTCTATCCTCTTATCGCTATTTTTGCCTGACTCCTACGTTAGGTAACTCATTTAAACTACATTCAAATTGACATTTATAACTAGGTCTCATTTCATAAAATATTGCTATTACACTCCACTCCTTAACGGTAAATAATTTAAACGTTTAAACCTACTTGCAACTTGTCCCCTCGAAATTACTATGCATCGGCATACTCAAAATTCAATTAGTTGAAGGATCCAATTAATGACATCAATAAATTGAAAAGTGAAATCTGTTCATTAATATGCAAAGGATCTGCTCTGTAATTTATATGCATTTAGAAAGTAGGTATTCAGTATATTATTCATTGAATACTGAATATACATACAATTTGCAAGTAATTTTAGTTCGTGTTCTTAAAAGGGAATGACAACGTATTTTAAACGTCTAGTATATTTTTTTAAGATGTTGTTTTTTTTCCTAAACGCTGACTTATTTTATTACAACCTATTTTTACTACATTAAATTAAAAATAAAAAATTCCCCGACTTAAAGAAATACCAAGTTAATACAAACCTAAACAAAAAGGTAATAATTAGGCAGGTTATCATAAGCCGAGGTCAAATTTCAAGTCAAAAACAATAAAATATAGCAGCTAACTAAATATGTACCTCTCAATGGTTTTACAATTATGATAAAATAAATATTTAGTCATCATAACCCATTCCCAAGGTGTCAGAAGGTTTTTTGAATTTGGATTCGAAAAAGAATTATTGTAGGTTACGAAGTAATTTTTCGGTCGAATGAAATTTTCTTTCGTTCGTTTGTTCTAAATAAAAGTAGGCCTCCTTAATTATGTTCACTTAACGTACTGCAAATAAAATGCTTTATTGCACTTTTGAAGTTGTTCCAGCATTTTTATAAAAGCTATAAATCTTCGGTGTATAGTTTATTAAATTAATAATAGAGTTTATTAAGTTTAACGATCGCTTCTATTGCGCCATTAATCTTTGCCAAGTTTAGCCTCTTTCAATTTAATGATAGTGCATTTTGTTTTATTAGAAAAAATATACTTAGGTATTCAATATGAATATTTCTCAAGGCATTTTACAGTTGTGCGTATGGAATGAGGACGCAATATCGCAAAAATGGGACGCAATACTGCACCAGTCAGCCGCGTACAGACATCGCGAGGCATGTGCCACGAATGGTTCGCCTCGCATGCCTCGGGCTGTGTAGACGTGAGAGCTCACAGTGAGCATTCGCGTCTTACGATATCGTTGCGAACGCCGCGCCGCTTTAGTGCGAGGCGTGCGCTCCGTGTGGACGTACGGCTGTTTTTCTATTGTTCTACTGACGAACCCTTTGCGTGCTCAGCTTGAGTATGTTTCGTGTGGGATGAATGCATAAATGTAATCACACATGCCTCAGGTTGAGGCATTCGTGACGCACGCCTCGCGATGTCTGGTTCCACCGGTAGCTGTTAGTTTACAGAATACGTGCCATAGATTAAAAAAACAATTTGTTGACACGGGAGAACATGGGAGATTTGTTAACTCCCAAAACTAGTAAGACTGAGATTTTCGTAGCAGTAAAATTTATTAATAAAACAAGTTTTAAAAAACTAATGTGAAACAATAAAATCGAAAACATCGATGGCTTATTTATACATTTCAAGACAGCCGGTCGATTCACAAGACAACTCACGCGCGATTTCCGAAGTGAGATATGTAATTGGCATTCTAATAATTCCAAAGTACATCGAAAGCACACTAGCGGCACCCTTGTCGAAGTGGCGGCGAGTTGAACTATGGCTGTAGCGACATTGTGACATTTAGTGTATGGGATGACGTAAGAGTTGGTATTCAGAAGAGTCATTTAGTTCTCCCTTCACTAATCACTTCACTGATTATATCGATTCGAACTGTCATTTTATAAGTTAGTATTTTCTGAGTGAAACAATCTTTAAATTAATATTTTCTTAACGTTATTGTGTGTTTTTTATGTTTTTTGTTTCTTAAAAGTTAACATATTTAGATAAATAGTCTTGGTTTAATAAAATACTTTTATTTTTGTGGTTGTATAGTTGTGAATCAGTGTCTGATAAAAGTTAAGTTAACTATGTTAAGGCAACTAATTGACAAACTAGAATTTGAGGTACCGCACCTTTTATAATGTGCAACATATCAAGGAAAGGAACTTTCAACTAGCATAAAGGTGAGAAATGTAATACTTAACTACTATCAATAATAATTATTAGTTACTAGCAGATTCCCGCGGTTTCACTCACGTAGGTCCCGATCCCGTGGGAATATCGGGATCAAAATTAGCCTATGTAACTCCCTGATAATGTAGCTATCTATTAGTAAAATAATTTTTGAAATCGGTTTAGGAGTTTAGGAGATTACCCCCAATGTACATACAATCATACACGTGACCTCTTTATAATATTAGTATAAATGTAGGTAACATAACTACTTAATATCAAAAAAAAGGTCTCCAGCTATATTCCAAGTTTCATCACAATAGGTTCAGTAGTTTTTGCGTGAAGAAGTATATAACAAAGACACATACATACAAACATCATCATTTCAGCTGTAAGAAGTCCACTGCTGGACATAAGCCTCCCTCATAGATTTCCAGATGCTTCGGTCATAAGTGGCCTGCATCCATCGTGAACCCGCGGCCTTAACTAAGTCAAACAAACATACCTACATACAAACTTTCGCGTTTGTAATATCAGTAAGATAGTATAGATACCATCAAAAAACTCAAGAAAGATTAATGTTGCTGGAATGGTTTGTTAATAAAATATTACTAGTAACGCGATATAATTATTTAGATATAAACCCTAGCTATTTCAACTGTGAATAAAACTTACCTTTGATTTTAAGTTACAGATTTTGTGAAAAATTAAAATTACCAGTCATTGGCTGCAATGACGGTATTATTATTGCCATGAGAAGACCAGCGGAGAAGGAAGAACGCTACGACGGTCGTAACGGCATTGGTAATGTGTTATTGTGTAAATTGACCTAAAATTAGGACGAAGAATGCTACTACTGTCGTAAAAGCATTGGTATGTGACTAAAACTATATTAGTTTCTAAATTATTAAAAAATATATTTTATTAAGATGGGGTTGGCGATAAATACAAATATAAGTTTTTTACTTGTAAAATTATTAATTTTATTTATAGCATAAGAAAATGAAGTACTACTTAACACAATTAAACTAAAAGAGCCACAATATTTCAAAGTAAAAGTGAAACAAATAAAATTCAAATGAGCAATTAGTATTTTTAATTATTAATTTATATCCTCAAATATTCCATAGTAATTCGTTGGGTTTTTTAATGCTGCTTAAGCTTTTATGACTGACTAGCTGCGTCCCGTGGTTTCACCCGCGTAAATCCCGATCCCGTGGGAATACCAGGATCAAAAGTAGCCTATGTTACTCAGGGTAAAAGAATTTTTTAAATCGGTCCAGTAGTTTTGAGTTTATTCATTACAAACATACATACCTACACACAAACACACATACAAAAATACCAATCTTTCCTCTTTATAATAATATTAGTGTAGATTTACAATGATACAGTAGCTAGCGCCAGCAGTTCTTTACATTCTTTACTCGCGCAGTTTACACGTCTCCAGTAGTCATTTCTACTTTGTTACGACTGAGGAACGTTAGTCGCGCTGGCGCTGGTTCACTGGAACGTAGGGTGACACTACCCCCCAGTGCTAGTGTTTATACCATGGGTTTATATGGATCCAGCGCCACTGGCACTGTATGCGCGGCATGCGGGGTGTGCACAGAATCGAAAAATAGGCGACAGCTAATTTCGATCCAGCGATGGATGATGGATGCTGTACAAAACTAATTCAGAGCCGACCCAGCGCCGGAAAATAGTGTACTTTATCAATGTAAATCAGCCTTCTACAATTGCCATCACACATCACATATTTTGGAGTGCTGTCTCTTTCAATACTGGGCTCCATCATGCAATGGTTTGCAAAATGCGCTCGTTCGATTGCTGAATCTCCAGTCGCTGTTTTTCGCAGATTTCGTTAATCGTCGAAAATTCCGTTCGCCGCTGGCAGAGTGATAACGATCGTGTAGGTACTCCCATATGCTGAAATAATAACAAAGTGATAAAATTAGATACTGATATTTCTAAAGACTTAGATATGATTATTTAAACTTAAAATTAAATATGTAAGTACATATTAAACTAAACTTAAAATTAAATATGTAAGTACATATTTAATTTTAAGTTTAAATTTTAAGTTTAAACTTGTTCTACATCTGGGTTATTTTGGTGTTAAAAAAAATCTGTAAGTACCCACCTACATGATTTATTTAGCTGCGCCTAGTGGTTTCACCCGCGTATGTCTCGATCCCGTAGGAATATCGGCATTAAAAGTATCTTATGTTACTCCTGGATAATGTAGCTTTGTATTGGTGAAAGAATTTTTGAAATCGGTCTAGTAGTTTCGGATAATACCCCCAATATAGGTACATATATACACATAAACATGTTACCAATGTTACCTATTTATAAATTTAGTATAGATACGTTTGCATTTCACCTCACCTCACCAGTTAAACGGCGACGCGACGATGAGGTGGACGGTGTAATATTTATGCTTGCCTAGAAGAAACCTATTCACACCAGATATGAAGTCAAAAATTGTTACCCGCGCCCCAATGTCGTGGGAAATGTAGTCTATGTGTTATTCCAGGATATCTAGCTTTTTCAGGTTTTCTAGCCAGGCTATATACAAAGCGAGTTTTATCGCAATTAGTTCAGCTTTTTTTGCATGTAGGACCAACAACACTTAATTTCACAAACTTTCACCTGTAGTAGCAGCATTAGCATTATCTTTAGCAAAAATTAAAGACAGATAGGTTCATTGGAATGCTTATACATGCTTTGTATTTCTGGTTGTGGTGTTTGTGTCAAGATTTTTGGACACTGGGTTACAGTTTCATGAAATTGAAATTCATTAGGTATTACTTGCCTTGTTAAATAATAAGAAAACGATATATTAATAAGAAAGTCTTTCCACCCACCTGAAATTGTGGAATTTTTAAATGTGTGTCACCCATATTTGGATATAAGTGACAACTACAACTCCACACAAAGCAACGATTTTATCCTCCATCTCTGAGAGCTCAACTAAATCCTCCACCTCTTCACCAGTCCAAAGCTTAGCAGCAGTGAGTCCTACCACTTTTTCCTTACAGCACTTTTTTTGTCAGATTAATTCTGTAAAATCAAATAAAATATAAATTAAACTTAGCAAACATTTATTATACCCTGAAGGCATCATACCGTCTATTATACCTTCTAGATTCGCTATTTTTAATTATAAAAATGGCCCAATTATAAAATAAACCTAAGTACCTATAGATAGGTAAATAGGTAGGTATATTGATAATAATATATCATAGACTTTTACATTAAAATCTTCTTCTCATTCTCATACATTAAAATGTGATGTAGGTAGGTATCTTTCTGATAAGTGATAATAATTATTAACTATAATTAAAGCCATTTACTAATTTTGGTCCACTGCTTGTTGTAAGTTTATCTAAGAAACCTTGTTTTAAGCTAGAAACCTAGGATAGGTCCTTAGAGATACCCTTTCGCCTATTTTAAGTGAATATTATGAGGAAAAGGTTTTCTTTTAATTAGATATATTAAGTAGGTACCTACCATCTAATCATATATTTTCAGGTTCAAACTCCAAATTAGCTTTAAGTATTATCTATTGCATGCAATGGGCAAGTTATTGTTACTGAAATAACCTACAATAAGATCCTTGTGTACATAATTTTAGCAATAAATGTTTTGATATCTTGATTTCTAGCGAAGGTTATATCTAGTTTAAATCAGCTAGAAATAGGTGGGAGGAACGTTCGCTTATACTTATAATAAGCCGGTTTACAAATTTTAAGATTAAATTATATAATAAATGCACTTACTTACTTTTTTGATCACTTTAAGTCAAATCATTAACTAAATTCTCCGGTACACTATTACTTCGTTCGGGCCACAAAACCACACAATGAGAACTGGCGAGCGCGTCGGGCGAAGACCCGTCATACCCTGGAATACTTCAAGGGCCACTTGAAGAACGTTTTTTTTTGGCAATATCAACATTTGTGTTAAGTTTTTTCGTGATAGAACGCACCATTTTGTTAAGTTTGTGTACAAACCAACTTTTTTTAATACCGTCATAAGACGAAGGGTATTATTTCATACAGCCAGGTTATTTATGTTTTGTTTAAAAATTGTATGTAAAACATATTACACTTACAGTTTTTTTTAGATTTAAGCACTCTTTGTAAGAATAAAAGCTTTCCAGCTAGTATTTCTACACGGAATCTCATTAATTTCGTGAAAACTAAAGAATCGATAAATATCGACTAAGATTTTCTGAAATGCTCCCATCCTTAGTAATTGTAAACATAACTCACAACTCACCTCACTTCGCAAGACGCAAGGCATCGCTTGAGAATACGAATTCAATGTCGCTTTGAACCTAGATCGAAGTGGAGTGAGATGAGAGTGAAGTGAAAATGAGTTCGTAAGTGAAGATTAGAATAACTCTGCAGATGACCGATGGACAAAGAACGTAGAACTTTTATTATTGTAATTATCTTATTGAATGTTTATGAATCAGACAATATTTTCGTCCCCACTGTTAGAGATATGTACGTAGTAACAGACAAGAGTCTTCACTACATGGAATAAAATAATACCTAATAGCTTGTTTTTTAACCCCCGACGGAAAAAGAGGGGTGTTATAAGTTTGACGTGTCTGTCTGTCTGTCTGTCTGTCTGTCTGTCTGTCTGTCTGTCTGTGTATCTGTCTGTGGCATCGTAGCTCACGAACGGATGAACCGATTTGAATGTAGTTTTTTTTGTTTAATAGGTGTCTTTTGCGCGAGTGTTCTTAGCTATGTTTGATCAAAATCGGTTCAGCCGTTCATAATATATGTTGGTTGAAGCTCTGAAATAAAAACCGAATGTTTTCAAATATGCCCGAGTGGGGTATCAAATAAAAGAGCATTACTGTTGTGACAACAATATGCAAGTTTCATCAAAATCGGTTCAGCCGTTCAAAGTATATGTAGGGTCAAACTCGGAAATAAAAACCGAATGTTTTCAAATATACCCGAGTAGGGTATCAAATAAAAGGACGTGACTTTTGTGACAACAATAAGCATGTTTCATCAAAATCGCTTTTACAAAAAGGGTGAAATAATAAAATTAAATTAAAAATTTAAAAAACCCCCGACTTAAAAAATCTTCAAAGTTAAAACAAAACTAAACTTTAAAAAGGCAAAAATAATAACCCGAAAACAAATTTCATGTCTCTGAGTAGGTATGTGGTACCTTACGTTCCCGCGTCGGGGGACGCGGGAATGTGTCACAGAAGTTGATGGTAACCTACCCGTGCTTATAGTACCGCGTCCCCCGACGCGGGAACGTAAGGTACCACATACCTACTCAGAGACATGAAATTTGTTTTCGGGTTATTATTTTTGCCTTTTTAAAGTTTAGTTTTGTTTTAACTTTGAAGATTTTTTAAGTCGGGGGTTTTATATTTTAAGGAAATAGTTTGACTGCTAGGTATTTAAATTTATTGATGATTTCACCCGCGTAAGTCCCGATCCCGTGGGAATTTCAGGATTAAAGTAGCCATTACTCAGGGTGAATGTGGCTTTGGTGAAAGATTTTTTGAAATTGGCTAGGTAGTTTTTGAGTTTATTCATTACAAACATACATAAACACACACACACACACACACACACAAAAATACAAATCTTTCCTTTTATAATTTAGTGTAGATAGTGTAGATTACCAACTTTACCTCTTTATAATATTAGTATAGATTATACCATGGTAAAAGTACAAGATAATTTGATTGATACATTTTTTATTAGACTGGGGCAGGTTCCTAAAAAAAAACACATTGAACTCAGCTTGGACGCATCCTACAATGAGAAATATTTCAAAAGTATATATATTTATTTTCAAAACCAACTCATAAATTATGATAAGATTATGGCCATTTGGGAATTTGCTAGTGTCAGTTTATTATAAGTATTTTATAATATTTACAAGTTATTTGCAGATACAAAAAGTCAAGTCGTCGTATAATAAACTTTTTCATTTCACTACACTTGTACAATTTTATTTAACGAAATCAACTGGTTCCCGCCAAAACTCCATAATGGCGCGTTGGCATTGGACAATAGCTAATGGCGATAAGTCGCAATGTCTGTATTGTGTGCAAACGCTACTTCGCAAATTGGTTAATTGTCTCCAACATAGCATTTGAAGCCAATATAACTAATGTGAAACCACGGCAAGAAAGGCCTAGTAAAATTTCGTTCATATCAGTATGTCTAGGTAGAGACAGATATGAGTAGATAAAACGTGTCACGCATAACTATTGACCGGCATTCAAGCATAGGAGCAATTGACCTAAAATAAAAAAAGTAGGTGGAATAGGCCCGAGGTCAGTTTGTATAAAAATGGACGAGAATTTCTTACGGTTTCACAGGTGGGGTGTATAATGAAATTATCATAAGTATTTTCATGAAATTTAAAATGAAGCGCTTTCAGCCTTTGATGTAGGATATGAGAGGTTTCCCGAACACCTTTGTTTGGGTTTATTTATCTATATAGCACATACTTTATTTATCTCTTCGTTATAATAGATTTTATCCTATTTGGAGACGAATTATTCAACAAATGGAACAATCGGTTCTTGCATTGTTATCCAACGAACCGTAAGAAATTTAAACTAGTAGATTTTTTTATTGTGCCAATATGTCCATAAAATATTTATATTTAGCCTGTATAAATAATAATAATATAATTATAATTTATTAATAATTTAATAAATATTGACCCGATAATTAATAAATAAAGGTTGAAACCTTACAAAAAACTATTAAAATTATCGAGTCACCCAGATTCCCTTCACCCTTCTTGCTAAGTTTGTGATCATGGAGAGGATGTAGAAAAGAATATTTTCTGTATTATTTGGAGAAAAAAGCTAAACCTTGGAACGTAATCCTATAACATTATATTAATGTAGATAGGTAATAAGACGAATATTAGAAGTTTTTATACCAAGTTAATATTGTGCGCGACACGTCTCAGCAACAATTTCATATTTCATCTGTCACAAACTTATAACGGTACTTAATATTTATAAAATGAGAGTTCTTATTACGTATTTTGTATTATGTTTTTAAACGTATACTTCTTCTTTTAGTATATACATAGTTCACTTAGAATACAGGATTCGGTAGTGAAACTATGTCTGAGTTCAATCTGGACTATCATAGTGGTTGCACCGGAGTAAGTAGTCTTAAGGTGATCGCACATTTATCAGCACCGTACGCGCCGCACGCGCCGTACTCGCCGCATTTTAGAATTCATTGTAGGTATGTAATGATGTCAAACCTCGCACGTTTTACCCGCACCGTACGCGCCGGTGCCATTTCGTAAAGTGCGGTGCGGATGAAACATGCGAGGTTTGACATCATTACATACAATGAATTCTAAAATGCGGCGAGTACGGCGCGTACGGCGCTGATAAATGTGCGATCACCTTTATACGGACTAGATAAATTCCTATTAGATCCAAACTTACGAAGACAACCATGGCGTACCTAGTGCAGTAATAAAAACTTGACTACAGCATAGTATTAAGCTCTTTAACTTAAACAAGACTGTTGTAATAAAACAGAAAACAGTACATGACCTTAGGGCTTAAAAGTTCGTTCAACTAGATCACTTAGTACATTGTCTGCTTGAACGTTTATTGTTTTAAATGACTCTGAATTTTGTTTGAACTTTAGACCGAAAACGTAAAAAGGTGTCATCGTACGAACGTAAATTTTGGTACGTACCTTTAGATACAAATATGCTACCTGATTCGGGCTTTTTGCGCTACGTATAACATATATCTGTATGTATATTGTACGACCCAGCACAGGATTCACTTGTCAAAAGTGTGATCTATTTGCCTATCATGAATCGGACTAGCCTGTCACCGTCGTAGCTGCGTAAACGTAAATATACCTCCAACGGCCGCAAATAAAATCATTCCACGTAGATTCAATTTGCCTATGATGATGATCCTAAAACTAAAAAGATAGATAGATAAATCTTTGCTAATTTTTAAAATATTGTTTTAAAAGACAAATCGTTTAAGAAAAAGCACAAAACTATATTTTTCGCTAAAACGTATTTCGCAGTTTCGCCTGAAATTAGAATGAGCAGGCCTATTAGTTCTAAATAATCTTAAGAGTAACATTGTTAAAGATGATCAAGACTTTTTCTATCTAAATAAAATGAGTTTTACTACAAATTGAAAGTCAAATAGAGTAAAATTATAATAACGAAACCCTAGGAAAAACTGAGTAAAACGTGTTGCATTGCAATCTAAGAAATAAGATTACGTAGCTTTCTTACTTCATGCTGGCTTTTGCACTGAAATGTGATGTTCTGTTTTACTGTATGAAGCTTCGTTTCTTTAGGTTTCTTCTTTTTACTGTTATCCTTGGCTTCGGTCATTTCGATAATAGGAATAAAAAGTATAATAAACAAATTAGTATTATGTAGAAGTAGGTAGATAAATGCGCCTTGTCGTCTCGAGTTGCAGGACAACAGGAAGTTTTGTGCTGCTAATAATGAATTATTAAGAACGTTTTAATCTTAGACGACTTCTAATTAATATTTACACTTTTTGAGGTCTTAATCGCGTATTAATTTTTAATTCTCTTACCTCGATATTTCGAAAACTATATTATTAATAGTCTTTCGTCGCGACGAGACTGTAAATAATACCCAAAACTTTAAAGTTTTACCCTTTGTACCCTTTGTACCTCAAATATAAGCTTTCAAAATCATAATAAGTAGTATGGAGGGGTTTATTTCGTGCAAACTATATTTTTGACAATGCATTTTTTATGACCTATTACTACCAGAAAAATGATTTTGAAATTAATAATTGAGAAGGATTTAAATACCCACCTATTTATTAAAAACCGACAGTCCTTGGTAAACCTGATAAAATAGTCTCTAAATACGGCGGCAATCAAAATATAATAACACTGTTATTAATCCAATTATGTCACATGAACCATGACATGCGTACGCCTGTAATGTAAGTACAACATTTCGAGATAACAATAACGTTTTTATTTATTTCTCTGAAAAAAACGCCTACACGAAAAACCTGGCATCACAGATGCTACGCATACCTTTCAAAAGGGGCTCCAAATTCCCATGATAGGTTATGTATAAAGTTAAAAGTAAACTAAGTTGAGTAATATTGGCCTTGAAGCCTGAAATAAAAGTTTTTTTTTTAACTTACTTTATTCAAGTGCTTGATTGATCATCCTACCTATATTTTTTGCATATTTGTACCTAACTGGTATCGCTAATATATGACTTGTTTTTAATTAATATAAATACGAATGAATAAACTGACTTTGGTATTTATAAAAAAATAACTAATAATACTAATAATAACCTCTCTTTCCGTCGGGGGTTAAAAATACAGATACTTATTTTATCTGTGACCTGCTTCTTTCATTCTTTGTTTGTTCAATTTATTTATTGTTTTAAAATAGCAAGTTACAGCAAACGCAATGTAACCTTCTAATTTCAAACTAAAAACAAGTTGAACAATAATGGAAGCACCATAATGAAGTTAAGAGCGCAGTCTCTATTCTCTTTCTCCATACAAACGTAGTTTACATTTTCCTCCCTGGATAAAGACATTAGAGAAAATATGTTTATGCCATAAAACCTATATCTGTCATGACAATGCATCTACCTTTTTTTTCTAATTAAAATAATAATAATAAATAAAAAAATAATAAAATGAAAAAAATAAAAAGGTAGATGCATAGTCATGACAGATATAAGTTTTATGGCATAAACATATTTGCTCTAATGTCTTAATCCAGGGAGGAAAATGTAAACTACGTTTGTATGGAGAAAGAGAATGGAGACTATCCTCTTAAGTAATAAAGAACAAATTACTATAGTTACGAGTATTTCTACCCAAGTCTTTTCGTTTAACCAGGATAAATAAATTGTATCCTGCGTTCAACCATTACGTACGGAACTAGAATATTTAAATGTTACTGCAGGAACGGATGTGAATGACGATGTTTGCAAGTTGTTACACTTTATTTTATGATACGTTAGCAAGTGTGCAATAAAATGTAATGTGACGGTGTGACGCAGTAAGACTTGTATTTTGAGAGATGAGGGAGATTGAGAGATACTTGAAATCGGTTTTGTTTTAGTATTCTTAGTACCTTCCTATGCAAGCTATGACCGGCTTGCATAACAATTCCTAAATTAAGAGGATAGTCTCCATTCTCTTTATCCATACAAACGTAGTTTAAATTTTCCTCCCTGGATAAAGACATTAGAGCAAATATGTTTATGCCATAAAACCTATATCTGTCATGACAATGCATCTACCTTTTTTTTTTTCTAATTAAAATAATAATAAAAATTAAAAAAATAATAAAATGAAAAAAATAAAAAGGTAGATGCATAGTCATGACAGATATAAGTTTTATGGCATAAACATATTAGCTCTAATGTCTTTATCCAGGGAGAAAATTTTAAACTACGTTTGTATGGAGAAAGAGAATGGAGACTATCCTCTAGCTATCCTCTTAATGTAAGCTCTTAAACGTGATTAAGAACTGTCAAAGTATGAAAAGTGTGACAACATAATAGCAATCTTTTACCTATGGAAATAGATATCAATGTTCGATTTACCGTAAAATATTTTTAATTTGATAAGGGGTTGATTTTTTTAATCTTCAGAAGAAAGATATCTGTGGAATGAAATCGAACACAATCAAATTTAAAAGCTTTTTAAAGATAGCGACGTCTTGTGACGTTATCTAGATATTGAAAAAATATCTCTAAGCTCTTAGTTCTTAGTGTTAATTACAGTGTAATTGGCCGAAGCATCCAAGTACCTCGGTATAAGCCGATGGCCTGTACTTATTTAGAACGTGAAGTCAAGCTTTGTGATTGAACAAAATTGCACTGGAGTGCGACAAAAACGACACCGAGGACGGTCTAAATAAGAAAATGCTCGGGGAAAATGTCATGGTCAGTTCATTGGTTACTTTCAAGTTCGTGATTTTTGTAAAACACGGTTTAAGTCACATTGATATAGGTACGCGCAGAAATTATTGTAGCTGCAACGCGGTAGAATGATAGACGATACGAACTTTGCGTACAGTAGTATCTACCTACAAGTATGTCTCCTCACGCAATTCGCAAGGCCGTGACTTGCGCGATAGTTCGGAACAGCGAGGTATGTTTTTTGCTTTGCACGTAATGTTTGCGTGTTTATTTGTTTAAACAAAAGTTTATATCTATCTAGCATCAACTGAGTAGAAAAAAATACTTATGAAAACGGGTGGCACTCGGGGACTGCCGAGGTAAAGCTATTGCATAGCATTTTTTATCAACTTATACAATTATAATTATTTTTTATTTTGTACCACGTTGCCATGGTAGGCGGAGTGGGGGGTGTTAGATTTTTTTCTTTACGAAAAATCTTCATTCAAAGCTCAAAGCCCGCGATAAAAGCTATGCAATATAGCTTAATAAATTTTATAAAACCCTATTATATAATATAGTGTAGGTACCAACAAGACTAAATCTTTTACCAAATAATATTATGTTAAAATCAACATCATTAAGGAATTTATAATTAAAAAGATGTTTTTCGATATCCAATGCATTCGTCGGGATTTCAACTCGTCCTAGGTAACCTAGCACATTATTAAGTACTGTAGCCATTTTCTGCACGTGAAAAATATTCTGCAGCTTTGATAAATACCTACCAAAACGAATCCCTGTATTTTTACGTAAACGTAAGCATTTTCCTATCGTTGTCATCAAGAATGAAGATAATTATACTAACGGCACAGCCAAACAAGGCTTCTCGTTCTGGCTGATACTTTAATAAATACAGGTCTGGAAAAGGCGAAGTACGAAATTTCTGCCCTCTTCCCATGCTATTTGCCACACTACAAGAGCGTGTGTAGAAGACCTATATAGGTTGATACGTATAAAGTTGAGTATGTATATACACTCAACCTTTTCATAGGATGTCATTGTTGTAAAACAATATTAATTTTCGAAGTCACTTCTAACCTTTCCCCGCTAAATCTCAGCTGACATTTCAGAGAAATAAAATTTTACAACCCTTTAACACTGCTAGTGCTGATTATGTCAAAGTTTTATTGAATCATATAATTTGTTTACGAGGCTCTCATTTGCGTTGCTATAAACTTAATTACTTACCGTGATATAAATTCAGTTGGGAACTAATGGTGGTAGTGAATTACTAAATAGGTTATTTGGATAATTTTAAGTAAGACACCTTGATGGAATAATGCTCTTATGGGCTTAGTATGAATATTAATATTATGTATACCTTTAAGATGTAGATTATTCTAAAGACATTTCCGCCCTAATTTATGTTTTATCATTAAAGATTTTGAAAATTATCGGCTATTATTTATGTTTATCGATATACTCATTTCTATTTTCAAGTTTAAAAATGCTCATTCTAAATCAATGCTAAAAATTGGTACAAATTAATTAAATTATTAATGATTATTTCTTGTAATATCTTGATTCAGTTTTAATAATTCAGTTTCTTAATAAGTTAGATAACGATAAGTCTTTTACGAGTAGATAAAGGACTATAGAGGCGTATTCACTAAATTATATTAAATTGTATTTAATAGGGTAAACCTAGACTGTTGAAGTAACAGTCTATGTTAACCCTATTAAATACAATTTGTATCAATAAAAAAATGTCTTTTTTAAGTTTGAAGTTAATAAAACAATACAAAATTGTAAAAAAAATAATTTGGCCTCAGTCGTTTCAAGCGATAGGACAGTGCAGCCACTAAGGAAGATAGGTGTCCCCTTTGACTCTTGCTCTCATGGCTACCAAATCGTCAGCAAATAGGCATTATCACTTGTCTTACCATTTCTGATTTAAATAATAAATAAATAAATAAATTCTGTGAACAACACACAGCGCCATCTAGCCCCGTGGTAAGCGACTAAGCTTGTGTTACGGTGACTAGACAACGGATATAATACTTATATTTATTTTTCTTTTGTAAATACATACATATTATACACTAGCTGACCCGGCAAACGTTGTTTTGCCTTATAAATTACTAGCAGATTCCCGCGGTTTCACCCGCGCAAGTCCCGATTCCGTGGGAATATCGGGATCAAAAGTAGCCTATGTTACTCAGGGTGAATGTAGTTTTCTAATGGTGAAAGAATTTTTGAAATCGGCCCAGTAGTTTCGGAGATTACCCCCAATATACATACATACATACATACATTCATCCTGAGTAACATAGGCTACTTTTGATTCCGATATTCCTACGGGATCGATACATACGCGGGTGAAACCGCGGGAATCTGCTAGTAACGTAGATTTTTGTAGATAACGTGACCAATAAATACGTCAAAATATTTGGTTCCACGACTTCATGCTCTAAAGGCGTTCACATTCCGGCACCAGATTCAGGAACATTTTCTTTATTCTTTTTTTTTCTTTTGCCTTTTATATAGTGTGTTATATTTGTAACTAGCTGTGCCCGCGACTTCGTCAGCGTTTTTCGAACACCTACTTATCGCTGTGCAAAAATCTATGCTTAAACGGACGACCAGGGAAGACTGTTGCTGAGCTGAAGACAATCATGGCAGAGTCTGTTTAAGTGTTGATTTTGCGCAGCGGTAGGTAACTTGTAAGTAGGGTAGGTAACGACAAAGTAGCCTTAGTAGAAAATATAAAAAAAATTACCTGACTTCAAAAATAAGAAGAAATTAAGCCCCCTCGGCGTTCCTCCTTCCGCAAGTGCCGAGGTCAGTGGGAATTCCTCGCGGACTACATCCACCTACTCGGACGGCCTCATCTCTGTCCCGAAGGACAATCCCTTTCCAAGAGGCACGGACACGCCACTATCTCAAGATTGAGAGTCTCGAGATAGCCGGCGGTAATCCTAGGCTCCAAAAGCCCCAAGTTCACCACCCCGGGCTGAGGCGATTTTTTAAAGTGGTTGTCTTCCACGCGGCCTTCCCTCCTTGCCGAAAGGACCCTCGGACCCGCTGACGCAGACTTGCGGTTGACTGACAGGCCCTGGCAAAAACCACGACGGCCCGGCACCCCCTCGTAATTTTTTATAGTGGTTTTCTTCCACGCGGCCCCTTCCTTGCGAAAAAGGATCCCCGACCCCACTGATGCGGGTTCACGGGTTAGAAGCCAGGCAAGCCCGGCTTCCCACCTTGTACGCCTTGCAGCTTCACTGCCCGCCGCCCAGCTACTGAGTCCCCCCACTACGGTAAGGTGGACGTACATCGGGAGGGAAACTACACGCAATCTGAAAAACTGCCCGACTTCAGCTTACATAACAAATAAGTTGGTGGTACTGTATATAGGAGAAGTTATTTCTTTTTTTCTGAAGTCGGTTTTAATTTTTTTAATTTATCTTATTTTACCCTTTTTGGTGCATTCTTGACTGCCAATAAAAATCAATAAAATTGTAACCGTAACTTTAATCACTAAGGAGTTTTTCTGATGAGAAAGTTGTTTCATGTGGTCCATCAAGTTGTACCTAGTACTTCATAATATTATATTGATGGAAATCCATGCATTCATACATACATACATACAAACCATATACGGGTCGAATTAAGAACCTCCTCCTTTTTTGAAGTCGACTAAAAATAGATACTACTCATAAAAATTGTTTTCATTTAGTATCTTCCAAAAACAGACATCTCTGATTTACAATTTTAGTATAAGTACCTATAGATTTTTGAATTATCGGTCGGTCCGACGAAAAAGTTTCTTCAACAGTTTCAAACAAATTTTAAATTTCCAACGTCACAAATTATCATTCGGAGAAACGCAGTAGGCCTTCTGGACATACGGATAGGTCCAATATCTGATTTTTTTTTAATTTCCGGATAACCGGTTTTTTTGTTCTAATTTTTCGATATCCAGATATCCGGAAATTATGTGTTGATTGCTCACAACATACTTCTTTGATACAACATTGAAATCAATTAGGAGAACATTAGAAAAATCACTTTTTCCGGATAACCGGACTTGATATCCGGATAAAAAATAGCATAAAGCCTAATCGGGGTCAAAAGCTATCTGCATACCGAATTTGGTTAAAATCGTATGAGCCGTTTCTATGATTAGCGTAGTCAAAGCCACACACAAACAGACACACAGACAACCTTTTTATTTTTTTAATAGGTTGTTTTGCGTTAATAGATACCCATAAAATTTGTTTTTTTTTAGTATCTTTAAAAAACAGACAAACAGACAACCAGAAAAACAGAAAAATAGGTTCTACTGCGTTAATAGATACCCATACAATTTATATTTTCTTTATATCTTCCAAAAACAGACACCGCTAAGTTACGATTTTATTATATGTATAGATAGAAGATAGAGGGACACCCAGACCAGACACAAATATTTATTCTATAAGCATAAATACTTGCACCCGGCGGGAATCGAACCCGCAACCTCCTGCATTGCAGTCGCGCTTTCGCACGACGCGCCACAGAGGTCGTCAATTTCATTGAGTAAAACGCTCCTTTATCGACTATATATAGGGAAGTACATTATAACAACCTACGTTGCTAAGCACTTATGTCATGTATCTTCATTGGTTAGATATCTGGTTTTCACACAATAACCCAACACACTACCTAATACATCACAAAGACCGTTTAACGTTACCTACGTCTCGGTTGGTACTTTGTATACCCAAGGGATAACGCTCACTGAAAAGTCGAGGCGAGAGTGCGACGCGGAATTCATATTACTGTCTATTTTACTGTTCTAATGTCTGACAAGAGTCTATTATAAGGGAAGGTGCCACAGAATGGCCAATAGCCACAAAGGGATTTGGGGCCGAGTCTCAGCCATGACTCTTATGTGAGCGTTCTTCCTAAAGTTGAACGTTTAACCGCCACCATATTCTACGCATAACACAAAGGATATCCCTTACAATAGAATTGCGAAGAGATAACAATAACATGGCAAAGGGTAGGGAGAATCTCCTATATTGTTAGACAAAGATACTCGTACAAAAGCCATACGCGATAGGGAAGTGACTACAAATCTCTAAGCATTTCATTTGTCATTTCAGCTGCTGATAAGTAATCCTGGGCTCCAATTTTCTTTAAGGGCCCTATTCCGAAAAACTGAAAATCCATGTCGGGCGCATCGAAAATTGTTGATTATTTCATGACGGAATGTCGTAGAACTTTTTTTGTGTACAGATTGTAGGCGACATTGTTTCCAATATTTTAGTGCAGTTTCCATACAAATATGTCGAAACGTATTGAAGCCTATCGACATTTTAGCCAAATCAAACATTTTTTGTCTAAAATTTGGATAGGCTTTGCACCAATAGGAGGTTCTTGTCTTAAAACTACACCAAAATGTAGGAAACAATGTCACCTACAATCTGTGCACAAAAAAAAGTTCTACGACATTCTGTCATGAAATAATTAACAATTTTCGATGAGCCCGACAGGGATTTTCAGTTTCAAGGTCGTTGGCGTATATACTCCTCTTAATACTTTTGTAAGGCTTTTTTATTTTTTTTATAAGATACTAGCTGACCCGGCAAACGTTGTTTTGCCTTATAAATTATAGATAGTAGCCGATTCTCAGACCTACTGAATGCGTATGTGGAGTTTGGTGGAGATCGGTGAAGCCGTTTCGGTGACATGGGAATTTTATATCTATCCATTACTATAATAAAGCGGAGGATATTGTTTGTTTTTTTGTTTGTTTGTTTGAACGCGCTTATCTCAGGAACCACTGGTCCGATTTGAAAAATTCTTTCGGGGTTGGATAGTCCATTTATTGAGGAAGTCCTACTTTTGATCCCGATATTTCTACGGGATCGGGACTTATGCGGGTGAAACCGCGGGGAGCTGCTAGTATAAGATATTAGCAAAGAGTGAGTTAATAATATGACATAAATGCTGGAAATCTCTAGTTGTTTCGGTAACTTGATATACCTAAAATGATATAGTTACATGTTTATTGCTTATTTATTGTCATCCGCAACCATGTTTTCTACCAACAAACTCGTTGGGATTCGTGAACGAGATATTTAAAATTACGTTAAAATGATTATATAGTTACTTTTTCTTCATTTTTATTGTTGACTTTGTAATGAATAGGTATAAGATGTAGCATGCTAATCTAATTGCTCACCTAAAACTCACTTTGACTTAGGTGTTAGTCACCAGTGAGTAGTATCTTCTCTCAAGTTTCAAAGTTTTCCATTGTTATTTGTATTTGTATTTTCATTTTTGTGTATAAGATCACGCGATTCATCCATTATCTATCACTCACCCACCCATTCACTTACTTTAGGGTTAAAGCAGACTAGATACTTACAGTCGTAATCACAGAAGATGGAAAGGGAGTTCTTAGCTAAGACCAACAAGACTGTGGGTTTAAAATCCACAGTCTGCAGTCGCCTTTAATATTTTATCACCATGGCATGTGCAATTATGTTTGATCTTTAGACTAATTATTAGTATTACACTGAGTTATTTTTGTAACATATTTTTAGTGAATGCAACAAATATTGAATGAAATGACGTCAGAAAAGGCTTCCGGCTTACTTCCGTGCTACACACGTGTATGTCTCTAGCTTAAGTGAGGCATCATTTGAAAAACTATAAGAAATACCTACCTATTCTTAGTTAGCAAGCAGATTTAGCACAAATTGTCGAGTTTATAGTATTAGCAGGATCTATCCGAAAATACTTAGCTCCTCGATAAGTAAGTGGGAAAGTGGGTTCTGAGATCCCATTTTAATATTAAAAAATATACATCAAATACAAATACCTAATGCCTTTACTTATAAGAAAGTAACAAAATTTTCCTTTCATTCATTGAAAATAATATAATAAATCTCTCATCCTGAAATAGAAAATTTCCTTTTTTAATATACCTACACACCTACTTAGGTGAATAAAAACGGTGCTCCAATAAGGATTTCTTCTTTACCTTTTGAGGTATCATTATGGAACTATAAAAAGTCGTTTCCCATGCCAGCTTTTCATGCAAAGGTCGCTTTGCAGAAAAAATATTTCTTCTCCAAATTAAACAGATTTTTTTCAGCACTTTATAACCTTATAATATGTTCTGGCGTATAATATGTTACATGCCGAATGACATACAGAATACACTAATATTATATTATTAATGCGAGAACGACTGAACGTAGGTTGGTAACAGGTATGGTCAATGAAGACCTATGACCTCAAATTATTTGAGATAGCTATCGGCAGGAAGATGGTGATGGAATACAAATGGATTTTCCTGACACAAGTATACCACCTAGCAAAAGGTTCCAACAACAAATATCGTATAATTAAGAATTATATATTATGTTTATGTACTGAAAGTATATTTTTTATTTGATATTTGAACGCCTCATTAGTCTGCTTAGTGTAAGTAGTGTCACATATGGCTTCAATATGAATAGGCTTAACTCCGATTACAAGTGTCGCTTTACATGTTATCTCGTTGACAACTTGTTTTAAAATGGCTTCGAACATGTCTATACCTGGCTTGCTTTGTACGGAGAATGTCGTACATTCACCTCTCTCTTTTAGTGTCTTCAGGCCCCTGTTTCATAAAGCTGACAATCCGACAGGCGCGACATATGTCGAGAACCGACAATTTGTCAATTTTTCTGTTTCATAAAGCTGACATGCGACAAAATTGTCATGGTGGAAAATTTACAAATAAGTCAAATTTTCGCGACAATTTGACATTTTTCTGTTTCATAAAACTTTTTGCGTGACAGGTCAATTGACAATTTGTCGGGAAAAACTTGACAATTTTGTTTTATGAAACACAAAATTGTCGTGACATATTGACATATTTGTAAAATTGTCCGACATTTGCGACAGGCGCTTACCCTTCTGTCTCGAAAATCGTATTTTGAATTTTGAAGACGTTAAACTGTTTTGTTTTATTGAGGTTTTTATTTTTTCATTACAAAAATGGTTCTTACATCGAACAGCGAAGAAAGTAGCGACGATGAATATTTGGAACAAATTCAAACAAGGAGCCAAAGACGTACATTTAAGTGTAGAATTAATTTCTCCTTCACAATTACTGATTTCTGCTTTATAGAAAAAAATCGGGTATGTAAAACCACGGCTCAATTTTTGATTGAATTATTTAAAGGAGTAGAAAGCTACATTCGCCCTGAGTAACACAGGGTACTTTTGATCCCGATATTCCCACGGGATCGGGACTTACGCGGGTGAAACTGCGGGACGCAGCTAGTACATAATAAGTCGGACAGCCAAACTATAAAACACAACTTAATTAAGTATGTAGGTGCAATTAATATTTTTCCTTTTTTAAAGTCGGTTTTTATGTTTTTCTGAAATACTTTTATAAACAACAATACTAGCTGCGTCCCGCGGTTTTACCCGCGTAAGTCCTGATCCCGCGAGAATTTCGAGATAAAAAGTAACCTATGTGTTATTCTAGGTCTCCTATCTATATTCCAAGTTTCATCGCCATCGGTTCAGTAGTTTTTGCGTGAAGGAGTAACAAAGTCACATACAGACATACATACAAACAATATTTCGCGTTTATAATATAAGTAGGAAGTAGGAATAGGAAGTAGAATAGGACTATTTTGCAAATATCTTAAAAGTTGACAATTGTCGCCGTTTTCTTGACATATATGTCACGATAATCCGACATATGTCGGCGACATAATTGTCGCCTTTTTCTTGACATATGTCGCGTTTATGAAACGCGTCCGACAATTAAAAATATGTCAAGGTTTCACCTGTCGCTTTTAAATAAAATTGTCACGTTTATGAAACAGCCTCAGCGTGACAATTTGACAAATAAGTCAGTTCTTGACATAAAAGTCGGATTGTCAGCTTTATGAAACAGGGGCTAGTTCTACTCCATAACGTCTTACATCGAAATGTGGCATCGAAGAAATACTTTCTGTATTTCCGCTTTCAAGCATTTTCTTTATTTTACTACAGTTTATCTACTAGTTGGAACCTTTCGGCAGTTTTTTTTACTATGATTATACTCGGTATAGACAACGCGATATTTATACAGGAGCGACAGAGGTACTAAGATATCAGATTATTGTACTAAATTCTTTGTTCAAAGCGACTAAGGTTAAGCCCAAATTCAATATTTCTGAGTTTCATTTTGTAAAAATGACAACGTAAAAATGTTAAGTCGTTACGTAATAAAATTATTTATGACACTTTATTCAAATCGCAAGTATCGGGTCATTTTTACAAAAAGCGATACGTATTTATTTATATGTTTTAATTAATTTAGCGCGCATCCGTTACGACATACTCTTAAATGTGTATCTAGTTTAGAAATGTATCTGTGTACTATGTTGTTACATGTCTGTTGTCTGGCTTTGAAACGCTCGCTTCAGTGGGTATGCGTTCAAAATCTTTATAATTATTTTAAAGGACAGTCAAGACTATGCCTAATTTCACATTTCACAAGAATTATATGTACTACAATCATCCCGTACAACATTGTCTTAAGTTCTGGTCAAACAAGTAAGTTTGGTCGCGCGACTAAACAAAAAAAATAACAAGATTAAAACTGCCAACAAGTACCAACACCACCAATATTATACCAATACATACACGCAATCTTAGGTACTAGATTGTGCAAATAAAGCAACTAGCTTTGAGATGTTGGTACCAGAAAATTATAAGAATAAGCGATAGTAGAAAAATGCATTAGTAGGTACAACAATTTCTGCCTAGTAATTATAATAATAATGGCAAAAAGACCCCAATAAGAAACCCGTAATATGTAACTTAAAAAAATCGTACCAGAAGATGCTTGTGCGCCGATTATGCCATGTTAAACCGAAGCGCCATAACACAATCTTGCTAGTTTGACCATAGCTTTAAACTGTCGTTACAATGTCGTCAACTCATCACTTAGTCTAATGTAGTCTAAACCGTCCTTAACTATGTACTTACTACAAGCCATAAAGTATAAATTATCTACTAAATATCTTTATTCTAATATTTAACCACTCTCCCCTTGACTCAATTAGGTACCACTTTAACAATCTCTTTCTAGATATTTCATCTTAATCCAATTCTTGCTTCCATTTACAGAATCCAGTAAATAAATCCGATGTTAATGTCATTCGCAATAAAATGTAAATTAATAATTGTGTTTCAGTGCGACAATTTACTTGAGCTGCCGGCAGTAGCGTGAAGGGGGCTGCAGCGGGGAAGGTAAGCATTCCAGTAGCAAATTAAACGGCTAGTAGCAAATAGTAGTTTTAGCAAATTTTACTGGATATTTACTATTTAAGAAGCTATTTTATAAAAGTACAAAAGTAAGTAGTTATAAAAATACAAAATGGAATCGAATACCTAACCTACCTATTGTTACGTTTTGCGATATAGGTATGCAACTGAAAATATTAATATTGGTCTGCAGTTTTACCAGCATAAATCCCGATCCTGTGGAAATATCGAGCTAAAAATCATGCAATGTTACTCGTAATTCCAGAGTTCAATGTATCCAGTTTCATCAAATGATCATTGGATCCGGAGATTACCTCTAACAAACATTCATCCAAACATACATACATCCAAACCTTCATTCAAACCTTTCCTTTTCAAAGAACATGCAAGATTCGGTTCATATTGAATTTTTAGTACAAAAATAATGTGAAAATAATAAAAATGTTATTGTGTATGGTATTCTGGGAAATAAAACAAACTTAAAATGCAATTACGATCGACTTTTTCTGTTAAATGTAACAACTCGTTATTTTGATAATACAATAACTTTAAGTAGTTAGGTAAGTACTTTGATAAACATTGTTTATTAATGAGGCTATGGTTGTTTAATTCTTGTAAAGGCTCTTTTAAGAGGAATAACAACGCCAACGACCTTGAAACTGAAAATCCCTGTCGGGCTCATCGAAAATTGTTGATTATTTCATGACGGAATGTCGTAGAACTTTTTTTTGTGTACAGATTGTAGGTGACATTGTTTCCTACATTTTGGTGTAGTTTTAAGACAAGAACCTCCTATTGGTGCAAAGCCTATCCAAATTTTAGACAAAAAATGTCTGATTTGGCTAAAATGTCGATAGGCTTCAATACGTTTCGACATATTTGTATGGAAACTGCACTAAAATATCGGAAACAATGTCGCCTACAATCTGTACACAACAAAAAGTTCTACGACATTCTGTCATGAAATAATCAACAATTTTCGATGCGCCCGACATGGATTTTCAGTTTTTCAGTATAGGGGCCTTAAAAGTATTTTTTTTATTTCGACATTTTGATATTTGAAAAAGTAATTGATATGACGAGCTCTGCAAATTGATATTCAAAAACATAGTACTTATCCAAATACCGTTGTGAATAATTGTTAAATAACCTAAAACGGTAGCACTTATTATAACTAGGAATTAGTACTCAGTAGTTACTGTTAGGCATGCCGTTTCCATCGCCAAGTTTTGGTCAAATCACATATTATTATATATCTATTAAGAGGATAGTCTCCATTCTCTTTCTCCATACAAACGTAGTTTACATTTTCCTCCCTGGATAAAGACATTAGAGCAAATATGTTTATGCCATAAAACTTATATCTGTCATGACTATGCATCTACCTTTTTATTCTTTTTATTTTATTATTTTTTATTATTATTTTACTTAGAAAATTAAAAAAAATAAAAAGGTAGATGCAGTATCATGACAGATATAGGTTTTATGGCATAAACATATTTGCTCTAATGTCTTTATCCAGGGAGGAAAATGTAAACTACGTTTGTATGGAGAAAGAGAATGGAGACTATCCTCTTAAGTAAAAATAAAGATGATATAAGTAGTGTGATAAAATTATAACATCATAATGATTACAGATTGAGAATATTTAATGATGAAAGATATATATTAATATTTGTAGAGTATCACGCTAAATGTCTTAAAAACCCTCTGGGACAAACATGTAGAATTCTAAAATGTTAAGTACCCAAAATATTGAATATCGGTTGGATTCCTAAAGTGTTAAACACTTACGTAAAATGTTGAATCTCAAAAATGTTGAGTTACCCAACTGTTGAATTCCCATAATGTTGTACCTATATAATAACGTGGTATTAAATTTCGGACCATTTGTCTTTGTTGCGATTATTTTTCCGATATTATCATTATCATCACAAACATTTTAATTAGCGGTTAATTGTTTCAAAAAATTCAAACAAAATAAATCTGTTGGACTGTTGAAGCATTCCATTGAGGACAATACGGTATTTAACTGTAAACATTACTTAATAATTTTTGGTCATAACCAAAACATTTTAACATTTTATGGTAACCTTCAATGTAAATGTAATTTTACGTGAAATGTGATGCAAGAAGGGCATTTCTCTCAGATTAAAACTGGATTATCTGCTCATAGAAGAACTGTGCTAGAAACAATTCGTCTACTAGTGACTATCGAGAAAAATCAATGTCCCCGGGCCGTGCCCCTTGACACGGATTTTTAGTGGGGTTAGAATCTCTACATTTATTTACCCCCTAAGTGACTCGTTGTCCTAGGTGTATGATAAAACGCGACATGTACCTATGCACTGTTCACTCAGTAATTGAACATTTGACACATAGCATGTTCGTAATTCTTGTTTAAAAATGTACTACCGATAAGTGTCGTACTTCATGGATGGGTACGGCAATTATAAAGTACGACACAATGATCAATCTCAAGTATTTTATTGTCAATTTGTCAATATAACCCATTAGACCATACATATTAGATGGACAGATTAACATAATGCCACAGTCACCTGCAACGCATAATTGATAATATCGTGTCGTATAGCGTTCCTTTGCCGTATCTTTCACCAATGACAACCCGCATTATAAAACAAAATAAATAAGATTTAGGGTTGATCAGCTAAAAGATACCTGTCGAATAAAATCAAACACTACCAAATTGAAAACCTATGAAAATTTGATTTATTTCTAGAAGTTTCTGATGCTTTTATTCGGCGGCGTTACTTTTTATTGCACAGATATTGAAAAATTAGCCTTTCCTTGAATACAATTTTTTGCAATATTCACAGTTGAAACTGTCAATTTTCTTATGAACGAACAACCCATAAGACAACTGACTAAGAGGATTAGATTATCGTCGTTAATCAGCAAGACTTTCATTTTTGTTCTCAGATAATAAAAAATAAAAAAGGTATCTACCTTTTACTTTACTCTGTACGAAAAATACAATAGTATAAGCTGATAAGCCGTTTAGTTTGCTAAGGTATAGCTAAATGCACAAGTTGCAGCCGACCTCCCCTACTGCCAGCTCCCTTAGCGCACTGCCTCCAGCAAATGGTAAGTTGTTGCACTGTTGCTATTTACATGTTAAAAGCATTTTTCTGTTAGGAACATGCTAAATTATTGTTAGCGGGGTTTTAAAGCAATTTGTACAACGTGAATTACTAACATTATCGTGATTTTCAAACGCTGATGAGGAAACCAATTGACAACCAATACTTTTAGTTTATTTAACGCGATTTTTTTAACGAAAAACAATGCACCGTTCCGGGAGGGTTCATGCCTTATCCAGCATTTTGATTGGCCGATGCGTTGCTTTCCGATACTAAGAGCGTGAAATCGAGCTTCGTGATTGGGTGAATTTGCACTATGTAATTCCTAAAATACGGACTACGTGATCTATGAAATACATCATGGTCAGTTTATTGGTTTTCAAGTCTGCATCTTCAAATAAAAGATAAACGTTTTTCGACAGATTGCTTTCGACCCTTCATCACGTAGGCGAAATTGTTGCTTCATGTCCGCTTAACTAATATGGTGCGCAGGACGTCTGCTGTCTCCTGGACCGTTGCTTCCAATACCCTCGGCGGAGCGCCCGCGACTGCGGCTGCCAGTTTGCATTGCTGCATGCAGCGCCAGATGAACAAAACCAGGGAGCGAACCCTAGCTAGCGGAGTCCGGCCCGCGAACAGTCGCGGGCTTGTCCCCACTGCCAATGCCGGTGCTATGGTTGCGACCACCAAGTAAGCAGTAGCACGCTTACTCGTGTGTTACTCACACTTGCATACAGTGTGTTTTCGCGCACTGATGGTGTGATATCTACACTTACGCGGACGAGGTTTTGTATTATAGCTTTTCAATGTCGTTAGCAAATTAATAAAATCAAAACTATATGTTATAATTTTTTTTGAATACAATTTAGTTGATATTTTTTATTACAATAAATTTTGTTTTATAGTCAGTAATGAGAGTTGAATTATAAGCAAGACGGGATTGGCATTATATCTGCTTCAGATGCATCAACTCAAAATCGATTTTTCTTTTTAGTTTCTATTGTTCTAAAAAATCCTACTATATATACTGTTAATAGAAACACGCAATAAATTTTGAATTACCTTTAATATAAAATCAGTAAAGTTATAAGACAAAACCTCGTTTTAAAGATACGCTAAGCAGTTGAACACTACCCAAGTGTGTTTACTTACAATTAAAATGCGTCACTCACACTTCAAGTGTGTTTGTTACACTGTTACGCTAAAGCACTGTACATTGACGATTACACGCACCGGTTTTAACACAGGCACTGGCAGACTTTTGCACTCAAAATTTTAAATTGACTGTTTTTTGTATTGAATCAAAATCTGATATTTTTACCTCCCTGGAAACAGCTTTTTGACATACTTTTGATTAACCATTGTTATTTTTAATATCATCAATTTTTAATATTGTACAAAGCGGCATGATAAAACATTTATTTCACCCGCTTTCGAATTACTCGTGCAATTTTGTTATATTTATGCACTAGAACTACAACATTATCCAAAAAATAAAAATCAATACAAAATTACATAGGTTCGCTTAGGGTAGTATTTCACCAGGACACCATGTTGGAGCAACCAGTCGCCACTATCAACAAAATTTAGGTAGGCACTTAATACAAATTGCCAAATTGGTTGGGCAACGAAGCGGACACCAGGTGAGGTATACTATGAGCTGTAATACATTTTGTTGGTCGCGCCGCCTACGAGAAATGACTTTCGCAATTATACATTATAGTTTTCACATATGAAACTATCGCTGTTTTTGAAATGGCTATTTCGAATACATAAATTAAAGAGCAAGAAAAAGGTAAAAGAGTCATTTCTCTTTGGCGGCGACAACGCGTCTTGAGTTTAATATTTCAATTATTATCATGGCAGAAAATTGAAAACACATTTTCGACACGAGGTTTCTTTCTTGTTTATCGAACGCACTTCCAATATCACGTTGATTGACTTTTCAGAGTTCATGATGAAATTGGTTTTCAAAGTAACAAACGCTCCTTTGGTAAATTGCTATATTTATAGCATGAGATTGAGCGGAGACAGGGTTGAAAATAATTTAGCTTCAATGTCAGAAACATGAGTAGTAGACTAAAAAGGGATTTTCGTATTTTACAATTTTTAGGGACCAATCCTATTATGTAACATTATTTTGCCATATCCACTGGTCGGTTTACCAGACACTTCACCCAGCAGCGTTGCCCAGCATTTGAATACTAAATCACTATTATTATAATGTTTACAGATTTTTCTTTTGTTATCGCGGTTTGGATTGAAATTGAACTAATTGTCTGCTTTTACTCGCTTTATTTCTACTCCGAGAAAGAGATCTGTAGACATTTCCGAAACGTTGTGCATTGATAAAATGCCTAAAATAATAAACGCAACGCGATTAAAACCATAAAATGAGTTTAGAATGTTTTTGAATATACTTTAATGTCCCTGTGGGTCTATTCTTCTAAACAGTTACAAACCGAATCGATTACAATACGATAATAGTGACATCTTAGTTGCAACTAATTTACAAAACAATTCTTGTTACCATGGCAACAAACAGCACCTATCCAAGAATTGTTTTGCAAGTAAGAGGACAGTCTACCTACTCTTATTCCATACAAACGTGGTCGACGGTTTCCTCCCTGGATAATGGCATTAGAGCAAATATGTTTATGACATAAAACCTATATCTGCCATGGTCATGCCGCTACGTTTTGTTATTTTCATGTTTTAATTAGAATAGAAATAAAATTCAAAAATATTAGAAAATGAAAAAATCAAAACGTATCGGCATGGTCATGGTTGCTAGAGAACTTATGGCATAAACATATTTTTTCTAATATCTTTATCCAGGGAGGAAACAGTCGACTTCGTTTGTAAAGTTTGTATGGAGAAAAGAGTAGGTAGACTGTCCCCTTAAGTTGCGACTAAGACGTCACTGTTATCGTATTGTAATCGAATCGGTTTGTAACTATTTAGAAGAATAAACCCACTGATTGCGTTTGTAGGATTTTAACTTAAAGTTCAGCTTTAGTTGCCTATAAGCAGTTTGAGATGTTTTCAATATAAACTGTGGGTCTCATCTTTTGCAGCCTAAATGTCCATCTGTCGATGCTGGTTGCATTCACGGCTTGCCTCTAGCTGCCTATAGTATGATTTTTTACTATCAAAATCAAAAAATCAAAAATCAAAGTACGTTTATTCATTCGGATATTAGCAAGATATCTCTTTGACATGTCATTTTTTTTTTTATTTAATCTACTCTACTATGTCTTCGGATCGCGACCTCCATGACATGAGAAGAAGACACAAGAAACTCATGGGGGTTTTTTTTTGTATATTTTTTTTGCAGTAATCATGTGATTTACATTGTCGCATATATAATATTATTGAAGAAAAGTGGAACTGGAGCAATAATCCATACTTGCTATAATAATCCTTACTAGAATTACAAGAGCGAAAGTAACTCTGTCTGTCTGTCTATCTGTTCAAATAAGTTATAATATACAAAATAATAAACATAAAAAAAATTTTATTTACTTAAAACACTATCTCATCCACAAACACACAACCCGCCCAACACCGCCCAAACCGCCCCGGGACCCACCATCAGAGTTCAACATAAAGATGAACGTCTTTATAATTTAATTTTTAATACTCTAGGCATATCTACTAGAGATCACTGAAAAGCATTAGCACAGGTAAATCACTGGAAAGCAGTGGTCTAAAATAGTGGACAGCCTTTGTTCTATACGTGATGTTTGGGGTGAGGCTATACAAACAATGATTTGGTTGGGGGACTGCTGAATTTTGTCAATACCCAGTTGATTGTTAAGCGGACTCCATATTCCTGCGCTCCGTAGGCCGACATAGCCTAAGGGAAAGACGGAATATGGGTCGAAAGTTAACAATTTCGACTGCTTCTATAAAGAAGCAGTCAAAATTCTTAACTTTCTTCAAGGCTTCAAGGGTTAATGATGAAGGTACCTAAGTTTATACTTACTTGAAGTCTCCTGCTTCAAGTTAGAAGTTACATACTTGGTTACTTGTTGTGTAGGGCAGTCTGCTACATATTCGAGACTGCATTATTTACCATCACCGTAATGACGCACTCGTTGCGATGTGTCTTCGAAGCATCGTAAAGGTCATCCAATGTGATTATAAATGTACTAGCTATCGGACATCAATATGCCCTCGAACTACATTTAGCACATTAAAGAATTGCACCATGCTCTCGGAATTGTGTTTTAACACCGCAGTCATAATAAAACAACATCATAGTATTAACGGATACACCTCGTAGTAATCAAGAGAAATCATCTGTTGTAGACATATGTAGATTATTTTAATAGAAATCTGAAGATTTACCTCTAACAGAAACAAAGGAGCGCGCGAACCAATTGAAATTATTCATTTAAAATAACTAAATGAAGGTATCTCGTAAAATGTTCGTAGAAGAAATTAGTTTCATTGCGAAATAGTGAATGAATAATGAAAGCCTTCAGGACCTACCGTTTTGATAGCTTTGTAAAATTTAAATTTAAAGGAATGAAAGTTATTCATCTGAAAGAATACAGAAGCTTTTATCGGATACAAAGAACTTCCAGATAGTTAATTGTTGGTTTTAGATGAAATAAGGTAAGTCATGGTTTATCTTCAGGTTTTAACCCTTTACCTACTTTACAGAATGTTTGCAGTACACAAAGTAATTATAAAACTATTTGGGTTTGATCCGCGTAAATCCCTTTTCTTAACGGATGCCAACATCATATAAATAAGACACTGTCCAAATTTCTGATCTCTACTATAAGCGGTTTAGGCTTTGCGGATACGCGCGTCAGTCAGTCAAGGACAAAGCATTTTATAGATGGTTGCACACAAGTTAAGTGATGGTTTACCACATTACTAACATATCGAAAGCCTTCTGAAGACGAAATCTTTATTAAAAGTTTTTCGAGGTTTTTTAAAGACCGTAAACGGTGATTAAACCATATTAAGTTTAAAATATTTACTTTTTGATAGATGTTGGCATAGTGAAACTGCGTTGATGATTGTAAAAGGTAACGGTAATCTTTAGAATTATAATGTCACACTTCCGTCAGTTTTTTATAAGAAACTGTCTAACAGTCGTAAAAACCCTTGAGAAACTGAGGGTAGTCTTTGTCCTGTACCTAATACAATTGTAAAGGTAAAAATATAATAGGTATACGTGGCATTCGGTAAAAAGGTAAGTTACCAAAAATAATATTTTCTACGGATAAGATTTAGCCACGCAGCAAAACTCATCTTTAGTATTCAGGTGCACTTCGTAAAGCAAATATCACCGGTTTCAAGTCCAGCATGTCCTTTCTCAAGCTATGTTTGCCTTTTTCAAGTCAATGGCCTTACTAAAAGGGTACAGTTGAGTAGTAAAGGTTTAACTGAAGATTCTTTTCTTAAATACATAGGTACATTTATTGTAAAATATAAGCCCCTTGTACCGCCATCGATCATATCAAAACAAACTTGACACTGGCAGTATAACACGCCCCGGTACACAAGTAACCCAAGGGAAAAAAACAAACTGGTTTGTGTGGTTTGTGCTCGGTTTTCGTATGTTGAAGAGAAATGGCAGTAACCCTTTTCTCATAAGTACATTATTTGCTAATAATGTACTTATGAGAAAAATGGACGCCAGGGTTTCAATAGGGATGCAACCGGAAACATTGGTCCGATGATGATGATAAATATTCGTTTCTGTCGGGAATCGAACACCCAACCTTCTGTTATGTCGTCAAGTGAGGGCCCGAGTGATATCCGTTTCTAAAAACTGAATTGAAAACGCTGATAACGAAATAGCGTATCTGTAAAACATATCTCCCACTGTCCTGTATATTCCGTAATTTAACGCAGGAAGGAATAAAAACTTACCTGAAATGTTAATCCGTTGCTGTAAACAAATATTTAAGCTTGTTGTTAGGGTTTTGTAATCCGCTTCATTTAAATTAACTTGAGCTAAGCTATTGTCCCATTTCAACACGCTTATGTGGGACATACGAGCAACAATAGGTATAACCTACTTGTCCGTATAAATAAATAAAACTAGGTGACTGTTATTCCGAAATACGATACTCCAAATAACAATTTGTTGAACCTCAAGGTTTCTTTGAATAGCTACTATACACATTCATTAAGTAATTTAAAGACTGATTAATTTAATGTTCTTAATTTTATTTATTTTAATATTTTTTTATATTTAGTCACGTAAAAAGTATTACATACCGATGTTTTATAACCGACTCTTTTAAGCTATGGATAAATAAATAATGCAAAATAGTCTCATTAAAGAACTATTCTATGAACTTCTTTAACACATGACAACATCATTTTTTTATAAAAATTCTGTGATTCATTATTCAACGAAATAGTAAGTGACAATGCGGTTAGAAATGTAGTTCCGACCGACCTATGTACTAGATTACGAATCGGAACACGAAGAATTCCGTCTGACCATACGGTTTAGGCGCCGACAAGCGGCGACCAAAATCTCCCCCTTTTCCCTTTCATGTTCGAAGAATAATGACTTGGTATAACGTATTTCGGATTAACGTACAAGAGTACAAGGTAAAACTACCTACCTAATGTTTTAATAAAAAATAACACCTTGCTCTACTTCCGTAGGTACGAGTACGCACGCGAGTCGCTTACGGCTGAATAAAAATTTAAAGGGAAAGCCTTGTATGAATGATCTTTTAAGGTACTATTTGATTAATGGTTTGTCAGTGGAAAAAATATAAGTAGAAGCAAAGGACGTGGGCGCGCAATTTGTCAAAAATACGCTTAGCCTAAGCCTGAGCCGAAACTAAAATGTAATTCTGTTTTGCAGCACAGCTGCTTTCAAATTAGTCAGGAGTTAAAACTATCCTAAATTTGAATGCCAGTTCAAAATATTTGCGGTTTTTCATTGAAAACAGCCTCATTCAAACTTAAGACGGTTTCAAAACTTGAATAAGGAGTAAGCAGCTGATAAATAAGGTCCATGGGTCTCCTTAGTTATAATTTAGTTATTTTGACAAAAGACTAGAAATCCGCGGGCTGGAAGTATCTGTTCCTTTGTTAATTTTGAAATTTTCTTCACTTCAAATTGGCTTCACTTGGTTTAAAATGTCAAAAAAGCAATAAAACACATGCTTAAACTAAAACGTAAGTTAAAACCTATCATTATTAACTTTGTATAGATATTGGTCACCTAATAGTTTATAAAAAGTTATAGTCCGTAGTAGAACGAGGTTTCACCTGTGGCCGCTATACCTGGATTTATCCAGGTATAGCGTCGGTGACGTTATATAGGAACACACTGGCCTTTAGAACAAATGTATCTGCTGCAAACTCTGCATCTGGTTTACCTTAGATATAGCAGCGTGTATTTAAAGACACGTATCTGTTACGTTACCCAAATATAAACTCTTGTATTTAGACCCGTGACCGTGATGGCTGAAACTACCCAGGTATAGAGGGAGTGTCGGCGACCTGATAAATGCCAGTTGCTACATCTGGTTTATTTAGATACAGCAGCATGTACTTTGATCTGTGGCCGCTATGCCTGAAAATATCGGAAGCATGGGCGACGTTTTAAAGGCACTTATCTGTATCTGGGTGTCACAACCCTGATGCAACCTCGTGTATTTTGACCTGTGACCGCTACAGCTGGAATTATCCAGTTAAAGGGGGAGCGTTGGCGACGTTATAAATCCCAGTAACTGCATCTGGTTTACTTTAGATACAGCAGGGTGGTTAGGTTGTAAGTTGGCTCATATCATAATACATGATTATTTATTGTATATTATGTATGTGTATGTTATGTATATATATATATACCTATATATTGTAATATATACCTTATTTATATTTATATATGTATTGTTTATTGTATTTATTAATTTAATATGTATAAAATAACTTAAAATTTTGTGTATTTCACTACCTTTAGTATATGTGTGACACTATTATTTTATATTTTCAAGTACCTATTCTCCTGTCCAAACACCCTACCTTTCATCTTTTTTCGCTTCTTATCCATCCAAAGGTTGCCTGGAAGAGATCGCTTTAAGCGATAAGGCCGCCCATTGTGCCACCTAGATTAAAGTTGTATATGTTTTTTCTTTTTATTGTAATTTTTTGTTTTTGGTGTTGCAATAAAGAATTAATCAATCAATCAATCAATCAATCAATCAGGGTGTACTTCGACCTGTGGCCGCTATGCCTGTAAATATCGAAAGCATGGGCGACGTTTTAAAGGCACTTATCTGTATCTGGGTGACACAAACACAACCCAGATGCAACCGCGTGTATTTCGACCTGTAACCGCTATAGCTGGAATTATCCAGTTAAAGGGGGAGCGTCGTCGCACTGGGCCTAAGCACTGCCGTTACGCAACTACTATAAAAAAATGTTATGACTTGCTTTGTTCAGCTATGGTAGATTGTGAATTCGTGAAAAACTGCAATGCAGAGTTTTAGTTCAAAGTTCAAGATAGAGCAATTAAAAAAGTTTCGCTGCGTTAATGAGTTGTCGTTGTTTGTTAACATTAAACTATCTACCTGTACCTGGTACAGTAGGGGGATTATTCCTCCTATTTTCATACTATTCAGGAGGGTTACTGCGATTCTTTCGACACGACAACGGTACGATAATTTCAGGCGATACGATGATTCTACTGTCACACTGTGATAGTAGGGTGACAGTAGAATCATCGTATCATTGTATCGTAGTAGAATCCAGTATTCATCCTGACGCGCTTATTCTAAAGCTTTACGGATATTAGTAAAGATTGACACTTTATAGATATCTTACAGTCCATAACCATCAAAAAACTTTACATCATACTTAAAATATAAAAAGACACATACCTACTCTAACTTATAATACTTGTTTATCTCAGTATATTAAATTATTCTCGGTATCATTATTTTTCAGTCACATGATACATAATCCTACTAAAGTTTGTGTGTAAAAGTAAGTAAGTAATACGAGTATGTTTGTTACTCCTTCACGCAAAAACTATTGAACCGATTCCGATAAATTTGGTTTGTAGATAGCTGGGGATCTTGATCAATACATAAGCTACTTTTATACCGATATTCCTTCGGGATCATGACTTAGATACGCCGTTTGAACCGCGGGGCGCATCTTGATAATACTAAATTTTGATTGACCCACTCAGTTTTAAAGTAAAACTCGTGCTATTCAGTAAAAATATTAGGCAGTTGTTATTAGCAGCAGTACCTACAGGTTCAAAAAGAAATTTGCATCGCAATGGACGACTCGTACCTTGCAGAATTATCTATAGAGCTTAAACTTCCCTAAATTGTACATTGCGTGTTTCGCTACCAGCCCTAACTTTGCTCGCTACACGAATTACAACTTTGTGGCAAGTTTGATAAGGTTTAATATCATTTGTGTTTGGGAGGTTAGAATTTGAAGTGTTATGGGAATTGTGACTTGCTGTCAAGGGTTGCATGTTCATCGTATTGTCATAGTAGTCACGCAAATGTACATGATAAGAATACATTGTGAAATGTTGACATTGTTTTTAAACACAGCGTACCATTTTAGGCTTTAATTGTTTCTTTTTTGTATCAATATGATAGTAATACACAGTCAGTCAGTCTGTCTGTCAGTGTTTTGATGATTTTAAGCATAGTTTATGCGAAGCCAGTAATGCTGGCGCCAGTCCTGCAGACCAAACAAGCCAGCGTTGGCCTGGCCCCTGTAAAATGGACAGGCGCTCTATTCTCGCTAGCGTTGGCAGCCTGCGCTGGCTTAGCTTGACAAACTGTTTACACAGGGCAAATACCAAGCCAGCGCTGGCTGCCAGTTTTATTGGTAGCGTTATAAATGTTTGACTTTGGATGTGCGACCGGTGGCAAAATCTTTTTCTTGAGCTCCTCCGCGCTTCAAAAAGCACGTCAGGCAGTTGGTCTTGGTTGCTAGCAGTCGTCAGGTCAAGTAAGAGGCATCACTGGTGATCTGAAAACTCTAACTCTAATTGTGAGTTACACCGCTTATTCGAAAACAAGAAGCAGATGGAGAAATCAAACTCATAATTTGACAACTCCATCCATAAGAATGAGGTTACTTAGGCGATTCCGGAGAATCATCTGATGCTTAGGTAAACACTTGGTAAATAACTATTATCAGTGACGCTTCATACTTTGCTTAGAAACTATTAAATGCTAAAATTATAACCTACACTATTATAAGATAGTGTAGTGCATAATGATAACTAAGGAACAGTTATTTATATACCTACTATACCACATACTATCACGTGATCGAACTAGTCACGACAAACATCCGCTTAAACAACAGATGGACACAGTACGACGAAAACATTGTCTGTCAGATTACGTTCCTAAAAGTCAGAATACCTTTAACGAAAAATTCCGGTTTTATTGTTGAAAACACTTTAGGGCTTTCACTTCTAAGGCATTACAAAAACTCTGGTTAAAAGAAAATATTAAGATTGTGAAAAGGGAAAAGAAAGCAAAACAAAATAAAGACCACTTAAACAATATGAGTACTTTTTTGTAAGAAAGTTGTGTACTGCACTGCACTCAAAGAAATTGAATTCCTTTTAATAGCGCACTCAACACTCAAAACTACTTCACTATGCTTTAATTCCTACCGAGTGTAGCACTGAGTTTAAATGTGTAACTGGGTTCCTAACTGGGTCTCAAGTCACCTCTCATAATCGTGTCTTAATATAGTGTTGATTAATAGTAATTGTCTTAATTGGCGTGTATGTATTTGTCACCTTAGGTAGACAGATGTGGTCAAATGTGTCTTAAACACGTCAAATGTGACAATTACAATTCTATCGACACTCTATTTAAACCGGATTTTGAGAGCAGACTTGAGAGACTGGTCAATTTACCTTATTCGTCGTAGTGTCATGAAATTAGTCAGCCGTTACTTCAGGTAATTGTTTTTAGCGATAGGGTTGGTTGGTAGGACGATAGGAAGGAACGCATTATTCTCATTTTTCGACTTAGGCTTAACTTAAAATATTAAGGTGATTGCGTTCCGAATTTTTATTTTACTCGTCTTTATTCAACTTGTTTATGCGATTTGTCAGTTCAATACAGTCAAGTAAGTCAAATCAGCTTACACCTACATTACCTACATTAAGGCGTCTTTTAGGTTGGAAGGTTGGTTATTTCTTTAACTAGTCTCAAAAAGTTACTCATGTTTCATCATACGGCCTTACTTTTTTGGACCTACTTATAACCAACGTTCTTTGCAAGAGTGGTCACAAACCCCCTTAATCCGTTATAGCTGATAAAGGACTCAGCATTTAGTTTATTAAAATCCCCTTTAAGATAAGCCCTTGAGCGTCTTAGTGTGAAACTTATACCTAGTTGTTGGAGGGCGAACAATTAACGGATTTGTTGTCTAAAACTCCCCATTGTTCTAGTTAGTAAGGGATTGGTTCTATTGTATCAACTAATTTTCATGGTCGGTGTCACTTATAGTAATTAAGCTCTGTACAAACGGCTTCGTCTTATCACTATAATTTTGTAAAATAATTTGCTTAATTTAGAATTTAGCTTTAGTTATGGTAGCCACAAAAAACATTTGACATATAGATAGAACGCTTTATTGTACCCACCAAAAATAAAATTTACAAAAAAATATAAATCTTAATCAACAGTAGCATGAAGATATCGCTCTCAGTGTTAAGGCCGTCTGTCATACCACCGAGAGAGGTCTCGTCTGTGATAGATAACCCATGCGCATTTTGAGACAGTATTGCCTCTATTGAGCACGGAAACGTAAATGCGCTACCGGGGAACGGAAGTGCTCCGGGAGAGGATTTTTTATAATTATTCAAGTTTCTATGCATCATTTCACACATAGACCAACCGGGACCGTGGTAGATTCGTTTCCTGGTACGTAAGTTCTGCAAGTAAAGTGGCAAAGTAGGTAGGTATTCTGATTGTAATATGTAAATACGTACCTTCTTACATCTCTTTGCAATATATTTAAATTTATTCAGAACTATGTAAATCGTTTATGTTTTACCTCACGAGATTGCTATCCTTTAACATGAAATAAAGTAAACATATATTACAATAGTAACAGAGTAAGTAGGTAATTCCAAATCAAAATCCAATTTTATTATTATCTAGGCAGGTACGTACTCGTATGAAGCCATTGCAGAAGATATGATCACACACGTATTCTTTCAACATGAACATAACACACCTGTATGCTTTACACAAAATTATATGAATATTTTATTGAAATGGAACTGAATTTACTGACAGTTTCAGTATGTACGACACGCAAAACAATTTCAGCTTTTATTATATTGTTCTTGGAGTTTTGTAAAATATGCTCAGCACTGCACTAGACAAATTGTATTGGTATTAGGATTCTGAAAATGGAATATATTAAATTTATAAAATTCAAAACCACTCAAAATATTTAAATTTCTATTCGATTCAGAGCTTGCACTAAATAACTTATCTTAAATTCAGATCAAAGTTTATAGGCATGTACCTACCTACTTATTTTTTAGTAATTCAGAAAATATATAAAATCCTGCATTTAACGAAATCAATGCAAGTCTAAAAAAAATATTTAGCATCATATTTTAATTGTTTTGTCATTTACAGCATATGCGTTGGTCGCACACGCACACTCAAAGTCTAGAGTGTGAAGAGCGTCTGCTGGCACGCTGCACCAGACCGCGGGTCAACTCTGCCATCTTTATGTCGGCAGAACCTACGGGATTCACTGGCTTTGACGCCGGCGAGTTTCTCAGGAGGCACGGGTCGCAATCTAAGCTTTGTCGAAAAGCTAGGTATGTTATTTTTAATGTAATATACTCAAATAAGTAAAAATACATTAATTTTCGCAAATTAGAACATCATAACATACTATGGTACTTATATCATTACAATTAACAAACGTCTGCGGTAAACATCTCGGGCGAGTATTAGTACCTACACAATAGTCATTTTATCATATTTATTTTCCGATGTTAAGCGACTTTTTTGCTAGCTTTATATGTGCAGGCTTAGTTGCATTAATTGGTTGGATTGAATTGGTTGGTTGGATCTGCATCGATTTTACTGCATATTGTGTATCCCTACACATTTCCACAGAGATCCACATCCATCATATGCCTTTTTTATTTTATTAATATAAACACTATTCTGTAAACATTATTTTCCTAAAAACAAAGATTATAGCTAAATGAATATTTCATCTTATAGATCAGCTGACAATATACCATTAACAACGCTGTGTGACTCGTCTGAAAGACTTTGTACAGCAAAAGCACCTAGAGAAGAGACGATAAGCGAAGAAGCCAAATCAGACGACAGTGGCAGCATTGAGACAGTGAAACATTTCGGTCTCCCAATCCTGTCAGTATCAGGCCCATCACCGCCAGAAGAAGACTACGATCAAATCGACGAGTACCTGTAGCATTTCCACACAAGTTTCCAGCTGAAATACGTGCTGGAAAAGATGAGGCCGCCGTGGTCAAGCCGTGCACACAGCCCTTTATTCGACGACTAGTGTCGATAGTGTCTTGTATCTCTGCACTGGACTTATTTGTGATACTATTGTGTCTATAATGAAACTCTAAATTATCTTGTATGACTTCATGAGTGTCTTGTCATGGGACCATAGCCTTAGTGTGGTGTGATTTTGATTGATCCTATTGTTCACAATACTTTGAGTGTATAGAAATTAAAATTCACTCTAGCGTCTAAGAACTGCACAATAATTTTAAATACTAATATAAACAGTGCCACTTTTAACTTTTAAATTATTGATGTGTCTATTAAATTCTAATAAGCAATTTTGGTGTAAGTATTACCTTAATAGATTAGTATTTATTACTTACTTATTGATCTACAGTGTCTTAGACTTCATTATTTTTAGCCTTTAGTAACACGGTCTATAACTTATAGTGAATATTTTAAATTAGGGCTTAGGTACTCTAAAATAACGCTGATTTTTACATTTTTGGAATAAAATAGATTTATATCATTACTGTAGTTATAAAGTTGTAGAATGAATTGATTTGAAGGTTGAACTTTGGTCCAATGAATGTATCACGGCACATGGTGTTTTAATTAAGTAATTAAATTAAAAAAAAAAAACATACAAAAGTAGGTACCTATGAATGTGCAAAATATGTATAGCTAAATAATAATATCAAAAAGAGTACTCAAGCTACGTTCAAGAAGCAAGCTTCAAGCATGAAGCTCTTATCATCGAGAGGGTTCATTCGACACGTAGGCAGTTGAACCCGCGGAGGGAAAACAGGTCAACAGCCATTTTCCAACCTTCTACAATAGAAAAGTTAAAATCGAGCAAACAGATACAAGTTACTACATCAACGTTGCTACATCTGTTACTTGAAGTTTGTTTGATTGATCGTCACTGAGATCCTTTATAGTAGAAACCTATCTAGTATCTAGTCTTGTCCAATTTCCGCCCAAAATCAAATGTATTCATTTCTTAACACATTATAAATCTATTACTTAAGGGCCCTATACCTGCTAAACTCAAAATCCATGTCGGGCGCATCGAAAATTGTTGATTATTTCATGACGAATTGTCGTAGAACTTTTTTTTGTGTACAGATTGTAGGCGACATTGTTTCCGATATTTTAGTGCAGTTTCCATATAAATATGTCGAAACGTATTGAAGCCTATCGACATTTTAGCCAAATCAGACATTTTTTGTCTAAAATTTGGATAGGCTTTGCACCAATAGGAGGTTCTTGTCTTAAAACTACACCAAAATGTAGGAAACAATGTCACCTACAATCTGTACACAAAAAAAAGTTCTACGACATTCCGTCATGAAATAATCAACAATTTTCGATGAGCCCGACAGGGATTTTCAGTTTCAAGGTCGTTGGCGTTGTAATTCCTTTTAATGGTGTCAATTAGGGAATAGTTTATTTAAAACATACCACATCGGCGACTACTTATGTAGTAAGATTTTCTAGTTATAATGACTAATATGGTGTCAGTGACTGGATCCAGTAACTTCGAAATTCAAACCGAGTGCTTCTTCTCTTTGTGCTTCAGTTATCATATTATCACAGTACGTCGCCATGTCTGTTTTGGGCGTCCACGTTTACTCTTCCTCTGGGAAACCTAATCACTAGGTACATAAACACGCAATGAACCATTCCTTCTACTGGACGTTACGCTCACCAGTATTTATGAGGCTGACTTGAGATAGCAGACAACTAGTGTTCACTGTCTTGTAACAAGTCAGCGCTGGATTAGATTATTGTTTACTGTCATGTACCCCTTTTTTTCTTTGTAGATTAGGTTGGGTTGGGTCTCCGAATTAGTCGGAACCATCATAGTCATTGGTTGTCTGATCTGCACCCGTATTATAATTATAATCGTTTATTTCTTCTCACAATTGAAGTCTTACAGTACAAGACAAATAAGAGATGAAAGTAGGAAGCAGGTGTCTGTGGAAGGCTTTAGGCCTATGTTACAGATTATCAGCTCCCATTCTAATGGCAATTGAATCAAATTAATCTAGAGTACTTTTATTAGGAGTTATTCATTAATATCTTATTAGTATTACTCACCCTGCTTTTCATTGCTGCTTCGAAGTAACGTGGTAATCACGAGTATCGACCTCAAAGCAGCAATGTACTGCTGGCGTATGAAACTGAATTATTCTATGTAGGTATATACAGTGTGTTTTGGGGATAGTAATATTTAAACCGGACTTATGACAGGAGTCATGACTGTAATTTAAGGGGGTTGTTCTAGAGATGTAGGTTAACAAGTTTTCTTTACGACTTTAAGAATACGGAACTTTTTTTTCGAAAATTAGGATGTTATGTATCACTGTAAAAAGAGTTTTTTTTAAGTAGGTAATGGCAATTTATTTTTGGATTGTAGTAGTCCAAACTGAAACTAAGGACAACTTAAGGTCATCTAACTGTAAGAAACAGCTGTTTTTGAAGTAAATTAAAAATTATTTTTTTAAACTTCTTTGAAACCACAAAAGTTTTAGAACAAAAGTTGTTCGCCTAGACGTCTAAAAAAGCCATCTTTCGGCTCAAATCACCTTCCTTACACGGCTTTTCTTTTTAATAGCTGTCTCAAGCTGCTGGTCTAATAATATATTACTGACCGGGTATAGAGCAAGCTTAAATTACGCACTTCGCACTGCACTCGGGTCTCCAAGTCTATCTATTTATTATGTGGATTATTTGTCAAAAGCTTCGATTGATTAAAATTACCTACCTAATTTGTTTGAACAAAACTTTTATCGGTAAATTTGTAGAAAGTTACCTAAACTGCAGACTGTAATGGCATCTACATTTTTCAAATTTTAGATGTAAATTAAATAATAAATGTACATAATCATGTAGTCACTAAATACGTCTTTAATTATCGCACTAAATACCTAACTAGGTTTAGGTACTTTTTTAAATAAAACTATAGGGTTTATTTCTGGACGGTAATTAGGGACCAGCAAGAATAGTCATCACATATTTTTACGGAACTGAAAGCTCCAATATCTGTAAAACTAAATTTCTATCTATTTTAGTACTTTTTGACAAAATGTTTGTCTGAAAAATCCCCTAGCGAAATTTGGACTTGTGACTTTTGGATCATGTACCTACTCGGTAAGTTTCCAACCCACCAATAATCACCGTGTTGTAAATGAGAAAAGCTTCTTTAATAATTACGAGTGAGGCTGGTGGTCCATTGGTCGTGGGTTGAAATCCCAACGTGGGCATTTAATTTCAGAACAGCAAAAAATATCTAAGTATGATAAAAAATTTACACTATAAAAATACATTCTATGTAGGTAATATTTATTTATTCGTTTATAATTTTTACCAAACAAATCACGCCATTTGTACAAATCGCATCTCTACCAAAAACACGAGAAAAGACAAAACAGTTTGTATAAAGCTTAAAAGAACCTATTTTACCCTAAATATCCATCTAAATTCTAAATCAACACCAAAAACATGTTGTTCCAAGACTTTTTAATATTCCCTCCAGTAATTTTATAAAATATCTTTCGAAATTCAATTAAATTGTATGGAAAAGTGGTTCTTTGGGATTCGAAGTTGACAAAGGGACAAGCCCAATTTTCAAATAAAATTAATTATACCAGTCCTAGTCAATTTCATTTGTTTCGTTCACTTTTTTAGCGCTTTTTCTTTTCTTGTTTGATAAGTAAAATCAGATCAAAGTGTTCCTACCTGCTTGGTTTCTTTTAGAAACTCAAAAGTTTCAGAAGTATTTTATGAGAATATTTTATTGTTATAAAAGTACATACCTACTTGTTGTTTTATTAGAAGTCGTGCCAACACATAGATACAAGATTATGCTAGGTACATAATGTGGTGCGGTCTAATGTGACTTAGAATTTACAAAGACCTTAAATTGACCCTTAAATTTTGCTGGTAATTAACATCAATCCTGGGAAACTTTGATTATTTGCGACTTAAGGCGCTGACTTTTTTTTTGGTTTATCAAATGTTAATAATATTATTGAGTCAACGAAGTAAAAAATATGGTTTAACGTATTTTACCTAATCATCTATTTACCTATAGTGAAGTAGCTTTTGTAAATTTAGTGTGCGTAATAAACCTTATCTAAAGGTCTAAATTGTACATATCTATGATTTATTTTAAATGCTCATAAAGTAATGTAAAAATAATGAAAATAAGTATATTATTAAATAATTAATATTTACCAATTTATGTCTCTATCACAGTGAAATAAAATATTTAAAAATTGTACTGGGTTTTATTGTTACGTATATTTATTAATTATTTGGCCACGATTAAGTGTGATAAAATTTACAGCCAATCTATCTATACTTCTATATCAGCTATACTAATATTGTAAGGAGGAAAGATTTGTAAATGTGTGTGTGTGTGTGTGTATGTTTGTTATGAATAAACTCAAAAACTACTGGACCGATTTCAAAAATTCTTTCACCATTAGAAAACCCTGAGTAAGATAGACTACTTTTTTGATCCCGATATTCCTACGAGATCGGGACTTACGCAGGTGAAACCGCGGGATGCAGCTAGTATCTTATAAATGGCATTGTCCTGACTGACTGATCATCACACTGCCTAAATCACTGATAGTAGAAAGCTGAAATTTGAAGAGTGTGTTCTTTATGTGATGTAGGCATCCGATAAGAAAGGATTGTTCGAAATACTCACGGGACCTGGACCTAAGTAAGTGATACCACGGGATCAAGCTAGTAATATAAATTTCAACTTTCTGTGAGCCCCAAGTCCTAGGTAAACGACAAACGCGACAACGCGACGCGACGCGCCACGAAGCCAAAATATCAAATACTCTTTAAACTCAATCTTAACAGTAGATTGACACAAGAAGGAAGACAACTGTCTTCCTTCTGGTGATTGAATGAACATTTATCATTTGTTCATTTAATTTTTACGATAGACGTAACAATATCGTTAGCGCTGCAGCGGCTTTTTAAACATGGAATACGTTAAAGACATCACCAGCTCTAGTATTGCGTTTAGTCTCTAAGTACCTAAACCGCAGTCTGTCAATTTCGCGTTGTGCCTAGACCTAACGAGAAATGGGCATATTGATGTATAGACTTATTGCGTATTAGTTCATGAGCGAAGTAGGTAAATTGAGGTTTAGTCATAGTGCGCATTAGCCCTAAAGCGAAGTAGGTTTTGACTCTAAACCGAAGCAGGCAAATTGGGATTTAGTCTGTAAGTTAAGTAGGCAAATTGAAATTTATTTTTAGTGCGCTCTCTTAATGGGTAGTACCTACCTAAAACGAAGTATGCTAATTTTGCGTTGTGCCAAGACCTAACGAGACATCAGCACATTGATATTGAACTTGAAAAATAATTCTATGCGAATATTTCTTCCGTAACTATTAAACCTATTTTTTTGTATTTAAGATTAATTCAAAAGAAATACATAATCTGTGAAAATTTCAACTGTCTAGCTATCACGGTTCATGAGATACAGCCTGGTAACAGTGGTAACAGACAGACGAACAGACAGCGAAGTCTCAGTCAGTAATAGGCATGGACCCTAATACTAAGACTTCGCTTTCTTCTTTTTACCCTTTGGGTATAAAACTCTGAAGAAAAATATTGAACGAATCTCGACTTAGTCATATCGCTAAATAGGCAATACAAGAAGTAGACCTATTGCAACATAGTCATATCGCTAAATAGACACTATAAGAAGTAGACCTATAGCGACTTAGACTAAATGCACATTTTAAATGACAGTATGGCACAACGCGAAAATGACCGACTGCGTTTTAGGTACTTAGAGACTAAACGAGCCAATCTATCAAACAAAACCGCCATTTTTGGCCGCAATTAGTCGGGTCGCGTCACGTCGCAAATGTCGCGTTGTTCACATAAAATAACAGGTCTAAACTATAGTACAGTGGACGGCCTTACCGCTGAAAGAAATCTCTTCCAGGAAAACTTTAGATGGATAAGAATTCACGGAGGCGATGGTTCAAAACGTAGGTAATCCTACTAATATTATAAAGGTGAGGTTTGTGTGTTAGTAAGTAAACAAGTATGTTATTCCTTCACTAAAAAACTACTGAACTCTTATTGCTATGAAACTTGCTATGCAGAGAGCTGGAAATGTAGATTAACAAATATGCCACTTTTTATTCGATTTGCTTACGGGATTCGATTTTTTTTAACGTTTGAAATTGTTCCATTTTCTAATAACGTCTATAAATCAAATACATATTTGCTACGTTGCACACAACGTAATCTAGAATATCTAAATAGACAACGGTTATACTACTAATAGGTATATAATATATTTATTTTGTAAATTTAAAAAAATTGATAGGTACTTATAGAAACCTTGCAGAACCAGAAACAACAGTTTATTGTCGGCATAAATACTTACCTCCGACGGGAATCGACCCCGAAACCTTCTACGTTGCAGTCGGGGGTTTACCTGACACGCCATAGAGGCCGTATATGCAGTGTTGCCAACTTAGTGGATTTTCCACTAAAAGTGGTGGTTTCGACCCCCTTGTTGGCGGTGAAAAAATGCTTTTTGTGGCTACTGGATTTTCTGGTTTTTGAAATTGATTGCAATATCTTAAAATGCTATATAGGCAATGCGAATATTGAACTACTAAGCTTAAGTTTCGAAACATAATTATGTATGTCTATTTCATTTAATTTTTCAGAGTATTTAATTTTTCTATGTTAGTAACACCGATACGTAACCAATGTAAATGTAACCATAGATAGAATCTAAAAAGTTTTTAAAATACTATATTTTCTGGTCTAGTTTCATATGAAAGAATAAAAAATATAGGATATAAAAAATTAAACTAGGTACCCTACATTTATTTATTGAAAAATTTAAAAAGTTTTTTATTTAGGTACTTACCTACGATATACTGATTGTTAATATTTTATTACCTAAGTGTCAAAAAATAAACGAATTAGGTACCAAAGTACGTATTGCTTTCTTTTGATTAAACTACAAAAAAAAATCTATATTTTCTCGGTTTTCTGGTAGTTTTATCATTTGAATCTGGTGGGGAGCTCGTTTAACTGTTGGCAACACTGCGTATATGGCTTTGTTCGGAAATACCACAGACGTCGTTTATCGTGATTTGGTACGGAAATACCGCGTTTATTTCCCGACAGAAATAGCATTTGCCAGTTATACAAAGAACAATTTCCGTGTTTAATAAAACATTCAAGTGCTATTTTTGAAGCCATTACAATGTCAGGAGCTATCGATTTTATGCTATTTTAAACTAACATGATTGTTAAACATGGTAAATGCCCCGCTTTAAATGCAATTTTTTTCACAAGGTTTTGCAACATTTTGCAATTTGTTTCACAAGGTTTTTCTTACTTTATAAAACAGTTTATTCTTCGGTTTCCACGGTGTTAGCATCATATCAGGTTTAATTTCCGACATGAAACCGAAAAAAAAATCGTTTAAAAATAGTTTTAGATTTGGCTTGTCTTCGAATATTCTTACCCTAATTGTAGACTGTTCGTAACTAAAACTAATCGTATTTTTTAAATAATAACCTTTCCATTATTAAACTTTCAAACTACGTAGGTACAGAAAGTTTTCAAAATTAAACCATTTTATGTTTGACGTCACTTTTACGTACCTAGCTAATTAGGGTTCCATACCTCAAATGGATAAAATAAACTCTTATTAGATCACTCGCTAGTCCGTCCGTTTTTTTGCCACCGTCGATTATGGATCTAGCAAGGTGACATTTATACCAGATACTATTTAGGTGTATAAAAATCAAGGTTCTATGTTACTTTATGCTGTTAGACCTTATCTTTCACCAAAATCTAGATCGACCGTAAGACCCTATCCTTGCCAGACCTGGTTCAAACTATGATTTACTATGCCTAAATCATGGTTTAAACCAGGTCTGGGATTAAAACTCATTTTATAATAGCAAGGTGGTAGCAGGTGGTTTTGGGTCGAAAACCTAGATGTTACTTCCTACCAAGAAATTTGGCAAAAAGCAAGGACTGACGGCATTAATAAAGTTAAATTTCCAAAAAAAAAATAAGGTCTAATAAAGGTGTCCCCATACATACGTAGTTGGCGCCTCTAAGCTTATCGTCTAAGCTGTATGTCATTGTGCCTCACACATACAATTAAGACGACAAGCTTATTTGGCACATGGTGGATAATGGGTAGGCACGGAACCCTCTTGGCTCCAGCTCGACTCGCACTTGACAGGTTTTTTAGAACGCGATTGTTATAGGAAAACAGTAATAACATAAAATAAAATTTCCTATTTCAGTCACGAAGGTTTAGTAGGTGGCTGGCGTAAAACGGATTTAACGAAGCGAAGTTATTTGTTGTTTCACCTATAAAAATGGCAATGCAGAATATTTACTGCAATAGTATTAGAGAGGTTAATAAGGGTGAGTATTTACCATTTGTATTTCAAAGGGTTCCGTACTTGAAGCGTAAAAACGAAAACTTTTTTTAAAAAATCACTTTCGTCTGTCTGTCTGTCACCAGGCTTTATATCATGGACTGTGATAGCTAGACAGTTGAAATTATCACAGCTTATGATGCATTTTGGCCGCTATAATAACAACAGTAAAAATAGAATACCTACACCTACCTACATTATATTTAAAAGGGACTCCCATACAACAAACGTGAAGTTAATTTTGGTATTTATGACAAAAAATATTTAAGTCCCTACTGACAGTCAAATCAATACTGACGGCATATGCAATTATGCACCCTCAACGTATAGAACTATCCGATGCATGTACATACTCGAGGAATGATGTCCTACACACTTTTTCTTGGAAGTCCCCACTAGAGTGGAACCATGAGACGAACCTAACTTATTTTACCTAATCATTCCACAGGAACAAAGTTGCGAGTAAAATATAGTCTAACATAAATTACTCAAGCCCTACCTTGTTCAATCTATTAGGTACCTTTAGAATAGAAATCTCGACAAATAACCTCATTTCAAGCTGTCAAAGGATTGACTCGTTTCACTGGGACTCTTTTTCAACGTAGCACGTTCCGTCAGAACTATCAAATACCTTTTCGATGGCTTAGGCTTAATCAAATATATATAAACTTTTCATAAAATAACCCTAGGTGAACTTGAATTAGGTGATCTTAGACGAAAGCCCTATAAGACTTTGATAGTGTTGTTACATGCACTTGCGAGTAAATTATTAGGAGTTTAGTTTTTAACAAAAAGTTTAAAGTTAACAAATGCATAATGTACTGATGTTCTGCACAAATAAGCAGCTCCTAATGAGACTTTTGCATAGTTAAGTGGCGTCACAGTATTTGACCGTAAGTGACACAAATGGCCGAAAATCGCCAGAATTCGGTTGGATAAGTTCTCATTTTGAATTAAAAGTTACTCACAGTCGCATTCACAAATGGCCTCATTTGCGCGGCTCAGCTTTTGTCACACTTTTTTGCTGACGTTGATTACCACACACGAGAACAAAACAATGCCTTAAGGCAGGCATAGGGTCACTTGTGAAAAATACGGTTGCCAATCATTTAAATAGTAGGCACTATCCAATTCTCAAATTTTAAGTGGATGGGTTTTTTCACAGTTTACTTTATAACTTAGACTGTGGGTATATTTCGTAATTTTTACGAAATATACACATAGTCTAAAACGGCCCTTTCCATAACGAAGTTCTTGTTTGAAATCTATTCTATTATTGCCTAAAAGTTGTGTACCTGGCCCTTGTATTTTGGATGTACCTATGGATTTTGTAAGTTTGGGCTATTGAATTCATTGCCAGGAAATGTAGTTTCAATTTTCTACGGACGGATTCCCTCTGAGGGTAAATAGGCATCAGACGTGACTAGAAATTTAATTTTCACATTTATTTAGTCACACCATTTATAAGAATAAATGTCGAAAGGAAAGATTGGGCCACGACTAAATGGGTACTAAAAGCCACATTCGAGAAGCAGTACGATGCGAAACGGAGTCGTGTCATACATTGATATTATAAATGTGAAAGTTTAAATGCAATTATTTTAGTAAGTAAGTAAACGAGTAGGGCGGTATGTTTGTTACACCTTAACGCATAAACTACTGAACCAATTGCTTTAAAACTTGGTTTGCAGATAGCTGAAGATCTGGATTAATACATGAGCAATTTTTTATCCCGATATTCCCGCGGGATCGGGACTTACGCGAGTGGAACTACGAAGCGCAACTTGTATTCTATACCGCAAACCGCGGTAAGCCAACAATAAATATCTCAGGCACTCACAGGTAGGCTTGGTTTACCATTTGCTCACTTAAATCAAATCTCAAACTCAACCTCGTAACTTCAAGCGCCCGATACAGGCTGAAATATAATATAGTAACATACAAGTACACGTGTTATACCTTAATTGAAACGTGAGAATATCGAGATTCAAGGTTCATGAGGCACTCAAAGTGAATAATGATAGGTAACAATGTAAATGTAGCAGTAAGCAGTAGTTACTAGGTTTAGTTATATGACTAGTTACGGAAAGCTCTTAGTAAAAATCTTTAACTTTTAACAGCAAGCCAGGCTTCTCACACTAGTCGCTTTGTATATCAAGCCTCTTAGTTAGGTATAAAAATATCGGAAAAACAATGTAAAAAGTTCCGTAGTTCATATCGAATTATCAATGTCATTGAACTTCTCACTCCGAACTCGATTTTACCTTCAATAGTTCCTAACACCTACAATATTTTTTATTGTGTCAACAAACTGTCTTTCTTCGCCAACTATTGACCCATAGGATTTTTATTTGATAAGGGTACTGTACTACTAAAACTTTATCAAATCGGGTCTTATTGTCAGAGATAAGGTTTCATAGTTGACTATCGGTTAATACAAGTTTTCTTTTAGATTATTCTTCTGTTTTCGCGATTATACCTATTAATAGGGTAATAATACCTTAAACAGATTTACCCAGTCAGTCAGTTATGGTTCTACGTAATCCTAGGATACGGTTACATCAAAGCAGCAATGTATGTACTGCATAGTACCTACCACAACCAATCAAACTCGAGATAGATAATACGGGTGCTAATGACAGGTAACAACAATACCTAATTAAATAATAATCACCCCAGTGACGAGATCTGACCTCATTTATTAGTTTACTTGATTAAATTTCCTGTTGGTGTTCCTAGTAAATCTATATATCTATATACATATAATAAAATCGTAACTTAGCGGTGTCTGTTTTTGGAAGATATAAAAAAAAGATAAATTGTAGGGGTATCTATTAACGCAGTAGAACCTATTTTTCTATTTTTCTGGTTGTCTGTTTGTCTGTTTGTCTGTTTGTCTGTGTGTCTGTTTGTCTGTTTGTCTGTTTGTCTGTTTGTCTGTTTGTCTGTTTGTCTGTTTGTCTGTTTGTCTGTTTGTCTGTTTGTCTGTTCATCTGTTTGTCTGTTTGTGTGTGCCTCTGTGCCCGCTAATCTCAGAAACGGCTTATCCGATTTTAACCAAATTTGGTATGCAGATAGCTTTAGACCCCGATTAACATATAGGCTATTTTTTGTCCGGATATTTTGTCCGGTTATCCGGATAAAGTGATTTTTCTGCTTTTACTTAGTTAGTTTGAATGTTGTATTGAAGAAGTATGTTGTGTGGAATCAATACATGACTAACCGGATATCCGGTCGAAAATTAAAAAAACCGGATATCGTTTTTTTTTCAGGAAATTCCTAAAATACCGTATACCTTTGTCTCTCCATATATCCGGATCCTTCGGACATACGGAAATTCTTTATAATGGTTGTTTTTAACCGACTTTAAAAAAAAGAGGATCTGCTCAATTCTACCCGCATATTGTTTGAATATGAATATGTTCAAACCGTACTCCGGCATATAAAGATTCGATTTCGATCATTCTTTTTTTATTTGGAAAGTGAGAGTCCCGAGTTGGTTCCATAAATTGTTGGAAAATATCTGATGAGAACCTTCGGAATGATGAGCAGAATAGCATCCCGCAATGCTGTAAATTACTAATTTTTGGACTTCCATCAATAGAATCGGCTTATTAAGAACAAGGTACAAATTGATGGACCACCTGAAACCACCTTCTCAAAAATTCTTCAGTGATTAAAGTTACGGTTACCATTTTGATATTTTTTAGTGGCAGTCGAAAATTCAATAAAAAGGATTTAAAAAATATAGCTGTAATGGGGCAGTTTTACTGAGTAGATGCTGATTGCATGTAGTTTACGTGGCACGATGGCAGCTGTGGATTCCGATTCGAGGGTTCCGCGTTCGAATAGGCCACCGTTCCTTAAAAAGGGAATGCGCCGGTCTGTGCGGCGCGTTCCCTTTTTAAGGAACGGTGGCCTACCGAGCCGAGTGATGGCTTCCGATTCGACGGCTGCGCGTTCGAGTCACGAGTCCCGGACACGACGTTACGTTTTACCCTCCAGATGGTCGTCCACCTTGCCGTTGTGAGGGGATTCAGTAGCTGAAAGCTAAGAGGCGCACAAGGTGGGAAACCGGGCTTGCCAGGCTTCTAATCCGTAATCCCGCGTCAGCGGGCTCGGGGGTCCTTTCCGCAAGAAAGGGGCCGCATGGAAGATAACCACTATAAAAAATCACCTCAGCCTCTGGTGGTGAACTCGGTGAGGGAGGGGGGGCTTTATTACCGGCTTTGGGGACCTCGAGACGGTGGCGTGACCGTGCTGAGGGAGGGGAAACGGAGAGGGATTGTCTATCGGGCAGAGGCAGAGATGAGGCTTGGAAAGGCCGCCGTTGTCGGGTAAACCTATGGTAGGGAGCCCAACGAGAGTGGCCTGACAGTGCATAAGGTGCAGTACCCACGTAAAAAAAGATATCATTTAGTTAAGCTACCCAACTTCAGCTTACATAACAGAAAGTCAGTTGCACTGTATGTTGGAGAGCTTATTTTTATTGTTTTGTCCTTAATTCGAAGTCGGGTTTTGATTTTTTTTTAATTTTCGATAAAGGCTACTTCTTATTATATATAAGTAATGCGTATAAGCATGCAACACGTTACCTACCGCTGCGCTGTGCAAAATCTACACTTAAATAGACTCTGCTATGATTCTCTTCTGTTCAGCAACAGACTTCCCTGGTCGTCCGTTCAAGTGTAGACTTTTGCTCAGCGATGGGTAGGTAGTCCGAAAAACGCTGACGAAGTCGCGGGCACAGCTATATATAAATAAATTTGTGCGAACGACACAACGAACAGAATCTGGGGGCACGGTAGTGCCCCCGCCAAGACGAGCCAGCGAAGCGTACGGGCACTACCTACCTTTTCTCGAAAGGTTTCGTCGGATTTTTGAAACCTCATAACTTGGGTTTGGAATATACCGGATAAATGTAATTCACGGAGTATAATGTCAATAGGGGACTTAATAAAAATACACAGTTTCAATTAAATAGCTCCTATAGTTTAGATTGTATTGATATCTAAAAACCCCCGATTTCGTCACTGACTCATTCACTCACTCACTCACTCACTCACTGATGATCATCAAAATTCAAATGGTACTTCCCGAAGTCCTAGAAAGCTAAAATTTGGTATGTAGGTAGGTATTAGTACACAAACAACTAAAAAATTCTAAAAGTTGAAACTTTCACCCCCCAACCCCTAAAATTAAGGGATGGCTATTTGTATGAGACTTTCGCAAATTTTGATGCTAGAGGTATTACAACTTCTTATTAAAAATAATAAAATACAGAAAACCAGGATTTTTAGTAATTCACCCTCTACCCTTTAAATTAGAGGATGGAGTTAAGCGCGCGCACTGCACCTAATGCTTATTAAAGGTGCTAAAGGTATGAAAATTGATTGATAATTAGAAAGGTTTACCGCTGTCGTACAGTGATGGATAACAAGAATATTTTTAAAAGTTCTTTCGCTATCCGCCAGTGGTGGCCAAACGACTTGTGAACAGTGGAAACATCGTCCTAAACGCCGTACCTACGGCGTCGTTAGTCGTTAATTCACGACCTATTGGAAATGAAAAAGAGAAAAAATATATATTTAACTGATAAATAAATACATCCTACTTTACCTACTAATAACTGATTCCTGACGGTTGCCCCTCGGGGTGGCCTGACGGTACAGAGGACCCCTCTTTTTATACCCTTGCTGGTCATAGCTGGGGACGCTATAACATATATGCGTAGGTATTAGAGAACTGGGTTTGCTTTACCTGCTAATATTATGAAGCTGAAAGTGTGTTTAATTGAAAAAAGATGTAATAATTAGGCAAACTACAAAAAGAGATGAAATCCCCTTAAAACATTTTCATGTAAAATGTAGCCAAGACGAGAGCGAGATCATGATGGGCACTGTCAAAAAGTTTTCAGATGTCATGTACCTAAAGCCAAGCTTATAACTCTACACGCCCCAACTCCACAAGCACCTTACTTCATAAACTCAACTTCTTAGCCAAAATATATGGGCTTGGCCGTTTATTTAGGTACCGCAGAAACAATAATTGTTTAACAGAAAACCCATGCATGGTAGCGAAACGGCCAGCCATATATTTTGGCTAAGATGTTGAGTTTGTGAAGTAAGGTGCTGGTTGAGTTGGGGTGTGTAGAGTTATAAGCTTGGCTTTAGGTACATGACATCTGAAAACTTTTTGACAGTGCCCATCATGATCTCGCTCTCATCTTGGCTACATTTTACATGAAAATGTTTTAATGGGATTAAAACTGACTAAATCTAAGCAAATAATTTCGATTTCAAATACGATTTCAATTGCATTGGGTTCAAGATAAAACGTCTCGTAAAAGTTTGTAATTTTACCGACACTCAAACATAGTAGTGTCAGATAAAGACAATGTTCCAGCAATTCCATGGTTCCAGCAGATTTAAAGGTCATAGCACATTAGAACCACTCGGGACACTACCAGCAGTGTCTTTTCGTTCCGGGCGTTTTACTTGTCGATAGGACATAGGCATATATAATGTAGTAACCCCACTCATGCCGTGAGTGTCGTAAAGGCGTTTAAGGAATCTAGTGGAAATTATCAAAAATGGAGCTTTCCGTCTCCAAGCTAGCGTCCTTGAGTTTAACAGCTTGCGACCGAGACAATCTTGTCACAGCTTACCCAGTAGTTAGCGCCTCAGTGCTTGTTTCTTTCTACTATGATGTAGTGAAATTACGGAGTTGATGAAGTGAGACTAAAGTGTATGTGAAAGGCGAGATAATGCTGGTCGGGTCCCGAATGGTTCCTATGAGCTACGATCTTTAAATATCCTTTTATGTGGCGGTCAACTCTAATCAAACTGACAATCGTACGATAAAAGTAGAGAGTCTGTTCTTATCGAACAACTGGAGTTTACGATCTATTCCGTTTTATGTCACTGCAATTAACCGATGCGACCAAACCATTACGCGCTTTGTTCGTGTTTACAGTTACTCTCGTCTTATTTGAAGGTATTTATTTCGTTCACCTTTATGAGGTCATTAAAGAGACATTTGTTATAGTGACAACATGGATTTATCGTGTGTTTGTTTCAGGAGTGAATCGAACCAGTAAGTTTCTGTGTCACAACGGGGTATTGACCACAGAGGTCGTTAATTAAAAATAAAAGTAAAAATTTTAGATAACAAAATACTTAGGTATATCAATGGGGTTTATCTGACATGTCTAGTAATAAAAATCTGTTTGAAAAGATAGACTGTGCTTGTAGGTAGGTAGGTACTTCTACTTATAAATATGTACTGTTACTGACTCAGAAGAAAATGTTCTAAAATTAGGAAACTTTTCTATGCTCCCTTAACTGCACTATTTCTTGTCTTGACGTAACTTGTACTTGACGGGAACTCATAATATTTAACTCTAAGTATCAATGACATGCTGCAATTAGAGAGAACATAATTAAAATTCATACAATAAGTAATAAGTAGGTACATGTTTTAAAACCTTGTGTAGCGAATAAACATTCATCACCAAGGCTCTCTACAAACTTAACGAAGCGCGAGGTAAACAAATGTTACGCGCTTCAACACATACATCAAACAACTTGTGACTTCGGGTGTGTCGGAAGTTTTTATTAAACTTACATAGATTTCTGGGAATTAAAAAAAGCTCATCGGTCAAAGTGGTTGCTTAAGTAGACCCTGGAAATGATTATCTGGCTGAGTTCGAGGCAAAATGGTCAATATAAGCTTAAAATTGGAGAGTATTGTCAGCCGGCTGAACTGTATAGCAAATGAGCCGGCATCTACACTTTTACATTGTATTATTGCACTTTTAAAATAAAAATAAAACCATCCATGTGTGCAGTGCGCACGAAGGGTTCCGTATTATTTATACAAAAAAACTCGTTTGTTGTATGAGTCTCGTTTGTTATTTACCGGCCGTTTTTTTGTTTTTGTTTAGTTATTTTAGTCTACCTATTTGTTTTTATAGCAGCAACGATGAGCAACAGATATTAAACATTATCTGTGAAAATGTCAACTGTCTAGCTATAACGGTTCCTATAACAGATATAGTCTGGTGACAGACAGACAGCTAACGGACAGTAGAGTCTTAGAGTGCGTTTCATCTTTAATTACCTATGCCGTCATGTTGGTAGCAAAACAAAAAAGTGCAAAATACAAAAAAAATAATGTGCTACCTTGAATTTAGGGGGATTTGTATATAAAGAATGAATGAACGAATCTTCCTGTATTCAAGGTTTAGGGTATAGCACTTTCAAAATATTTACGCAAGACTTTTTTGTTTTGCTACCAACATGACGGCATAGGTAATTAAAGATGAAACGCACTATAGTAAAACGGTACGAAACCCTAAAAAGCATCAATTTCGACAAACTAAAACTGGTGTGAAATTGTCCCAACCTTCTCACAAAGAAAGTTAATTACGAAGACAGAGATGAATGAGTTGTGCAAGCCACTAGGGCACCATCTATTGTGAAGCACTTTGTTCTACGTCGCTTCAGTCTTCATTGTAAGCGAAATCGAACGGCTTTGATCTAGTTTACTTGGTGAAGAAACAGTGTTCGAGCAAGACGACAACCGTGATATAACTAGGATGGTGTCTGGACCAGCAGACCAAAGATATTGCTCCACTCAACTTTAACAGTAGATATGACTCAGAAGGCAAATAGTTGAAAAAAACCACTGCGGTAACGTTATCTGTATCACAAAGTAATTGATGATTTATTCATCGACTTAGGACTTAGGACACGCAGCGATATATGGATATTTTTGCATCCTATCGTATACAAAAAAAAATTGGCCATTTTGTACTTTCCGACATTTAAACGTTTTATAAAGCTTTCGACTGACATTCAAAAGAACTCCTAGTACTATTTGCAATTAGGAAGAACACTAACTTTTTATCCCGGCAGAGGGCGCGAGTCGATTAATCTTAGGTTTGAATTAAGAACTGTCAAACAAGTGTTTTTTACAACTCTCGCGCCAAATTGGCCATATCGGTCTGAGGCCGAAAGAATAAAAAAAAACTCCGCGTTTCCATTGGTGGAGGACCATCATCGAAAAAAAAAAGGTCATCCGATGCCAGCGCCTCTGCAAACAGCTTTGCGCGTGGCACCCCATTTTATCTTCTGTATTTCGTGGTATAAAAAAGTTAATTTCGGAGTAACATTACTAAGTAATATTATGCCGCTGAATATTATACAGTGAACCATATAATAAATTCTTAGATGATAAAATCAAGACAATAGAAAAGATTGTTCAGAATACTGAACACGATTAGTTTCAATAGAGCCAGCAGTCTAGCACAATGTAATAATGCTGTGAAACTCATGACACGGTATTGAATAGGAAACGATGAACAAAGAGTTAATAACTACGGAAGTGAACTATCGGTATTCACAAATGGTTTTTGCTACAATAAAAAAGTGTATGGCAAATTTTACTACTATATTACGATAATGATAATGACGTAGCACGTTTATGTAGCAGACTAATGTTTGGCTGACTTTCTTATAGCCGTATTCCCAAACGACCCTATGCGTGGACTCGGTTTTGGTCACATTTTCGCTGACGTTGATTGTCATTCACAAGAGCAAGACAAAGCATTAAGCTGCGCATAGGGTCGTTTGTGGATATAAGACGAAACACTGATGGGAAAAACGCGGCGGGCGTTGACGTTCTATAAAACGCATTGTATGTACCTACAACACGCGTCCTAAATCCGATTGAGATCTAGATCACAATATATGGGATATAGTCACTGTTTTTTCGTATTGTCTTAACATGTTGGTAGCATTTTATATCTGTGATATATTCATGAATGCTTGCGCGGGTAACAAAGCTATGTGCCTAGGTATGTCGCTACGTCATAATGCTATCTATACCTTACCAACCAAGCTTGCAATAGAGGCTTCTGATTAAACCAAGTGCAAGTTCTGAAATGCCTATATTGTATCGAGTATGAAGTTCACTTTTTAAACTTACACGATTTCCGTCCATCATTATTATTAGACAGGGGTCTAGACCGCGTTATAGATAATCATTGTTATTAATTACCTCGACATTTCGGCAAACGGGTTATACCGGCCGTGGTCCCGAGAAGGCCGTATCTTCTCGGGACCACGGCCGGTATAACCGCGAACCTACAACTTCATACTCATTATTATTACTAGACCCGTGTCTAATAATAATAATGAGTATGACGTTGTAGGTTATTTTTTCCTTTCCAAACTAAATTTTAGCTAATTTTAAATAATACTTGTTTTTTAGTCTGCCTTTGCGGTTACTTCAATGTATTACAGAATTGGGGGAAAAAATTGCTGTGTGGACGTAGCCTTAATAATTTTATTTAAAAAGCAACTGTCTACTAAAAACAAAACAAACACTTTGGTTTCCACTTCAGTTATTTACTTTGGTATCCACACCTATATCTACCCATCAAAACGTCAGATGTCAAATAAGAAAAGAGTGTAACGAACCGTGCTAAAAGGTTTTCGTATCCAATACAAATTTGTTCCGCGGTTTTTCCAACGAAAGTTCCAAATCTGTAAGCAAATTTAGTATCAAATTAATCTACGAGTATGTAATATCATTTACGGGAATATTCTCACAGCACAACTTTCATTAAACTATTATTCATCCATTTATAATGTGACTTCAGATTTGGTCCCCTTAGGCTCCCCCTTACTTTCGACAAGCTGGATTAGAAGACTTCCAGGTTTTGTCAGTTTGGACGCTCTAGCTAGAAAGTGTCTACCCGAAGTTTTAAAAACTGACATTAAATCAATTTAAAAATATGTAGACGGAGTAAGCTTTAGTGTAAGTCGATAGGTCTCCACCGTTCCGGTACCACGACTGTATCAGAGACGGATTGGACCTACCCGTTTATTTCAAAGAACGGAACGAAGTATACTTTAATAATAATAGCAGCGGGCGCTCGTGGATGCTCAGGTCTAATGGCTTGGCCTGAGCACTCAGGGCTTAAATATTTCTTAGCAAATCATTCATAGTACATTCACAATTAGAGACGTGCTGCTGATGTAGCACGTGTGTATATACTGCGGGAAGAGCAGAGTCAGACAAACAAATTTTCAGATTTATAATATTAGTACAAATAATTTTATCTTTCAAGGTGAAAAGAATCAGGGAATATTGGTGTTACAAATAAAAATTTGCTTACAAAGTGAAAGATCAGATACTTTAGTTATTGGGGCGGGGCTATTTGAATAATAATCCCTTTGAAACATTTTGAAGTAGGTAAAAGAGCCGGAGTATCTTTTCTTTTAAAGAAAATTACGGGTGATATTAATGTCTTTCTACAACCTTTTTTTTTACTTTAAAGGTTTTTTTTATTGTTAGTTGATATAGATAAAAATGGTTTTGTAATATTACAGAGAGTATTATGAAAATTGAAAATATCGACTATACGCGGGATGTTAAAAGTACCACTAGTTCAACTAATGTGGTTTGGCCTTAGGTGAACGAACTAGCCTATATTCCTACGACTACTGACGTTTCTTGATGACTTCAGGATGATTATTGATTCTCTCTGTGTAAGAATTTGTTTTTGTATCTTCTTTCTTTTGACTTGAAGGTCGTGAAATACACTCTAGAATTGAGTCTTCGATTCTAGAGTACAATTTTTTTTAGGTAACCATGTTACAATGGTTTGTAAATTTTTTTTTTGAATCTTTGAATGAATCGTCAACCTCATCGTCGCTTCCTATCAGGGGATGTGCAATCCTATATCATGTAAAAAAAAAAGTGGCGACATTTCTGGACAATCTCAGGGTAAAGAGATTGACGTCTCAACGTTAAGTTGACATTGTCGCTAGTGAGAAGGAGAAGAAGTTAAAATAGAACGTCTAATTTCATTCTAACTTCACAAGAATTTTGCTCTTTATAACCTTTGACATCGCTTTATGTTAGTACGTTGTGTATACCTAGTATTTTCGCTGGCGTAACTACGTAGTAAAAATGCTAGTGCATACTAGAGTCTGTTAGCGATCGTAGGAAAAGACATGATAGCTTCAGGGCATTCAATGTTCTTGACGTACAACACCGAGCAAAATAATGGAGTATTTGCTAAAAACATAGTATTGAGCTGTTTACCTTTCATACAGAGTAAGCTATTCGGCTTAGAAAATAAGATGCTTTATTACCTAGATAGATAGATGGTTTCACACTTTATTTTATTTTTTTACAATGTTTTTTTTTTGTTAAATTATAAATAATAACTATTTCAGATAAAATTACTTTTCATCCCATCTATTCGAAAAGTGTCGCTTTGGTCCGCTATAAGTTGGACCAAAGTAGCTCTTTTCCGTTAAGATAAACAGCCGGGAGCAAAGTAAAACAGCCGGGAGCAAAATAGAACAGCCGGGAGCAAAGTAAAATTGATGAATTTGGAACATATGTATCATTCATAGAAATCAAACGTAAATTATATGAATTACTGGCTGATATGTGTTGAGTCACCGTAACACATGCTTAGTCGCTTACCACGGGGCTAGATGGCGCTGTGTTCACAGAATTTATTTATTTTATTAGTTTCATTAGTGTCATTTGTTTCACCAGTTTCATTTGTTTCATTAGTGTCATTAGTTTCATTTGCTTCATTAGTTTCATTTGTTTCATTAGTTTCATTAGGTTCATTAGTTTCATTAGTTTCATTAATTTCGTTAGTTTCGTTAGTTTCGTTAGTTTGCGAGTTTCGTTTGTTTCGTTTGTTTCGTTTGTTTCGTGAGTTTCATTTGTTTCATTAGTTTAATTAGTTTCATTAGAGTCATTAGTTTCATTAACTTCATTAGTTTAATTAGTTTTGTTAGTTTCGTTAGTTTCGTTAGTTTCGTTAGCTTCGTTTGTTTCGTTTGTTTCGTTAGTTTCGTGAGTTTCGTGAGTTTCGTGAGTTTCGTGAGTTTCGTGAGTTTCGTGAGTTTCGTGAGTTTCATTAGTTTCATTAGTTTTATGAGTTTCATTAGTTTCATTCGTTTCATTTGTTTCATTTGTTTCAATTGTTTTATTTGTTTCATTTGTTTCATTAGTTTCATTAGTTTTATTTATTTTGCTTATTTTTTAGTATTTATATGAAATTTTCACAGATGATGTATTTCTGTAGCCGCTATAACAACCAACAAATATTTATAGAGGGCTTCTGTATAATAAACGTGATATTAAAATTTTATACCCAACATTTTTGTTTAAGTAAATAGGTATATTCACGAATTACGTAACACCATATCTTATTTATTTTCTCATAGAAAGGGGATGAAAAGTAGAGTATATGACTCGAGAGCAAATTATTTTTGCCTCGGGCGATGTATACTTTGAATCCCTCGCTGCGCTCAGAATTCTACGTTAATTCCTCGCTTTGCTCGTGATTCAAAGTAACGCCCTCGCCGTAAAAATACTATTTTGCTCCCTTGTTATACAATCTACTATTGGTGTAAGTAAATAGGTACAGAAATATAATTTAGATCCAGGAAAAATGCCTTGGGTCTTTATTAGGATCGGCCATGGCGTGGGAATTTCTAAATACAAACTATAAACTAAATAAATTAACGCTAAGATATTAATATGTGTGTTTTTCCGCTAATATATGTTTTTCCGCTAGAGGGCGCGATAACATAAACAAGTCTATAGAAGAGCTCCACAGTTTTTAATTTAATAAAAGTGATAAAAGCAAGAAATTATATTTAAAAGTGATAAGAATAGACTAAGAATCAGCCAATCTATTAGTGAATGTGCTAAAAGTGACTAAAAACAGCTAGAAAGGTGTTAAAAACTGGAACATTACCATGAACGTACAGTGAACAATAAGATACTAAATCAATGGAATAAACAGTGCAAATGACTTATTTTTGACCGTAATAGCAAAGACAACGATCCTAATGCGGTAATACGAAAGGAACTATTCAAAAGTAAGAGATATAACCAAAATATTAAGAAACATAGTGTTTACTTGAAACTACCTGCAGTCATATAATAGTACGTTATCGGTTGATAATTGCCTGTTTCAAATACCAGTAGCGCCATCTACAGGAGAGTAGCCGAATTACACAGTTCTCAATCAATACTGTAGGGGGCGCTAGTAGTAGTACGATACTTAACAACGCCATCTATCATCGAATAGAAAATACAAATGGAAAACTCAATAAGTATGATTAACCTAGAGAGTCTAATAAATAACTTGCGAAAAGACATAAAAAGAGACTCCGAAGAATCCCTTAAGACAGTCGAAGAAAAAATAACCCAAAACATAAATGAAAATATCGATAGAAAATTCGGAATTATTCAAGAAGAAATAGATGAAATAAAAAACACATGTATAGAACAAGATAAACGGATTTTGGAGATTGAAAAACAACTGCGATATCGAAATATATTATTTTTTGGAGTAGAGGAGGGTGAAAAAACATATGAGGAAATGGAGGAAAATTTTATAAAATTAATAACAACTATTTTAAAAGTAGAGTGTAACAAGAGCGATTTAGAAATGATAAGGAGAATGGGAAAATATACCCCGGAAAAAACAAGGCCTATTGTCGTTACCTTCTCTACCTACGGCAAAAAGATATCTGTTCTGAAAAATAAATAAATAATAAATAAATAAATAAATAAATATTGCACGACGTTACACACAGCGCAATCTAGCCCCAAACTAAGCACTAGGCTTGTACTATGGGTACTAGACAACGGATATACTACATATTATACTTTTTTTTTGTAAATACATACATATGATACATAGAAAACACTGAATATCCCATGTCTTCGGACCGTGGTGAGTCCTAGGACATGTTGGTTTCCTTACGATGTTTTTCCTTCACCGTAAGAGCGATGTTATTAGCGCACATACCTTTTTCTTAAAGAAAAAGACATTGGTGCGCGGTCGGTCTGGATTCGAACCCACGACTCTCAGAATGAAAGCCGGGGTATCTACCACTAGACCAACACCGCTCCAAAATTCAACCTTAAAGATAAGAAAATCTACATTAAGGAAGATTATCCGAAACAGGTTTTGGAGATAAGAAAAGAACTTCAGCTTCAAGTACAGAAAGAAAGAGATGAGGGGAAAATCGCATTTTTACGCTATGATCGGATTATAGTCAAGGCAACTGAGAACACAAACCAACCTAACAATGAAGTAGAAAGAAACCATAAAAAACGCAACCTCGAAACCACACCTCCTCAACAAACTGAAATTGGGAAACAAAATAGAGCACAATCCTCTCACCAGCATATGCAAAAGAAATCGAAGTTGAAGACGGCTTTACCTACAAATAGCCAGAGCGCACTGACTACTTATTTCCATAAAGCTGATAATAATAATACACCTGGCTATAATAAAGTTTTGTCATCACCAAACGAAACACGCGCATAGCAACGAATAAGGCCCCTTCACTGTCAAAATACTGAAGTTACCGCCCCTAACAAAAAACACCTAGAAATAAACTATATCAACTCTCCCCCAATACGGCCAGTCCCCGTGGGGGTAGTAGACTACAACCCTCCATCAAAAAATTATAATATGAAAAATGAGAAAACGAATGTACAAAGAAATACGAACTTTCTAACAATATGTACATTAAATGTAAGATCGCTAGTAGCCGAAAATAGAAAAATCGAATTAGATAAATTGCTACAAAAATTTAAATGGGACATACTTGGTCTGTCTGAAGTGAAAATGGAAGGAAACGAAATAAAAGAGACTGAAGGCTACATTTTTATTTACCATGGAACCAAGAATGGAAGTAGAGGAGTCGGCTTTGTAATAAATAAGCGGCTTAAATCAAAGATTTTAAACCACACAATATTTTCAGACAGAGTAATACGTTTAGATATGTCTCTACAAGGAAATGAAATAATCAGTATTATTCAATGTTATGCTCCTATGGAGAAGTCGCAACCAGAAGACATAGAACTATTTTATCAAAACCTAAGAAACGCTCTACATAACACAAGTAATGATACTGTCGTTATGGGCGATTTCAACGCAAAAATTGGCTTACGAACACAAGAAGAAACTAATATCATGGGTCCATGGGGCTACGGCCAGAGAAGTAAAAGAGGTAAAATGCTATTGCAATTTTGTCACGAAAACCAACTATTCATAATGAATACATACTTCAAGAAAAAACCTAAAAATAAATGGACCTGGTTTTCGTCAGATGGAGTAACAAAGAACGAAATTGACTTTATCATGACAAAAACGAGAAGTAAAATATCGAACGTAGAGATTATGAACACTGCATTCCCTACCGATCACAGACTAGTAAGAGCTAAATATTCATGCAGCAACACATTATCAAATAAATCAAGAAAGCATTTTAACAAAAACAAATCAGAAATGACAACAATAGAGAAAGAAGCACTGCAAAACACATTCAAGAAACTGACAGAATCGTTCGAAGATTGTGAAATTCAGGAATCATATGAGAAACTAACTAATGCAATCAGAAAAGCTTCAAATTTATTACCAAAAAGAGAAAAACATAGGGAAACGCCGATCACAGAGTATGTACAAAACCTAATAGAAAAGCGAACTCAACTGAAATATAAACAAAATAAAACACGAGCTGAAAAAAAGCAACTCAGTGCCCTGTACAAATTGATTAAGAAACTTATAATAAAAAATAACAAAGATATTAAATATAAAATTATAGAGGAGGAGTTGGAGAAACGAGCTTCAGTCAAAAGAGCGCAAAGAAAACTTAATCAAAGTAAACAATGGATAGCGTCACTAAATAAAAATAATTCTGCATGCACGAACAGAAGAGACATACTTACAATAGCTACAGATTACTATAAAAATCTATACGCACATCCTGAAAATGCTGAAAGCAACATGAGACTCAGAGATTTAAGCTATTATGCGACTCTTTCCACTCCACTCTTCTTACAAAGCGAAATACAAAAAGCGCTACATAAACTGAAACCTATGAAAAGCCCTGGACTAGACGGCATATCAAACGAGACGCTGAAGGCTATTATGAACCCTCTAACACCCTTACTTACGAATATATTCAACGAAATTTTATTAAAACTAACAATACCTCAGGAATGGGATAGCTCGCTAATAAAATTGTTGTATAAAAAAGGAGATCCGAAAGAAATAGGGAATTATAGACCAATAAGCCTCCAACAAACCATTTATAAAGTTTTCAGCACTGTACGAGCAAGCCGGGTTCAGGCACAGGTTTTCTACTATCGATCATATTTTCACACTGACGCAGATAATCGAAAGATATATAGAGTACGACAAAATAATATACATAGCATTTGTCGACTACGCAAAAGCTTTTGATTCTTTACAGCACAAGCAACTCTGGCTGGCGTTAGAGGAACAAGGAATCGAACAAAGGTACATTGATATACTACAAGCAATATACAGAAAGAGTAAGGCAGTTGTTAAATTAGAAACAGAAGGCACACCATTTGAAGTAAGAAGAGGTGTAAAACAAGGCGACCCTATCTCGCCGAACCTGTTTTCAGCTCTTCTTGAATATATATTCAAACGACTGAATTGGCAACGTAAGGGAATAAACATACATGGCGAATATCTGAACAATCTGAGATTCGCGGATGATATAGTTATATTAAGCGAGAATCACAACGATCTGGAGTTCATGCTCGATACGTTAGATACAGAGAGCCAAAAGTGTGGACTGCAGATGAACTCTAGCAAGACGTTTGCCATGACTAACGGCGAAAAAATACCAATAAAAATAAAGACGCATGAACTTAAATACGTAGATGAATATATATACCTTGGCCGGAGAATCACATTCGAAAACCAAACACTACAAGAGGTAGAGCGGCGAATAAAATTGGCTTGGAACAAATATTGGTCACTGAAAGATATTTTTAAATCACAACTTCCAATAACACTTAAAAAGAAAGCGATGGACACCATAGTTCTTCCAACACTATTATATGGTTGTCAAAGTTGGGCTCTGACCGCGGAAATAGTTAGCAAATTACAAGTGTTTCAAAGATCAGCAGAGAGAAGCATGTTGGGCTTGAGATTGAAAGATAGAAAAAGAAATACAGACATAAGAAATAAGACCAAAATTATAGATGCAGCTGAACAAGCCTGCAAATTAAAATGGAGATGGGCTGGCCACGTCGCTCGAACAGAAGACGGGAGGTGGAGCGAGAAAGTCGTACACTGGTACCCGCGCGGAGCGACGCGACCTCGCGGTCGGCCGCGCCGGCGCTGGTGCGACGATGTCATGATGCTAGCTGGCGCTACCTGGACAAGGCTCGCTAAACAAAGGGAAAGATGGAAACAGATGGAGGAGGCCTTCACCCGAAGCTGGGTACCACTAAAACATAATATACCTACAAATTAATGAAATTAATACTTAAATATTATTTTACAATTTAATTCAATTTTTTCTTTTTTTAATGTATTTTTTTAGCATGTGGAAATAAAGGCTTATATTATATTATATTATTATAAGATATTAATAATTATAAAAATGCACGTGTACTTTATTTGAGTCGGTGTACCTAGTAGTTGTATTTTAAAGATTTTATTTATCAATTATATTTTAAAGTACCTAAGTAAAAATTAGCATTATTTAGTTAAATCGTGTAAAATCTATAACATTATATGAAAAATTATAAATGTGTCTTCCGAATTCCTATAGTTTTTTTTATTATTCAATCCTTTGTAACCGTTCCTCTACAAGACGAAGTAGGTACTAAAATTATTATTTTTTACTTATTTTTTCCAATAACCGCCTGGATTTTGACCAACTTCAATTCATTGGCTTTATGTATACCAAATAAACATTTAGACACTGTTAGACTCACTAACGTTACCAACCATATCCGTGGACATTGCTAAATAAAATTGTTACTTCGTCCTATTCAATAGAGTTTCATTTCATACGACAAACTATGCAGACGAGTCATGTTTTAAATTATTATAGTAAGTGCTATTGGACTACGGAACGGTTTTATACCACTGAGAAATTGCTTTTGATAACTAAAACTGGTAGTAAGTATATAAATAAAAGATCTTGATGTTTTCGTAGAATAATTGGATAAACGTAGAATTATAAAATAGAACGTATAAATAAATGTATATATTACTAACTGTGTCCCACAGTTTACCCGTGTCAGTCCCGATACCGTAGGCATATCAGGATCAGAAGTAGCCAATGTTACTCAGGGTGAATGTAGCTTTTTAAGGGTGAACTTTTGAAATCGGCACAGTAGTTGTTGAGTTTATTCATTATATACATATATATATATATACAGGGTGAACTGTTTAATCCGGTCTTCAGGGGGATATCCTAAACTATATGAGATAGCGAAAAATGCTGAGAGGGTCCCGATTTATACAAAAACTAAAATGGTTTAGCGACTCTAGTATTTAGATTTCTTAAAAATTAGCATTACATTCCCTAGCCGGAAATCAAATCTTGTATTTTTTCCAAAAAATAAACACTCCATATTATTGTATCGATCAATAGCGTTAAATATTGACCATCTTTGTCTTTTACATTTTATTATTTTTACAGCAATAACCAAAATAATACAAAGAAAATATGAATAAAAAAAGTTCTTTTATTAAAATTTCTTATGTTTTTATTGCTCAAGGCTTTTTTACTAGAAAATATTTTTACAAGGAGAAATACATCATCAAAAATCCTCCCATGACAGGATTCGAACCTGTGCCCCTCGCTTGCCGGGCGAGTGCGCTACCGCTGCGCTACACGGGAACCCACTTGTCATGGTGAATTTTTGATTATGATCTCTCACTGTTTACCGACTAAGGCTCGGTTTGAACGCCATCTACCAGTCCAGTTTTACAAGTATTAACTAGCTCAGATGGTTAACTTTACAGTTAACGCTTCCGACGTGAGATGTCGTTCTTTCTCCTATTTTAATATTTCATAATAATCAACCACCATTTCACCATGACACGTGGGTTCCCGTGTAGCGTAGCGGTAGCGCACTCGCCCGGCAAGCGAGGGGCACAGGTTCGAATCCTGTCATGGGAGGATTTTTGACGATGATGTATTTCTCCTTGTAAAAATATTTTCTAGTAAAAAAGCCTTGAGCAATAAAAACATAAGAAATAGTAAAATAGAAGAAAAAACGACATCTCACGTCGGAAGCGTTAACTGTAAAGTTAACCATCTGAGCTAGTCAATAGTTGTAAAACTGGACTGGTAGATGGCGTTCAAACCGAGCCTTAGTCGGTAAACAGTGAGAGATCATAATCAAAAATTCACCATGACACGTGGGTTCCCGTGTAGCGCAGCGGTAGCGCACTCGCCCGGCAATCGAGGGGCACAGGTTCGAATCCTGTCATGGGAGGATTTTTGATGATGTATTTCTCCTTGTAAAAATATTTTCTTGTTTTATTAAGTTATCTTTCCTTTTAGAAACAGCGTTTTGAATAGGCCAAATAAAAGCATAGAAATATTCGCCATTTTAATCAGTTTTATGAAAATACTAAACTACTCGTAATTTGATAAATATTTCAATATATACAATACGCTATGAGCGTGTGAAAAGGCAAAATACTAAACAGCAGCATATTATTATAAAACGTACGTGGAGCCGACGAAGCTTCTAATAGGAGGCCCTCACTTTAAAATGTTGCAAATTGCAGAGTGGACGGATAATTTATCGACAACCAAACCTGCAATTATCCACATTGTCTGAATTATAAACTGCCGCGTGCCTCAATTACTGGCTCTGAACGGACTATTATTATTATGAAAAGACATACTGCAAGTGAAAACTTCTGTTATTCGATTCAGACTGAATTTCTATGACCTTCTTATCTTAGTTAAAAAACTTTTTTCACCGTATAAATCGATACTAAATATTATATCTAAATAACCTTATTAATAAACGTGGAGTAATGTCGGACTGGTTAGGTCTTTTTCCGTGACAAGAACTTTCAAAGTTGAGAGACAGAAACAAAAAAATGCTCCGACCACGGAAGCTCCCACCTTACTCCACGTGTATAAGGCTAAATATGTATAAAATAAGTTTTTATTTTAACGTTTTTTAATTTTAGACTACGATCTGACGATTTGGTTCTATGTATGTGACATTTTTTCTTCAAGAAGATGTGTCAAATCATAGTCTGCAATAAAAAAACGAAGATGTATATATGTGAAATTTACATCTCTTTATCAAGAAATGAAAAATAATCAAATTATTCGTTTCAGTCGAAATGTATGACAATGACTAAAATATTAGGTAAATCAAATATAACAAAGGCACTTACAATGTAAATTTTCTTGTAGCTTTTTCCCTTTGCCGTTTATCTAGTTACAGGGTGAGTAGCGAAGGTTGTTGTTTCCGGACACCCTTGTTTCGGATTTCACTTTTCCTATTCTTGTGTCATTCGTTAAAGTTTCATCTGTCATATTGGATTGGATTATAGTGTAGTATTATATTTGGATATTTAGTATTTGCTTTGTGCAATGGGAAATGTTTCTTAAATAAGCGATAATTTTAATGCGAATTCGTTCGCTTTTGATTTATATGCTTACGTAGGAATAATCTCAATTTTTCGTAGAAACGTAGCGTTGATCTTGATCTCCAAAATATTAATATATAAGTTCTATTAATCTATCTAAGTTCTATTAAAATATCTAATTTCTATTAACTTCAGAACCTATTCATTTAAAACCAACCAAAAACATTTTCCAAAGAACAAATTTAAATGCGAGGCGCAGTTAGTACAATATAAAAGGTTATCCCTTACCCACAAAGGGCGACCGAATGTACACAAATATTGAGCCTAAACAAAAACTGTTTGCTTTACAAAACCAAAACATTTGGTCAGACAGAACAAATAAGATGTGCTAATATTTACAGAAGGAAAAAAGGCTTTATTTTCACCACGAAAAGAATTATTAAGTATTCATAGTGTTAATATTGGAAGTCCGTCGACCCAAAGAACGTTTGTAGACTACAGATATGAAATTGAAATTGCATGACGGCTTAGCTCGGCTTGGCTTTGTTAGCTTACCAGTTTAAATGGCAAGCAGTTTTAAGGCGATCATCCACCTTCTACTAAACTTACTTAGCTTAGTTCGGCAAATTTTAATACAAGTGAACTGGCGTAGTAGTTTGTAGTGGACGCACAGGTACGAAAATTTTGCGAAAGTAAGCTAAACTAACTTCGTTTTGTCGGCGGTAGATGGTAGGTTTTAAAAGATTAACCACATGCATGTATCGCAGAACACATACCGTGGAAGCACTGGACGAGTTTAGGGGATTGGGATTTTTTGTAATAATATTTTAGTTTCTATGCACCATGTCTCAAATAGACCGACTGCGGTAAACGTAATTGATCGTTATTATATCGCCACAATGCCAATCAAGCTTTTCAAACCTAACGTACGGAAATAGAGTTTAATTACCCTTTCTTTTATAGGAGGTTCTGTTAAGGCTTCAAACGAAAAGACTTGCAAAATGCTAGAAATAATAACTGCAACGCTATTGAAAATCGAAAAATCAGTTAATTTCGAATCAGCATGTTATACATAATGATCTCATACTAGTACTTGTTGATATAGTTGTCAGAAAATCGCACATTGTTCTCCAGCCTTCGCCAAAAGTGAGCGGCTAAGGACCGCTTACTTTCTGTACGCGTACAAACACGTACATTAATTTCTCATACAATCATATCAAAGCTCAAAACGGTTACATATTCAACCACAAAGATGCATTAACGTCAACAGGAGTCGTTGCATTAATATTTTGCTGTCTGCAAAGGTAAACAAGTACGTAAATATTCACGAAATATTTCTCAAAGGGTTCCTTACCTCAGCCACAATGTTTATAAATAAGAATCAGGTACAACCTGTTGCAGTATTTTGACCGTTACATAAATCTAAGATCCTTTCACTGAGTCTTGATAGCTCTATGAATAAATAATGAAATTTACGGGTGGATTTATATGAAATCTTGAACGTAGAATAAATTGTGAGTTACGTAGACGTAAAAATACGTAGCTACCCTAAGGGTCGTATCATGGTGTCGGTTTAGGAGCGTTTTTTACGCAAAATGGGCTGGGGGGCACTAACATTTAAGGCGTTCCGTTCTTTAGTTATAAATAGTGTAACTAACACGACATTTTCTATTTTAATTTAAGAGCTTAAGCCTGCACTGGACTTTCATAAAATATTTTAAAAGAAAAATACTTCTGCAAAAACACAACGCAGGATCGACGCAGATCGGGATTCGAACCAAGTACTTTACTCAATCCGGGAGCAATGACTTGATCAATTAGTCTACTGGCGTCGGTGACTCATTAGTTGAATCTTTGCTTCCTTTGAACCTTTACCATCTAACATATACTTCAGCGAATGAGTCACCGACGACGGTTTGAGTAAAGATGCGGTTCTTGGTTCTTGTCCCGCTCTGCTTCGATCGTGCGTTTTGTTTTTGCAGAAGTATTTTTCCATTAAAACAAATTTAATACGAAATTCTCATACATAGGTATGAAGCCATGGATACGAAACGCAAGCGATATAAAATAAAATACGCAATCGAACGAATTAAAGACGTTCTAAATAGAGTACGTGAGTCTCCTAAACATATTATTATAATAGACGATAACGCGTAGAATTGGCCATTCCAGTTGCTTCGAATGCAGCAAAATCAGATTAGTTTATCTAATGTTTTCAAGATAATATGCCCAACAATGGAAATTACGTTTTTCTTGGCAACAATCCAATGAAAATCTAGGCTGAAAAGATCCATTCAACTTTTAATTAAAAAGATATAAAAAGTAAAGTGGATTTCTTATTAGCCTTTTAAATTAAAAAGCCTTTGATATAGTTCCATAAATTTAAATGTTAAAGGTTTTGTTAAAGGTCAAAGCAAACATTATTCTGCGAACCACTAATATTTTTTTATTAAATGAACATAAAGGCGCACAATAATACAGCTACCTTCAGTATACAATTCCACTATTGTAATAATATTACACTCATATAATATCATATACTAAATCCAAAAGTTTGTTTGTTCCCTCTTCACGTTTTCATTAAATTTGCATGTGCACTTGAATAGTTTAAGTGATGGAAAGTAACATCGGATAGGATTTTGATCCTAATAATCTCGCGGGATCGGAATTTATGCGGGTGAAACCATGTGGCGCAGCTAGTTATATTATTTTTTTTAATGTTTAAATCTTTGTCTGTCAATCACGCAAAAAAAAACCGGCCAAGTGCGAGTCGGACTCGCGCACGAAGGGTTCCGTACCATTATCTATACAACAAATTTTGTTTTGGAAGGTAAATTGCGGTTTATGATTTATGACGTTTAAAAAAATAACTACTCACTAGATCTCGTTCAAACCAATTTTCGTTGGAAGTTTGCATAGTAATGTACATCATATATAATACTTTTTTTAGTTTTATCATTCCATTATTTTAGAAGTTACAGGGGGGGGGGGGGGTACCAACATTTTACCACTTTAGAAGTGTCTCTCGCGCCAACTATTAAGTTTAGAAAAAAATGATATTAGAAACCTCAATATCATTTTTGAAGACCTATATATCAATAGATACCCCACATGTATAGGTTTGATAAAAAAAAATTGAGTTTCAGTTCTTAGTATGGGGAACCCAAAAAAATCATTATTTTTTTCTATTTTTGTGTGAAAATCGTAGTGCGGTTCACAGAATACATCTACTTCTCAAGTTTCAGCAGTATAGCTCTTATACTTTTATAGTTTCGGAGAAAAGTGGCTGTGACATTCGGACGGACGGACAGACGGACAGACGGACAGACGGACAGACGGACAGACGGACAGACGGACAGACAGACAGATAAACAGACAGACAGACATGACGAATCTATAAGGGTTCCGATTTTTGCCATTTGGCTACGGAACCCTAAAAAGCCAAATAGCTTTAACTGAAATTTGATAGACAGGTAGTTTATAACCTGGATTAACACACAGGATACTTTTTATTCCAGTGTCCATGGGAACGGAAAATACGTGAGTAAACTCTCGCGGAACAGTAGTACAAATAACAATACAAGTAGCTTTAAAATCACAAATGCGTTGTACAATCAAATTGTCATATCAAGTTTATCCTACTAATATTATAAAGCTGAAGATTGTGAGTATGTATGTACTATGTGTGTGTGTTTGTAACTTAATCACGTAAAAACCGCTGAACCGATTACCATGAAACTCGGTATGCAGTTGCAGTTGAAGTGCAGCCTGTCTGTACAAAATCTGTAGCACTGCTACGACAAAGGCAAGTCGTAGCCGTAACACAACCACGGCATCTACAAACCGTAGCCGAAGCCACACTACTCTGTGTGTACTTTTAGTCCATTGAAAAGTTACATTTGGGGTTGCATTTGTCAGAGGACGCAATTTTATTTTTTTAGATATCAAGAGGGGGGGGGGGGGGGGTTAGTGTAAAGTGAAATCCTAGTTTGTGGGGTTGTGGGTCATCTTGGAAAAAGGGGTTCAAATGGTTTTTAAGGTTTATTTGACGTCCTCTGACAAATGCACGCTAAGCCCAAAGAAATGTAACATTTCAATGGAGTATTTAGTTTACGCTCTCTTACTTCATTATAAGTACGTATTGTAAAGTACAAAACCGTCTAGAAAAATCTAATTAAATAAATAATAAATATTGCACGACGTTACACACAGCGCAATCTAGCCCCAAACTAAGCACTAGGCTTGTACTATGGGTACTAGATAACGGATGTACTACATATTATACTTTTCTTTTTGTAAATACATACATATGATACATAGAAAACACTGAATATCCCATGTCTTCGGACCGTGGTGAGTCCTAGGACATGTTGGTTGCCACACGATGTTTTTCCTTCACCGTAAGAGCGATGTTATTAGCGCACATACTTTTTTCTTAAAGAAAAAGACATTGGTGCGCGGTCGGTCTGGATTCGAACCCACGACTCTCAGAATGAAAGCCGGGGTATCTACCACTAGACCAACACCGCTCTCTAACCGTCAGTTAAGGGTGTATCAAATTTCTTCAGCGCTCTCGACACAAGACGTACTGCCGTCTAGTCTCCTTTAATAAAAGGATTTAATTTACTCTCAACCAAGACTATCTAGTTTCTTCTAAGCTATAAGAACAATGTTGCTCCTTCAAGTTGATATCTTATAAAGACTGCATTCTTTTTCATGACATGAAAATGTCAGGCTACTGTGCTTTTTCTGCTACATAGAAGATTATAAATTGTGTATTTGTAATTCCAGAATTTACAAAATTATACCTAAATGTAAAAGTTTATGTATAAGTAAGTAAGTATGTAAGTAACAAAACGAGTATGTTTATTACTTGTTCACGCAAAAAGTACCTACTGAACTGATTGCAAAGAAACTTGGTGTGCAGATTATTGCAGATGGATTAACACTTTTCTCTCGATATTCCCTTGATATCGGGTGAAACTGCGGAGCGCTGCTAGCTACCTCATAATCTATTACTAATATTATAAAAAGGTAACATTGATAACATGCATGTATGTATGTATTTTCCATACATACAAAATAATACATACAATGTATGTATGTATTATTTTGTATGATAGATTCTAAAATCGGAATAGAAAGCTAGGAAGCTGCATTATCGTAAAGTAACATAGGCTACTTTTGATACCGATTATATTCCCACTGGGTCGGGACTTACGTTATAGACAAAAAGGCATACCGAGACAATAAGAATTCCTTGTTGACAAATAATAGCTCTTAAGTCAAAGATACCGTAAGCGGCCAAAGTACGGCTTTGTACGAAGATTTCTGCCAAAGTTTGTAAAGCAAAGGCTAATCAATCTAAAAGTCCGTAAACATGTAACAAATCACCACTTTATAAAGGCATTGTCCCTAAAGTAATTACGGAAGACGTTTTATCTAAATAAAGAAGCAAGAATGAAGAACATTTATTTGACCCAAGATAAATTGTCTCATACTTTAAGGGAACCGGCTATCAAGTATTTATGTTGTTCGTGGTTTACTACTTGAGATAAATAAAGCTATTAAAATCAGAGGACGGTTTAGATTTCGCACATTAATTTTGGAAATAAAGTGCAGACAGGTTGATTATAAATAATTAATAAATAAATATTGCACGAAGTTACACACGCCGCAATCTAGCCCCAAACTAAGTACTAGGGTTGTACCATGAGTACTAGGCAACGGATGGATGTACTTATATAATACTAGCTGACCCGGCAAACGTTGTTTTGCCTAATAAATTATAGATAGTAGCCGATTCTCAGACCTACTGAATACGTATACAAAATCACATAAAAACCGGTCAAGCCGTTTCGGAGGAGTACGGTAACTAACACTGTGACATGGAAATTTTATATATTAGATAATATACTTTTAAATAAATAAGTATTGCAATCAATTTATTATTCGGTGTAGTATTATAGTTTAGTTCAGTTTTATAGCAAAACAAAACGAGCCGGTATTAGGGCATGCAATATCGGAAGGTTTTCAATCTCGGGACGATATCGATATTAAGAGCTCAATCCCGGGATCCCGGGATTGATACTGAGATTTTAGATATCGTTAAAAAAAGCGAATTTAATACAATAAAAATGTGTTAAATCTAAAATATTTAATATATTTAAGACTCTAGTGGTTTCATTACGTAAATAAGTTACCCCGAGGGCCGTCCACCCCATCATTTTGGAAATATGTTGGACAAATAGCCTAAACCCGAAAGTGTCTAAATTCGCGCCAAATTCTAGGCGCACCACTAAAATGTTTTTAGCAGAAAAAAATTGCATGCGAGCTTGTATAAAAATAATTGTCTTAAAAATTGCAATGAATCACGTTACTTTTATTGTTTTAAACATTTTACCAATTCCCTACGCTTCTAAATCTTTACAGATCTCTTCCTCAGGGGTAGACTAATTTGGGTTTAATTTTAATAGTTCTATTCAATCATTCCATGAGGAAAAATATAGCTAAAAACCTTAATTTATACCCAAATAGTAAATTGCTCAAATCTCGATATCGTATCACTCAATCCCGGGATTATAATATCGAACTTTTGCGTCCGAGATCCCGGGATTACGATATCCCGGGATCCCGGGATTCATGCCCTAGCCGGTATAAATCGCCAGGGAAAAAAAACAACTCTAAAAACAAATTTCACGAATATTATAATCAGTGATATAATGAATACTAACAGTTAGACTCTTCAGCCAGTAAAGTGAGAGAAGTTTCATTTGTGCGGTATCTCGTTAGCACAAGAGAGGATGCTCCAACCTTCAGTCCGCAAAGTAAGCTAAAAATAGAAGAAATTTTGTCGACAAAATTTTATATTAACAATTGTATGCTTGGCTTTCTTTATTTTACTTGTTACAAAGAGTATTGCATTTAGTTGGGTGAGGGTTTTTAGGTTTCTTACAAGGAATTTTTAGACGCGTAATGTTTATTACGATATGTAAAATTCGTTTGATTGATGGCTGATTTTTGATTAGCCGAATAGCATATAAAATCTGGTCAAGTGCAAGACCATCTCGCGCTTCAAAGGGTTCTGTACTCATGTACGACTATATTTATAATCGTACATGCGTACTGAACCCTTTGAAGGTTTATTGGTTAAGTACTGTTTTTTTTCCTTTAATAATTGTGTATGTATAATAGATAAGACATCTGTAAGGTCGCAACGTGATAAACGAAAATCCAAATTTTATTGGTACAATTGATTAGTTGTTAAGCGCCGAGGCGGACAACTACTAGGTAAACTGTGGTACAACGCCCTGACATGACCGGAAGTTGCGAACACCGGATATTACTCGGGGTAAGTGTCACTCAATAATGGATGTAACAATCTTGGCGGGTATAAAAATAGAAGACCCTTTTGCTTCAGATTTATTGACTTGTCGGATACGTCGCGTCGGGTTACATATACTTACCTAATTTTTTCATTCAATATAGGTACTCTTTCATAACTTATATTATGTATTATCCTACTTATATAAATCTTATGAAGTTTATATGTAAGTAAGTAAATGAGTGAGTAGGAAATCCAGTATATGCTAAAATCGCCGAACGATGCCAGCAAAATAGAAGGTATAGGAATCAACTTAACAAGAACAATGTTGATGACAAACAGCTATAAAAAAATACTTTATGTTAATAACGATCCGAGCCTCTCAAATATACAAACAACTACATATACTTAAGCAAACGAATTAGCTTCGCACAGAACAGTAACGATCAAGAAGTAGAGCCCAGAGCACGGCTAACGTGGAACAAATACTGGGCAACGAAGAAAATATTCAAGAGCAGTATGTCGATCAATATTAAAACCAAGATGCTAAACTCATCCGAAGGGATAACGGTAGAAGTACCATCCCTAACGTATGCTTGCCAAACGTGGAAGTTCAAAAAAAAAATAAAGGACAAATTAATCTCAACCCAGCGAGGCATAGAGCACAGTATGCTGAATATTGAAAAGATACAAAAAATAAGACACACAAAAATAAGACACACAAAAATCAGACACACCACCAAGGCTAGGGATGGATTAATACAAGCTCAATCATCAAAATTGAAGTGGGCCGGACACGTGGCGCGTCTACGAGACCAAAGATGGACAAAAATGGTGACCACATGGGCGGGTTTATAAGGCGAAAGAAACAGAGGCAGACCTGTGAAGATGATATCAAAAAACCAGCTGTCCCGAACTGGATTCAAATATCCCAATCTAGAGAGAATTGGCTATCTTAGGAGGAGCCCTTCACCTACAGAGGGGTTCTTGCAGATCAAACAATAGAACAATATTAATAATAACAACATAGATTTCAATAATTTCAATACCTAAATATCAAAATTAAACTTAATAAATATAAACTAAGTAAAACTCCTAACTAATACTAAATATAAATAAATAAATAAATAATTTCTCCGAACAACACACAGCGCCATCTAGCCCCGTGGTAAGCGACTAAGCTTGTGTTACGGTGACTAGACAACGGATATAATACTTATATTTATTTTTCTTTTGTAAATACATACATATTATACATAGAGGGACACCCAAACCAGACACAAATATTTATTTTTTAAGCATAAATACTTGCACCCGGCGGGAATCGAACCCGCAACCTCCTGCATTGCAGTCGCGCTTTCGCACGACGCGCCACCGAGGTCGTCGAATATGAACTAAGTTTAACTAACGTAGTTAGTTAAACTTAGTTTAGAGGTGTCCCTCTATGTATAATAATGTAATGTATTTACAAAAGAAAAATAAATACTCGTATAAGTATTATATCCGTTGTCTACTTACCGCAAGCTTAGTAGCTTACCACGGGGCTAGATAGCGCTGTGTGTTATTCACAGAATTTGTATGGTGTTGGGATAAGTTTACGCAGCACGCCGCTAGATGGCGGCACCTAAATGGTTGTTTTCTGAATCCTGGTTTTATTTTTCTTTCTCGTACTGGTAGACTACCGCACATAGGTAAACATTATTACAGCTTTGGCTTTATAGGAGTACTATAGTGCCCTTCTCGACTTTTGGCTAAGATGAAAGTATAAACTTTTCTTTTTATCAGCAATGTTCTACATTGGATGTGGTTTAGTTAATATACCTATGGCAGGAAGCCCAACGCATCGGGCCGTTTGGCTCGAAAGAAAGGACTTTTTCTGATCCACAATAAACAATATAAATATTTTATGGCCCAGTTGTAAAAACATTAGAAACTAATAATTAAAACGAATACGACAATGACACTGATATTTCTCTTTATTTACAAGATACTGATTGGAAAAGAAGACATATAGTACCTACCTACAGTTTTTCACTCGCTGTCCACCGGGCCATAAATCTCATAAGGTTAGAGCAGTGGGCATTGCAATATCGCTATCAGTTATCGATTGCAATAATGCGCAGCACTGCGCCCGCCTATAAGGCCCATTAGTGGAAGAGAGAACGAAATACTCTTTGCACCGCTCCCACGTTTTACGACCCGCAGTGTGTGACGAGTGAAAGACTGTACCATAGTGTAAGTATGGATAAACATAACTGTAAAGTAGTTCTTATAGCTAACAATGTTCACAAAATTTTAATAATCACATATTGTGGAATCACAGGGGAATGTAGATATAGTTAGTTATCTAATAACTTATTTAATAACCTTTAAAATAATAATAAAAATAGTACATAAAAATATTAACCCCTCATATATAATCATTTAAAAATATCGAGCTATAGGTTTGCTCTTGTTTGAATTTTACCAACCTTTTTTTTATCATTAATTTTCTCTCTTTTTTAAACTAGTTGATCCGGCGAACTTTATATCTCCATCGTCGGTATTATCGAGGAAAAAACTGCTTTGTGCCCGGTTTTCGTATGTTCGAAAATGGAACTCTTGTCATAAAATATTATAAGAAAATGACATATCTTATTCTTATTTGAAGCCAGATAAGAAATCTAAAATCTTTTTTAAATATTACACATGGAAACCCATATACTCACGCATATCAAATATCAAAAACGGGTTGTAGCAGCTAAGTAGCCCGCCCCTCTTATGCAGGCCGTATTAATTTTGAATTCAAAGAGATATTAAAATATTTCGTAGCTTAATTTAGAAATAAAAATCAAATCTATCCACAGTACAATCAGCAGAAAACAAAAATACTAGCCCAATATTATCTCTAATTAATTCGTTTTTAAATACTCATATATGAGCGGATTAATATTTCTTACTTTTATTGCTCAAGGCAATCTACCAAAAATATTTTACATGGAGAAATGAATCATCAAAGATCCTCCTGTGACGAGGTTTAAACCCGTTCCCCTCGCTTGCCGGGCTTGCTTGAGTATGCTAACCGTTACACACTCGCCACACGGGAACCCGCGATGCCGCGGGTTTTGCCGGCCTTCCACTGCGAGCGGAGCGGAGTTAAAAATGTGTCACAAGGGTCGATTTGAACGTCATCTACCGGAACAATTTTACAACTATGGGGGAGGTTTTTCGATGATGCATTTCTCCTTGTAAAATATAAAAGGGCTAATTAAAACAATTTGTAAATGCAATACGTAATACATAAATAACATAGATAGCTAGTAGTAATTCAAAATTGGAAGTTTATTTTTAGATCAGCTGTGCCCACGACTTGTTCGAACACCTATCGCTGTGCAAAAATCCACACTTAAACGGAGGACCAGGGAAGTACTAATGCTGAGCAGAAGAGAATCATGGCAGAGTTATCTAAATTTTGTTGAAATCGGATAACCTGTTTTTAGCGGGGAAACAGGCACAGACAAACAGACGACCAGAAAAACATTAAGGTTCTATTGCGCTAGAAGATACCCAAGAATATTTTTATTTATCTTTCAAAAACAGACATCGCTCATTTACAATTTTATTATAAGTATGTATATGTGGTTTACCCGTGAGTAAGAGGTCTACATAGACTTTGAAATGGCAGGTGTTGAAAAATGCTTAATAAAATGTAAGAAACAGGATGACAACCGAAAAAAATAGTTTTATTTTAGTTTATTATCTGTTAGTTATTATTATCCTACTGTTCTTCCACGAACCCCAACCAAGCTGAATGGTTCCTAACATTCCGACAGTTCCTGCTACTTCGACTCTCGTTTCTGCTACTTCTTTCTAAAGCACCACACATAGAGTATCGTCACGTACCCAAAAACGAAATACCATTTATTATACAAATATAGTCAGAAAGAACCTTAGATGAAAACAAAATTAGTAGATACGGTATATTCTAACATTGCGTATTCAAAAAATGAGCTAGAAACACTTACATGCATTTTCATAAAATTATTGTATTTCAAAATTTGTCTTTAAGAATGATTCAGACATTTGTAAATAAGCAAAAAGGTATGTCGAACCGTATGTCAAACCGTTGCACGTGCTCACGCGGCAACGGTTCGACATACGACTGAGGCTAGTGCGTCAGCTAGACGCAGTTTTATCGTCTCATTTTCCGAGACTACGTACCGTATCTTTAGTTTTTTGTTTTAATCTAAGGAAAGAACACGGTTTTAATGGCCTCACTATACGGGATGCTGAAGATCGTGCGAAGTGGAGACGTAAGAGCAGGAAAGCAGACCCGGGCTTCAGAGAGGGATGCAAAACATTTTCTTTTAAAAAATATAAAGCGTAACTACGGTAAGTCTTCTACCGGGATAAAATATTATTTTGAGCTTTTTTTACTCAAACTAAGAAATGCCACAAGATCACCTAAAAGTCTATACTGTAACGTTTACGGGATATGGGTTGATTACCTTAAGAACCTTAGAAAGAACAAAAATAAACGCTTTTTGGGCTATTCATAAATTCGTACTAAAGTTTAGTAGGTATCGTCTACAATCTAACTCCGCTACTTCCACTTAGATATCATAAAAAAGGTTTTGATATAAATTGATCTATTTTAAAATTTATAACCAAATAAATAAACTATTTATGTATGAACTGAGTTACAATTTTAAGTTATTTGAGGCTACAAATCGTGATTTTTATCAAACACCGCTAAATCCTTAAGAGGATAGTCTCCATTCTCTTTCTCCATACAAACGTAGTTTACATTTTCCTCCCTTAATAAAGACATTAGAGCAAATATGTTTATGCTATAAAACCTATATCTGTCATGACAATGCATCTACCTTTTTGTTTTTTTTTTATTTTCTAATTAAAATAATAATAAATAAAAAAAAAATGAAAAAAAAAGGTAGATGCATAGTCATGCATGGCAGATATAAGTTTTATGGCATAAACATATTTGCTCTAATGTCTTTATCCAGGGAGGAAAATGTAAACTACGTTTGTATGGAGACTATCCTCTTAACTAATGAATGAGTATCAATCACTGCCACATCAACTAATAACTAATCAAAGCGTTGGAGTTTGATTAATAACTGTCATGGCGTCGTTGCAGCGAAAGAGTTTGTGCTAAAATTTCGTGTCCGTTTTTTCGTGATTTTTTGCATAAATAATGGCAGATTTAACGACGAAACGAAAAGTGAAATAAAAAATCGGAAAAAGTTCCACAACTAAACATCAATATCCGCTACATTCCGTTTTCTTTCTATCGAAAATTGTTTAATTGTATTTAAATTCAATATTATCTATTATGGAATTATTATATATTCTATTTACATATATTTTGCATCCTAATAATAAAATCGAAGTATTAAAAACTACTATGATATTTTTTTAAATATAACTTTTTGCATGTAGCGGAGATGGAGACTAGACGACACGAGGTTGATCGTGTTTTATGGAAAAAACTTTCAAAGCCAACATAATTATGTAAATAAAAACATAACCTAGCTAGTACAACGTTGGTACGCGTTTAATAATAGCCCTGTTTAAACTTTATCTATCATAGGTTTATAGTTTAACATCTTGACACACTAAAGGTACAACAATATAAAAATACTTTTACATCAGATTAATTTGTAAAATATCGAAAATACACTTAGACATTGTTTTCATTTCAAACTATATACTTAAGGTGCTATGTATAAAGTATATTCAGACAAACAGTGCAATTACAAACAATATTAAAAATCACACAATAGAATAGAAGATTATTTGTTATACTCGTGTTGAGGCGCATTATCACGCCAACAAATTTTCGGAGTTGGCGCAAGCAGCCACTGATTATAACATTTCAGTGGCAGTCAATTTAATTTGAAATATATATGATATCATAAATCAAATATTTAGTAAAAGATAGTTTATTTACAATATTTCTTATATTTCAACTTCGAAACGACAATCAATTCGCCTGGATATTATAAAAGATCTTTAGGGAATTTTTTAAATCTGTAGATAAAAGATATCTCTCTAAAAATCTGTACACCAAATTAAAAGTCATCATATATTAAAAAGAAATCAAGGAGGATTTTTTGATGCTGTTCGATTTTTTGCTATAGTTATAAAAATCATCCATTAGTAGAATAAAAAGCCTGTCACTAGCTTTATTTATGAAAAGAAAAAAAAACAACAACCCATCATGTACATAATAATATTATGTAACAAACTTGCCTTACAACTGCATACCCCAACAACCCCAATTTGTGTCGTGATAAAACGCCATAAATACTAGCACGTGCAATACGATATTTTAATTTAATTTACGTTTTTTGGTGTCTAGCTTTTTTTTAATAATTTAGGTTCCGTATTGCGCGCAACATAGTATGAAATAAAATGAACGACTACATAGATAGCAATATTTCTTTCACATCTTTTATAGAAACATCTTTACAAAAATTGTTAATATAGGTAGACACCTGAATATTCATTTAACAGTCAATAAATTTGTAGATACTTAATTCTTTTATTATTCAATTCACTTCAATTACATTGGTACATATAAATAACAACATGTATAAGAATTCTTAAACTCTTTACTTTCTTTCTTAAACTACAACATACCCAAAGTCCATAATATTTCTGAGAGGGCCAGCCCCTTGATTCATAAGAAGATAGAAGCGTCACGGTCTTGATGCATTTAAAATGACCTTCGTTCATCGCTAACTAATCTATGCTAGCGTTCTAGATTAAGGAGACAGCGCGCGTTCGCCTCGAGTACCCCAACCGTTAACAACGGCCGCGCTTAAAGGAGGTACTCTCATTGCTCAGGTCTATCAAATGAAGTATTCGGCGTGCTCTCTACCTTCTTTAACACTATCTTGAAAGCGAAAGTGTGCTTCGGAGACACAGAAGCAGGTCGAGGAGTTGTCGGAGAACGAGGTGGCGGATCTGGAGGCATTTCAGATCGAGTCCTCGAACGACGTGGCAGTTGAATACTATCCAGCACTACAGGTGCTGAAGCAGGCTTTTCTGGCACCTGTGTCATTGGTGATAAACGATTCGGGGACAATCGGCAAGGCGTTGAAACTGGAGAGCCTTTAGGCAGCATCAAAGGTGGAAGATTAGCGCAAGGCGAACCTCGTGAACCTCTACGTTCTTTTAATCCCATCGGCGGCGGTGGAGACATCGGTGGTTCCGGTTCAGCAGGATCCACAACAACAACAGGCTCACCTCTCGAAAATGGTGCCTTCGGCTCACCGGCATCCGAAGCAACGGATCTTCTGAAGTAGTTCCATCCATTCTCGATCTCAGCTAACGCACGTTTCACAAAGGGAAAACTATCTGAGAGTTCAGATGTAGATTTACGCACTGGAAACTCGACATCACTATCACGCTTTCTCGGTCTACACCGCTCAAACGTGGGATCTCCGGACGCTGCCACAGTCTCGGATACTTGTCTAGTAAGAGCGGCGTGTTTTACAGAGTCCGATTTTGACCTAGGCTCTCTCGTTTTGGGAGTGGGAGAACGTCGATCGCCAAACTTTTTGCTCGCGGCTCTTTTTATAGAAGAGAAGAGTCCAAGTTTTTCCGGCGGTTTGTCTGGGAAAGGGGCAACTGGAGCAGTGGAAGGTCCTGGGACGGGTTCGGGCGCGGGACGGGGGATGTTCCCCTCGCGTTAGTTGTGCCGAGAGTCTGATGAAGGAACGTCGCTCGAGCCGGTGGAAGAGAGGGTGGTGTTGGAGCCGTAGGGGTCAAGCGAGGACTGCACCGACATGGAGCGGCCGGCGCGCCGCACTCGCGCCGGGGACAGCTTGCCTGGGTCTACGCTGGCCGGGTCTGCCTGCAACAACAGCGGATTCAGCACTCTACTCCGTTAAAGGGTTCATCCCGATTTTCTGTAATAACAATACCAACATTACCAAAATGGCAATCTAATATACTATAAGCTCTGCTACAGATAAGCTGGCTTTTATTCAATCCCAAATCAAATCCATCATATTGTGAATCTAACTATGCACTAAATTTACTTTTCAAAAGCCTATTTATTTCTTGAAGAGTAGCTGAAAAGCATTATGAAGGTATAGGCTTTTTTAATAATAATTTTCAGACAATTTCCACTATTAAAGTTATAAATCAATGTTTCCCTACGCACCTGATACGCTAAAGCATTCATGATGATAGAATACGGCACAAGCCCCAGAGGATGAACCTCTCTCATCAGGACATTAGCTGGAATCTTGTGAAATTGAATGTACTCCAAGAAGTTTCCGATTACATCCTTGAGTATCATATTCGGGTTGGTGTCGCAGTATTTTTTGCTCCACATCAAAGCGGCCTGGAATGTTTATCATTATTTGATTAAGGTCATGGATGATATAGGTCCGAATAAGTAACTGCTTACATAGCATACACAGATCAATATTATTCTACCAGCGCCAACATTTCGGTTAACTATTTGTGAAAGGTACAAGCTCAATAATAACTGGTAGTTATTATGAAGATTCTGTTCACGAAGTTATGGTAAAAATTTGGCCATACACTACCTGAAATTAAATCAATTTTTTTAGGATCTCTGCAACGGTAATGAAACAAACAAAGAGTTTCTGATAAAATTTGCGATCCATGCCAAAATGAATGAATGAATGGGTTTAGGTAGGTTTTCATAATTTACCTGAAACTTGGTAAACTCATCAGCTCTCAGTTCGTCTCTAGCCAGGATAAGGCGGACGACATGTTGAGGAAGCAACGTGAACGATCCCAGGTTCAAAACTTCATTGCCATGTTCATCGACAAATTCAAGAACCTTGAAAAACGGATTCAAATTTGATTATCTAAATCAGAACAGTGCCCAAGCCCAATTGTACGACAAGTCCTGTTCTAAAATATAAAAAGGCCATATAAAAATTTTCGTTTGTCCCGATTCCACAGAAATTTCCAAAAGTGCTTTCTTAGTGAATACATACAAATCATAAAGAGCACATCAAATGTCATGTCTATATTATCATGTTAGGTTTTGCGTTCATATAAAGTTCCGTCAGTGAATCAGTCAGGACTTTAAGTTTTATATGTATAGATGAACCTTCTTAGATACGGGGTAGGCTTGATAAAAGATGGTACGTACTTATATTACTTTTAATTTATTTTCAAAAAGGTTTCGTGTTAAAACTTTGTTTGTTCCTAACCATTGTCCTGTAAGATTGTAAAATATCGCAAGAGTGCCAAAACTTTTGTAAATGTTGAAGTTTTATCAAGATACAATTTGAGGCATAGCCAGGCTTTTTATATATTAAGGTTCTTTAATTAATAAGGAGGGTAAAATAAATTATACCTATTATTTAACGATATGAAAACTGACCTTCTGCACCAAACTCTTAGTGCACTTGTACTGGATGTATCGTTCAGCGGACGCGAGTAGAGCACAAACAGTATCAACAGTGATACAGCATTGTACAAAACCGGCGCACGCGCGGCGCAGCTCATCCAGCCCGTAGTAGTCGGCTGCGTTCATTACCCCTGGAAAGGAGAAAATTTATTTATGAACCAGAGTAACAGAATTTTCTTCTGGTATCGGCATGTTGGCATAAAAATGAATCCTGAGGACCTCAGGTTTCTCAGGATTAATTTCGTAAGACCTCAAGGTCTGGCAATACCTGAAAACATAGGATATTGATAAAATGCTATAAAAAACCAATGCGTATGAAACCGGAAAAATTAGTTTAATTTCAACCAGAAATAATATTTCTAGCGAGCATCCAAAGGAATATAGGTACGGTTCCATCGTCTCAGTGAATGAAGAGGAATACTAACTTTTTATCCCGGCAGAGGGCGTTTGTCGACTAATCTTAGGTTTGAATTAAGAACTTAACAGGTGTTTTTTACAACTCTCGGCGCCAAATTGGCCATAACGGTGTGAGACCGAAAGAATAAAAAAAAACTCGGCATTTCCATTGGTGGAGGACCATAATCGAAAAAAAAAAGATTTTCTGATGCCAGCGCCATCTACTTACAGCTTTGCGTGTGGCACCCTATTTAAGAATACATATTTTGAATTATGTTCAGTAATTTTGACTTTGCATGCTTTATTCGTTCCTTATTCCAGAGTTGAACTCTGGTGCTTGAGCTCACTTGGAGCAGTTGGTGAAGAGCGTGGGTTCAAACCCACAACCTCCCGTTGCAGGAAGTATTGAAATAAATCGCATTTTTTCTAAAAACATACCTACTTTTATACGTTCGTAAACTGACACTTATTTACCTATCCAAGTGCAAGCTTTTAGCGGGAAACCTCCGCCGTGTTAATTAACGTCATAGGCATTAGGCGGCAACATCTTCGCAATTGCATCAGTTGAAATTGAGTTTATAACTAAGAATTTAAATGAATTACTAATGTAATAGGTTGCAAATATTCTTATATATAAAATTTCCATGTCACAATGTTAGTTACCGTACTCCTCCGAAACGGCGCGACCGATTTTTGTCTTATATATAAAATTTCCATGTCACAATGTTAGTTACCGTACTCCTCCGAAACGGCGCGACCGATTTTTATTAAATTTTATATGCGTATTTAGTAGGTCTGAGAATCGGCTACTATCTATAATTTATAAGGCAAAACAACGTTTGCCGGGTCAGCTAGTAATATTATAAAATAACAAAAATAAATATCACGAAGAAGGGCAAAAAGTCTTTTGTTTTTGTTACAGTCGTCTTTTGTTTCCAAATAATTCAATTATTTGGAATAACAGTATATTATGATTCAACAGACTTAATTATTAAGTTTGTTGTGATAGACTGGTGCCAGTGGTAAAATAAATTTTAGCTTTCGCGTTGCGACGGATTGGTTGGTCCAGTGTTCATTTTAGGGTTCCGTATTCAATTGTGATAGTGGTACGGGACCCTTTGTGTACGAGTCCGACTCGGACTTGGCCGGTTTATGTTACTGTTTCGATCGTAACATTTTAAATCATCTTAGGTACCTATGGGCATAAAGGATAGTAGGTAAGTGGGTTAAAAAGTTAAAAAGATTTCGCTGGGTTATTTCATACATAAATTGGGCCTGCTAACTACTGCGGAATATCTAAGTATAGTTACATTTTCCCGGGTCTTTATCGCGTATTTTTATTTATTTTCTTACCTTCAACCATCCGTTTGCCAACCAACGTTTCAACCATGTTCAACCATGTTGGTCGCGAGGTCTTGGTCGTCAACCCCCTCGCGACCAAGACCAGGGAGGGGGATTTGATAACAAATCGTGTGAATTTAAAAAGTTTATCTAAATATAGTCGTCAGTCGACATATCAAAACGATCATGTATAATTTATACATTGTTCTGAATAGGTATATATATTATTATTTGACTTTGACTTTGAACTATTTACCTTAAATTTATTATTATTGCTTTTATTTAAAGCGCTAGACGCTAGTATGAAATCCGATAAAAAGTATTCAAAATCCAATATTCATATTACGAACGCGAACAATGTTCATACACGAAAATCTTTAAATTTTGTCAATAAAGCTTCTAAGTAAATGAGAATCCCGAGCAATAAAAGAGCAGAAGATAATTTTATCAGTAGAAGGTACCAAGGGGTACGTTCACGCTCAGTCCAAAATTCAATTTGAGATCCATTTCGGACCGACTTGATCTACTTATCAGAAAATTCAGGTTTCTATTGTTGTAACGAGAACACAAATGCTGGTAATCTAAAATCTGCGAATCGAATTTGCATGTTTATTTGAAATTTTAATGGTACAAAATATTTTGTATTCGCCAGTTGGTATACCTACCTACCTACGAGTAGGTAATAAAGTAATTTGTCCGTCACCATTTTACAAGTACATGTATATAGCTACTGGAGTGATGTAACTCGAGAACGGAAAAATGTGAATGTGAAGTAATGATGTGTATAAAGTACAATAACGTTGTTCGCACCTTCAGTTTCAGTTTTACAGTTTATGGTTTAGTACCAAAATATTGAATTCCTAAAATGTTGAATTCACTACCTAACTGTTGAATTTCTTAGAATGGTTGACTCTCAAAATTTGTGACGACACAGATGATAATAAATTATTTTATTAGGTATGTCTGCTTGATAGTTGAAAAGAAATAACAAATCACTAGAAAAATATTTAAAGCCAATTGAACGTAGATTTCCAAACTATTACGAAGTTAAATAATGAAATAGAATAAAAATTAGGGTAGGTATAGTACCTACCAGGTAGGGAAAAATATTAAAACACATTAATAGTTAAGTAAGCTAAGAAGTTAGATAATTAGATTTATTTGATAAATTATTGAAAACATAATAATATAACAAAAATAGCAGTGTCCGAACTCGTCCCCAGTAGGTAGCTTCTTTCTATCGGCCATTTTTAAAATGATTGATAATAACAAAGCTGGCGCATGGCACCCTAAAGATAAAAGTGATCAATCATTCATCCATTACAATATTTAACAATTTTTAATTTGAATCAAAACTTTTGAAATAAGAAACGACTAGCCGCTTCGGTTAATCGAGTATTTTAAAGACCGATCTATAAAGTTATCCATTAGTAATCGTTATCCATTATAAACACGGTAATTTTAACCCGTTTAGCAACGAGTAAACTTACACTTTCTTATAAATACATCCAATACTTTATGATACTTAAGAAGTGATAGATAGCACAATTAAACTCTGATTGAATTTTAACGATCGTAAGAATTTATAGACGGTCAACAAAACGTTATAGAATTACACTGTGCCATAACGGTCGTTGAAAATCTCAAGAAACCGAGGGTGTCTGTAAATGTCTTTGATTTAGTTTAGAATATGTAGAGATACCAAATTTATTGTAAACCCTACTAACACATTGTATTATACTCTAAGTTTCATGTCCTATCCTCCTTCTCATCTGAGTGATGTTCCCGGTTGCTCCTGGGAGCCCGGGGTTCTTTAAAATCCCAAACAATTTGAGATTTTTTAACCAAAAAAGTTTCGAGGACTTAATTTCCAGTGCTTCTTGGTCACTCAATTTACAACGAAATGTTGAAGAGTCGACCAAATCCCGTCGACCCGCGAATAGTTTCCCTTTGAACCAAAAACTTTTCAGGAACACGCTCGAAAACATCTTCATCAAACTTAATTAAATAACTTTGATCAATATTCTGTTCCAGAGTCCAGTTTGTTGCTAATAATATTAGCTTAGGTTTAATTATAATTTTAATAACGTAGTGTAATTATTTGCGATGTTCGAATTCTTGTTGATATTACATTGAAAGTTCAAACTTAATGTTCCTTTTAGACGTAATTAATAGGAATATTGATAGGATTGAAGTAATAAAGTTGTTTAGTCTTATAGTATATTTTTTTCTTCATCCTAAGGTTACCGTATTTAGCAATAAGATTGCTCATTTGTGCAACGTACAATTTCTGAGCTTTTTTGTGTTTTTTTTTAATTATTGTATTTTAGCAATCTTGTGTTGATCTTGACTTGTGAATGAAGCGTTAATCTATAAATATCTATAAATATAAATGTGGATAAATATTCGCCATCTATACAGAAGATCGCAAATTCCCGAACAGAGAATTGGAACAGTGATCTGTAGCATTGGCAGATTTTAATAGTATCAATCTATTAATAAATAGATTTATTTTATCAGAAGGTTTTCCTAATTTTGAAAATCTCAACCAAACAAAAATATAGTTAACTTATTACTATAATACCTATATAGGTAGGTACTCTTTGATAACCAGTATTTATTTGTCATTTTACCCGACTGCAAAAAGAAAGACTTATTATTTTCGTGTGAAACTTTGTATAAGTTTAAATATTTGTTATATACATTTTTACAGGACCAGGAATGCGCGAAGGACCGCGGGGCGAGCCTAGTTTACAAAAAATAGAAGTCCTTTCAAATAATATTTTCCTTTCATATTCACTTCAAATACAGTGATGATTTTATTCTATTGTGCGTAAATCGGAAATAGAATTTTACCTTTTCTCATTGGACCGAATAAAATTATTGAGAGGTAAGCCGCCCACGACGGAATCGAATTTATGTCCCTTAACTGTGCAGGTGCTACCCAATACCGCTTTGTGTAAAATAATCCCAATTACCTATAGCTCTGAATTTGGTTACTACATGATATTTTAGCCCCATCTGTCACAGTGATGAGGAAGTGTTTGTGATGTTAGTCCCTACATTGAAATGGACGAAGACTTCTGGCCACATGGTATTTCGTCGCTTCCGTGTTACACAAATTTTTATAAATTTATAATAATTTCGAAGGTCTCGAAACGTTGAGCGTTGAAACGATGCTTAACGTTTCGAACACCACCCGATTAAAAACGAAAAAAACTCTTTATTTTTAATATAACATCGCGAAAACAGAAGAAAAATCTAAATTTATCTATGTTCAGTCTCTATGGTATATATTTATGGGACTTGGTAGCCTGAAATAAATGTTTTTGTGTATATAAGTACAAATGTATACCTACGAAACACTCGGTGTGACAATTCATACTTGACTAATTACATAGGATATATGAATGAACTAACCAAGCAGAGTCCTCGGCTGCAAAGTCACACAGCCAGTGTGAATGTACTCAATCAGCTGACGGAACACATCGGGTTCAAATTCTTCAATGATAAGGGTTTGGTGTTGCTGGGACGACGGCTGTTGAAAAAAATACACATGAGGTTTAAGAAAATATTCAAGTGTAATTATGATAAATATTATAGTTACCTCCCTATGTGTATGTAAAAAGTAAACAAAAAGTTATTTTTTTAATATTGACTAGACAAGTCCAGTATTGCTCGATTTTTCAAACAGTTACAGTGGCAGAGTTATACACAGTTAAAGTAAACTATACCATTAACTTTAACTGTGCTTAAACAGTTACACTTTCTTATGAAACAGTTTCAAGTCTTATTAAAAGCCACTTACAATCAAATGGGATTCTGGAGATTTTTAACGAACCTTTTAACTCTCAATTTAATAGTGCAATCTATTAATATTTTTATTAATATTTTTTGAAACTATTTCATGAGTAAGTGTAACTGTACTTTACTGTACTAAATGTAACTGCGCCTACGGGTAAACCATCGCTGAAGTTAACTGTCGTTAAAATCTTTTCAGCGTGTATAAACGAAATAGAAGAGCAAATAGAGAGCATTTCAAACTTAATAATCGTACGTGAGTATCGTACGTGTGTGAGTAAGAATGTAAATAAACGAATACCAAATATGTTTATTACTCCTTCACGCAAAAATTACTTAAGAGGAATTACAACGCCAACGACCTTGAAACTGAAAATCCCTGTCGGGCTCATCGAAAATTGTTGATTATTTCATGACGGAATGTCGTAGAACTTTTTTTTGTGTACAGATTGTAGGTGACATTGTTTCCTACATTTTGGTGTAGTTTTAAGACAAGAACCTCCTATTGGTGCAAAGCCTATCCAAATTTTAGACAAAAAATGTCTGATTTGGCTAAAATGTCGATAGGCTTCAAAACGTTTCGACATATTTATATGGAAACTGCACTAAAATATCGGAAATAATGTCGCCTACAATCTGTACACAAAAAAAAGTTCTACGACATTCCGTCATGAAATAATCAACAATTTTCGATGCACCCGACATGGATTTTCAGTTTTTCAGTATAGGGCCCTTAACTAGCAAATCAATTTAGTATGATCTGGATTATAACATAAGCTTTTTATCCCGATATTTCCACGGGATCGGGACTTACGCGGGTGAAACCACGAGGCGTAGTTAGTACTAAATATTACAATCAATTATGTATGAAAATCAGTGAAAAGTTACCAAAAAATTAAGTGAACACCAACACCGATGATTTTAAAAGAAATGTGAATTTGATAACTAGAGCATTAGGTATATAAGAAATAATAGTTGAACCTATTTGAAAAAACATGCGTTTTGAAGTATAATTATTTCACAACTACTAATAGTTAATATTAAAAACCTGCCTACAGTTAGTGAAGGTATAAAACTACTCATTGTAGCTTAAACGGAAACAAAAATAGACCATGCAACACAGACTTTTTACAAAGCGTAGTAACATTTCAAGATAATACTTCTAAAAATCCTTATAAAGAATAAAAACAGTTAATTAGACCTTATATCTACTTTAAAAATATAGTTTGAAAAAGATTTTATGAACACCGAAATCGACAAAATTGTGAATCCCTAATAATTTTGATTTTACCTCTTGTATTGGAGCCAATTGCTGCGCGAAAGTCGATCTCTGCGTTAAATCAAAGACAGTCAACATTAGAGGGAAAAAAGCAAACAAAATAGGTAAGTAATAATTTGTAATTTACAATTACTCAGGCAGGGTTAAAAACTTTGGTATCAGACGGGAAAGTCAGTACTTTTCCGTCTAATAGTCACGGTTTACTAATGTGTGAAAAGAAAACTTTTTGTGTTAGACATGTTTAAAAAAATCAATTTATTTCAACACAGCACCTATTCATTCCCTTTCCCTTTGAAGCAAACTGATTTTTCACTCGTTTGTTACTTATTCATGTAGAAAAAACGGATGCTTTTGAACTAACCCCAGCGTTTGTGAATCTCAAACGTAATAATGAGACTCCCTTTGAAAGTGTACCTATACTTACTACACTTTGCTGCGCTTTTACCACTTGTCTATGAAGCTTTTTAGCAGCGAGCGTGGCGGGTATATTATGAGGTTGTGGCGACAAGAAATATTAATTAACCTTTCATATGGCGCTGCTAATACAAAATGGCATGCATGCCGAAAAAGCCGGACTCCTACCGCGAGCGGAGCGCAGTTTTAACATCAAAATCAAAATTCCGCTTGATCGGAGCGGAGTTAAAAATGTGTCAGTTTCACATAAAACGATTGTTTCCATAGCCCAAAAGAATTGTATGACCATGAAAACAACCGTTGTATGTTGAACTGACACATTAATGACTCCGCTTCGCTCGCAGTGGAAGGCCGGCATAATGCTCGTTTCTTAGCGCTAGAGATTTCGAAAGAGTTTTATGAGTACGAAAACGACCGTTAGGTGTAAACTGACACATTAATGACCCCGCTCCGCACGTGGTATGAAGCCAGCTCAAGCTAATACCTTATTTACTGGCTTTCTGGTTTAACTTTTAGGAATAAAACCTTGAAAAAGACGTTTTTTTTTTCATTTTTTCAAATATATCGCGGTACCTTCCGGTATAAGGGTATAACTATATAGTTTATATAGCCGACTTATACTTATACCCTGAGCTCCCTTAGGGCGTATTTATAAGTCTGTGGTATATATTATGTTGATATAGCTAGTACATTTTTCTCGCCATTTACAAGTCGCTTGCCGCTCGCTGCTATGATGAAACCATATTCGTGGCCAAACTAAGCAGAAACTTTCTAGAAAGACGAGAAACTAACGACGGTATTCCCGGATATCGGAAAATTATGCTTGCAAACTCATCTAGATTCTTCATAAGGCCACGATCAAAGCAAAGTTTCATAAAAGTTCTTATAGCCTAACTTTTTATAAATCTTACTTCAAATATTGATAGAAACGCTATATTATATTAAAACTAGCTAACCCGGCAAACGTTGTTTTGCCTTATAAATTATAGATAGTAGCCTATTCTCAGACCTACTGAATACGAAAATAAAATTTCATAAAAATCGGTCAAGCCGTTTCGGAGGAGTACGGTAACTAACATTGTGACATGGAAATTTTATATATAAGATAAGATATACAGGACTATTTTTATAAGAAATTATTATACTTTGGAAGGACCAATTGTGAATAGGACCATATTCTAACCCGTTGTCCTAAGTGATGGACTAAACTCAACAAGTAGCGAAGGGACGCGACGCGGCGTGTCAACTGTCAATTAGCACCAGTATCGTCTATCTCGTTGATATGATAACTTAGGCACTATGCAGCACATTGCTATATTGACGTTACATGGTAATCATCACCAGTGATTACCTTTACACAGCAATGTACCGCATAGTGCTTACAAACTAAGTTAACAACGAGACAAATACAACGACTATTTTGATATTTTCGCGTTGTATCGCTTCGTGATGCAGCGTTTGTCGTTCACCTAGGACAGCCGATAATGCGACAGCCTCTGCTAATAATCTCTCTAAGTACGATGGCTAGGTAAATTGGGGGTCTGGTCACATACAGCATTCCTTAGATATTTTTCTACAGTAAATGACTTTACCTGTTGAGCGGCGTTTTGCAGATTCAGTAAGGGTTCCGAAGATCTCTTCAAAAATAATCTTAATTTATTCTCTCTGGGTGCTGGCTCCTTCTTTCTTTGGGGACTTGGTGCTTGATACAACATTTTTTGAAAAACCCTGCATGAGAAATAGATTAGAAAGTTCTTAAAGTACTAACAACGTTTTGCGCACTACAGCGCCATAAATAGCATTGGATTAAATTCCCTTGCGCTGTAGAAATAATTTAATAAATTAAACTTTTTGGTAGTTTAGCGCTGCATTATTTTATGTTGCTGTAGCTATTTCGCTGAGGCTATACGTTTTGAAAGCATACGACTTTTTAGACGTATTTCTTATACATGTGTTTTTTTTTTATTTTATATTATCTGCCTTATAATTATGGCATTGTTTTTTTTTATCATGGACATGTCAACTATTTTTTTATATTCTTTTAGATATACCTTCTTAAATGGTTGGTTGGATTAGGTGAATCATGCTTTGTCTTTTACCGCGACAAAAAAAATTAACAGAACAGAATCTAAAAGTGGCCGAAGGAAATCCTACCTTTGACCACGTTTAATAATAAATAGTTAGCAGCCACTTTGGATATATCCCCTTACCTATTGATCTCTACTAATCCATTACCTAACGATTAAACCCTTAAGAAACTAATAAGCTTCAGCAAACACGAAGTTTCCAAAGTCTTAATACCTACTCTAAGAACTTATTATACTCGAAAGAACCCAAATAGAATATTGGCACGTGTTTGGTATGATTACTGAATATTCATAAGGCACCATCCTATTAATTACCGCTGAGTTATACCATAATTTTATAGGTGTACTAGCTGCGCTCCGCGGTTTTACATGCGTATTTCCCGATTCTGCGGGAATATCGGGACACGAAGTCGCCTATGTGTTAATCCGAATCTCCAGCTATCTGCATACCAAGCTTCATCGCAATTGGTGAAGTAGTTTTTGCATGAAGGAAAAATACATATACCCATTTACTGACACGCAGACTTTCAAATATATATATCTTTTGTATGTATGTTTGGTTCTCATAAGTCCCATTTCATAACCGATCTTCACGAAACTTATAAATAGCAAGATCTAAGTTACCTATAGAAGATTTTTGACGTAGTGAATTTTTCATCGGTGAGTATTTCGCCCATTATGGGATAAATTGATATCTAACCTATAAGAGATAAACAAGTTTTAAAATGTGCGCGTTCAAAGCGCTTGAACTACCTACTAGGTGTGATTTGTGTTCACATGATTTTCGCTAGGTCTACTATTAGAATGTCCTCAATCGAGAGATGCATTACCGGTTTCACCCCTTTCGAGAGCCCGGGGTTCACTTAACACAGTAGGAAGTCTTATGTAAGCCTAGAGTTCCAACTCTCCTTGGAACTTCAGGTTTGCTAGTATCTCCCATAACCCTTGGACGCCTTTTACGAACCACCGGGAAGAAATGGGGTAGCCCTAGTATTATACTACTATACCGGGGTAACACGGCTAATGTTCAAAAGTATAGGTAGGTACTCAAATGTGATTAACCTTTTATAAATAAAAACTAATAGGAAATGGACAGTCCAAGGTAGGTAGCCTAATTAGTTTTTGTATTTAAAATACACAAAAGGAGAAAATATTATCCCATAAAATATTGTTTTAAAACTCGCTAAACGAAATGTCCAATACAGTTATTTAGGGTTGCGGTGAAAGGACATGTTGGCTTTTATGAAATTGTTGACATAGTCTGAGTGCATGGGTAACGGGTACAAAATAATATGAAATAATTTATTTTAGCTCTGTTAAAGAAGATTTTGTTAATTATTTCCTCATTCATATTTAAACTAGCACTGCAATGTCCACCGGCTAAATTCATTTTTTTTTTGACATTTTGTTTGTACTTTTTATTTGATAATTATTATGGATTTGAAGTGGATGGATTAGAATCAACAAACCTGCTTCTTGCAGCCAGAACCGCCTTCACAGCACATACTGGTTCCCTAGTATCACCAACTAGGAACGTGACGTCGCACAGCTCAGGCATAGAGGCCAAGAACTTCATATCTTCGGCCAGACCCGACTTATTCTCGAAGGTGCTGAGGTCGGGTTCCGCCTCCATTGCAGCTAGCGCCCCGCTTCGCATTGACGACTTGAACAAAATAAATCAAATTATTGTATGTAATGTATTTTTTTTTTGTTTAAATATTAGATCCGACTGCGTAAAATTCGCGAGTGAAAAATAAACAATCTCCGTCGAGTTTTTACTTAAAATTATCCACACAAAATAAACATTATAACGATAGTTTTCAATAATATAAGCAATGCATTGCTCTATTGAATCTCACATTAGTTGTCTCTTAGAAAGCCCACAGTTTCGCCTGGACGAAATCACCTAGGCAATAATGCCGCCCTGTGTTCCATGCCAGGTTTAAGTTTTTCTCTATCTGTATTTAAGTTTTTGTACAATAAAGCATTTATCTATCTACCTATTTTATGTAGAACATCTAATTAATCCCACAGAAAGCTTTTCAGAATCTCCATTCGATTGAGTCTAGTAAGTCTAATTATCTTATTTCAGTAATACGGATTAGATCACGGATAGGTAGGTACGAGTAGGTACCTACTACTAAGTTCGATACGCCAGCTTGGTCTGAGATCAAAGACCTGTATAAGTACCAATATGTAAATGTGGGCTTATAAAAAAGCAATATAGGTAGGTATTGAACCTTTAACAAGTGCAAACCGTTAAAGAAGGTTTCACTGGGTTTTAGATGTGCGACTTCTCGGGCGTGACTTTAAGACATGGGTTACCTCGCGATGTTTTCTTTCACCGTATGACCGATTATATACGCTAGTAACATGGTACTATAGTTGGGAAAATTCTACTACTAGACCACCACAGCTCTAAGTGCAAACTGTAATTCTCACCTCTTTGCATTTAGTTTGCTGCATGGTAAAACGCCGTAGGAGTTGATCAGAATAACAAAACAGGCTTATTGTGCTCACGTTCTTAGCATATTTTAACCCCCGAGGGAAAAAGTGGGGTGTTTTAAGTTTGAGGTGTCTGTCTGTGTGTCTGTGTCAGACAGATGTCTGTAGCATCGAAGCTTACGAATGAATTAAAAGATTAAGACATCGTTTTTAGTAAGTTTATAGTTTTACTAGCTGTGCCCGCGACTTCGTCAGCGTTTTTCGGACTACCTACCCATCGCTGTGCAAAAGTCTACACTTGAACGGACGATCAGGGAAGTCTGTTGCTGAGCAGAAGAGAATCATGGCAGAGTCTATTTAAGTGTAGATTTTTCACAGCGCAGCGGTAGGTAACGTGTTGCATGCTTATTCACATTACTTATTATAAGAAGTAGCCTTTATCGAAAATATAAAAAAAATCAAAACCCGACTTCGAAAATAAGGTCAAAACAATAAAAATAAGCTCTCCTACATACAGTGCAACCGACTTATCTGTTATGTAAGCTAAAGTCGGGCAGCTTAACTACATGATATCTTTTTTTTTACGTGGGTAATGCGCCTTATGCACCGTCAGGCCACTCTCGTTGGGCTCCCTACCATAGGTTTATAATCTAAACCCCCATGGTGTCCCTCGCTCCACAAGGGTCGAGGCCAGTGAGAATTCCTCATGGACTACATCCCGACAACGGCGGCCTTTCCAAGCCTCATCTCTGCCTCTGCCCGATAGACAATCCCTCTCCATCTCCCCTCCCTCGGCACGATCACGCCATCGTCTCGAGGTCCCCAAAGCCGGTGATAAAGCCCCCCACCGAGTTCACCACCAGAGGCTGAAGTGATTTTTTATAGTGGTTGTCTTCCACGCGGCCCCTTTCTTGCGGAAAGGACCCCCGAGCCCGCTGACGCGGGATTACGGAGCCAGGCCAGGCAAGCCCGGTTTCCCACGTCGTGCGCCTCTTAGCTTGCAGCTACTGAGTCCCCTCACAACGGCAAGGTGGGCGACCATCTGGAGGGTAAAACGTAACGTCGTGTCCGGGACTCGGGACTCGAACGCGCAGCCCTCGAATCGGAAACCATCACTCTGCTCGGCAGGCCACCGTTCCTTAAAAAGGGAATGCGGTCTGTGATTCGAACGCGGAACCCTCGACTCGGAATCCACAACTGCCATCGTGCCACGTAAACTACATGCAATCTGCATCTACCCAGTAAAACTGCCCGATTACAGCTATATTTTTTAATCATTTTTATTGCATTTTCGACTGCTACTAAAAATTATCAAAATTGTAACCGTAACTTTAATCACTGAGGGACTTTTGAGAAGGTGGTTTCAGGGGGTCCATCAATTTGTACTTAGTTATTTATAAGCCGATTCTATTGATGGAAGTCCAAAAATTAGTAATTTACAGCATTATGGGATGCTATTCTGCTTATCATTCCGAAGGTTCTCATCAGATCTTCACCAACAATTTATGGGACCAACTCGGGACTCTCACTTTCCAAATAATAAAAAAAGAATGTTCGAAACCGGACTTTATTTGCCGGAGTACGGTGTGAACATATTCACATACAAAAAGCCATCAATATGCGGGTAGAATTGAGCAGCTCCTCTTTTTTTTAAAGTCGGTTAAAACCAGCCATTATAAAAAAATTCCGTATGTCCGAAGGATCCGGATATGTGGAGAGACATAGGTATACGGTATTTTAGGAATTTCCTGCAAAAAAACTGGATATCCGGTTTTTTTTATTTTCGACCGGATATCCGGTTAATCATGTGTTGATTCCACACAACATACTTCTTCAATACAACATTCAAACTAATTAGGTAAAAACAGAAAAAACACTTTATCCGGATAACCGGATAAAATATCCGGATAAAAAGTATCCTATATGTTAATCGGGGTCTAAATCTATCTGCGTACCAAATTTGGTCAAAATCGGATAAGCCGTTTCTGAGATTAGCGGGCACAAAGGCACACACCAACAGACAAACAGACAAACAGACAAACAGACAACCAGAAAAATAGAAAAATAGGTTCTACTGCGTTAATAGATACCCCTACAATTTATCTTTTTTTTATATCTTCCAAAAACAGACACCGTTAAGTTACGATTTTATTATATGTATAGATTAGCAGTTTTTCGTTCAGTTCCGCCTGATCGGTCAACAATCTTGAACTTTTATGGATAAAAGTCTCTCAAGACGTTGAGACTTTTATTGAGGTAGGTAGGTATTTCTGCATGACCGAATAGACTATTAGATTTGATCAAATCTAATAGTCTATAATCATAGTAGTCATAGTAGTCTAAACCATATATAGTATCTGACTTTTTAACTGATCTTTAGGTCTGTCCTTATATAACCCTCAAGTAATTCTCCGACATCGACGGATTCATGCCGATCACAATATATTGGCTTCAGACTAATCTGTAGTGTACAAGGGCACTTAACCTTCTTTGAAAAAGGACTAATAAATCGCCTTAGAATTTTAGAGACCGGTAATTGTCAGACATTGCAAGAATCCTATTAGAAAAGGTCAAAGGCATTTCATTTGGCTCCTTTTGTAAGTACATGTCAGGTGAAGGACGTAAACTTAGCTTGGAGTAGATAACTATAGGTAAACTATAGCTTTGAGTTTCTTTTACTTTATGTTATTTCGAAAAGAATAACAATAGGATAGAGAGCCGCCTCCGATGATATGGCCACGGGATGAGACGAGACGATGAGCATAAGGAAAAGAAAGAACTGCAGCTGCCTGAACTCAAAAGAGGCAGTGTCGACATAGCTAGCTAACAAGGTAATAGTATCACAAATTTTTGACACCATCTTATCTGTAAATATTGTGTTTAACTCACGGTTAGCTAACTCTGGCGCAACGCAAGTGAGACTTAGCCCTTAGCTTTTATTTCTGTCAGAATTAAAATGAAAAGATTCGAATAATAATTAAGATGTCGTGGACCCATTAAAGAAATGCGTATTTACTTTTCTGAAGACGGCTTTTTGTTTACGCAAGGATTTTTCAATCGTAGATTCTTCGTAGCTTTTATCTAACTTACCATAAATATATTATACCACTTAGATGGTACCTTTAACTTTTGTATGGGCTCTCATTCGGTATAGAGGCATTCTTACACTGGATTTACAAGTTTGATATGAGGACACACATTTTTTTTTTTTTTTGGAATCATTTTTTTATTTGTGCTATAAGACCTTGTTTTTTGCCAAATTTCGTAGTTCTAGATCAACGGGAAATATAATTTAAGTTTGGGAACCAAAAAATATAGGGTATAGGAATCTAGATTTGTAAATCTTGCTGAAAATGATTACCGGAAAACGTAACAGGAAAAGTCGGGAAAAATATATGAAAATGAACACTATATTTAAAACTCAAATTTGTACTTATCGTTTTTATCGTGTTAACTCAGCATTTCGATTTTTATACACCTAATAGGGGCCATAAATTTTAGCATACGGTATAAGCTCAATAGGTACCTCCGCGCGTTAGCGAGATAAATAATCTTGACAGACGGATGAACAAACGGACAAGACAAAGGTTTCCTCTTTTTACCTTTTGAGGTACGGAACCCTAAAAACGGTAAATAGGTATGTACCAAATTACTAAATAACAACTGGTTGCACCAAATTAGACAATCTTTAAATACATTTTCAATAAAAATCAAGGTAACTTTTTCAAACTAGGAAATCCCTAAATAAACTTGACATTCTCAAGGTAAACGTACGATACTCCTCAATTTCTCAATCCCAATTTCAATATATTATTTATTAGAGAGGTAGCGTCACCAACTTGAAATGTTTGCGCAATTCAATTAGAAAGCGTGACGGGGGAGTTTCAAAGATATACGTAGGTAGGTACTTACAGATGGTTATCATGCTGTAAACTCAACAGTTTGATTGCGGTACGCTTTGATCCTTCAATTAGCTCCTATGTGGTTACAGATTGATAGGTAGGTACGTAGTTAAATGTTCAATATTCGTGTCTATGATACCTATATAGTCCTTTTCCATACCTTTTAATTGGTTCTACACTTCTACACTAATATTATAGAGAGGAAAGATTTGTATTTTTGTGTGTATGTGGGTCTGTAGGTTTGTAATGAATAAACTCAAAAACTACTGAACCGATTTCAAAAATTCTTTCACCATTAGAAAGCTACGTTTACCCTGAGTAACATAGGTTACTTTTGATCCCGATATTTCCACGGGATTGAGAATTACGCGGGTACGCGGGTGAAACCATGAGACGCAGCTAGTCGTCTATATTTTTGACAATTTTATACAGCGCAAGCAACTTTTAATCCATGTCATTTATGGCGCTGTAGTGCCCGAGACATTGTTAGGTGGAGTAGGCTAACCCAGCACCTATACCACCCTCCCAGCCTAGTCAGCCATGGCCAGAAGAAAATAACAGGTCAATACGTCTGGAGCTAAGTAAGCCGTGGGTTTCCACACGATGTTTTCCTTCACTGTAAGAGTGATCATAATAACGCACATAACTTTTTCTTAAGGGCGTTTATTCCATTCTCTTTCTCCATACAAACGTAGTTTACGTTTTCCTCCCTGGATAAAGACATTAGAGCAAATATGTTTATGCCATAAAACTTATATCTGGCATGACTATTCATCTTCCGAATTATTTTTTTCATTTTTTATTTTTTTTATTTTTTATTTTTATTTTAATTAGAAAAAAAAAGGTTCGTACATTGACAAGACATGACAGATATAGGTTTTATGGCATAAACATATTTGCTCTTATGTCTTTATCCAGGGAGGAAAACGTAAACTACGTTTGTATGGAGAAAGAGAATGGAATGAAACCTCTTAAGAGGATAGTCTCCATTCTCTTTCTCCATACAAACGTAGTTTAAATTTCCTTCCTGGATAAAGACATTAGAGCAAATATGTTAATGCCATAAAACCTATATCTGTCATAACAATGCATCTACCTTTTTATTTTTTTATTTTCTAATTAAAATAATAATAAAATAAAAAGTTTTATGGCATAAACATATTTGCTCTAATGTCTTTATTCAGGGAGAAAAATTTAAACTACGTTTGTATGGAGAAAGAGAATGGAGACTATCCTCTTAAAGAAAAATACATTGGTGTTAGATCTTAAGTCTTTTGGTGGTCGATTATTCTTAGTCCAAGTAAGTCCCAGTCTTTTTGAGTAAGATTACTTGATTATTCAGTTAGATAAATTATTAATTTAGGTCAGGATGGTTCTTTAATTAGTCGTATTTAATTTCTTTCTTGTGGTTGGGTACTTCTTATTTGTAAGGATCTTCCAAATTAAACTTCAAGTTGATGTTGACTCGTCGACGATAATTTTCACACTGCTCTCCAGTCTTGTTCACACCCCTTTTTATACCGGGGCGTAAACAACTTGGCAAAGTGACGTAAAATTAACTTCAACAACTTTTTATTTTTAAATATTCAAATCTCAATTATTATTATTATTTTTAAATGATTAAAAAAACGAGTTACAGCTAGTTATGAAGTGTAGTTTCGGAACGCGCCCTCTGATGAGAAGAAACTACAAGAAACTCATGAGGGTTTACTTTTTTGTGATTATGTTTTGTATTCAACTGATAAATTACAAATAGTCACATCAAACATTAGTTTAAGAAATTAGAAGTTGTCTAAACATAAAACAATATTTAAAACAATTAATTTAAAACAATATTACAATAAAGAAAGTTAATTTACCATCATTCGATCATCCGATCATGTTTTGATTTTGAAGGTAGTATTCAAAATCAAAACATGCCACTGAGTTTGTCTTTAAAACGTTTTACGTAATCTGTTAATTGTTGAAGTGAACATTTCAGTGCTAAGTGGAATAATTCGACATGGTGATTAACAACACAGACGATATTCTGAGATCAATAAATCAATCTAGTGAGTTTCCTCTCCAATTGAAATATGGATCCAACACGGCCATTCTGCGTATACGCACGTGCTCTGGGCGTATATATTTTTTTTTTTTTTTTACCTGAAAAAAATGTTTGGTGCTTCAACTACACTCTTTTCTTTGGTGCTTAAACTACACTCTTTTCTTTGGTGCTTCAACTACACTCTTTTCTTTGGTGCTTTATGTATTATTTACAACATTGTTTATATTCATTTATCTTTGTTTTTTTTTTTTTTTTTGTATTTGTTTTTCATTTTTGTATTTGTTTTTTTTTTTCTTTTGGTATATAAATTATTTATGTGATGTTAGATACCATACTATTTGTAAAATATATAGATAAATAAATAAATATTGTCCGTCGCTACACAACGGATATACTACATGTATATAGTTTTTGTAAATACATATGATACATAGATAAAAATAAGTTAAAATGTGATGAAGAAGCAGCTGGACCACCCAGAAGAGGCCACGGTACTGGCTTTCATACTCTCCGTTGATTGAGCCTGATGGGGCGGTCGGGTCGGCTACCACGGCAGCTAATGATTTCGTTTTCTTCTTTTGTCTCTGCACAAAACAAAAAAAACAGCACAGAATCACGTCCAATTTTAAAAAACATTTATAGTTTAACAGAGTCTTAGAAATTTCAAAGCCAAGATAGTTGTGTAAGCATCGTGTAGACAGAAAAAAAAATGTTTAGTTGAAATGGAATATTGAGTAAATTTTAATATTTTAAAATCATATAGTTTTTTTTTTAAAGCTCGCTCGGCTATTCTGACGATAGTCTCGTCTCAGAGTTCATCTTAAGAGCCCATATAACTCCAATTGCGTGACAGTAATATCGCTAGCAAATTTTAGATGTGGTAATGAAGGACGTAGGATGCTTGTACGCAAAATTTTAGAGCGTAAAATCAAACATTTGGGAATTACAAGTTAAAAAAACATTAATTTTGAATTTCAAATCATGGATGTCCTGCACAGAACTAAGATCAGTTCATCTACAACGTTATATTAGTATTAGTATAAGTAATGTATTGACTAACTAAACTGATATTTCAAATAAATTTTATAGTTAACTGTCCGAGAAAAATCAGTTCTGGCCCACTACAGAGGCTTAATCTGTTAAAAAAAAAATATCAGTGTCATTTGTTCAGTTGTTGACTTTACTAACTAGTTTTCGGCCCACTTCAAATGATGGACTTCAATTGAAAAGTATGGGTGGCTAACAGTTAATTTCGGAATTTTGTTTCATTTCAATCACCATAAATCGAAACCACAAAATTAGGGAAAAAAAAATTCAATTGTACCGTCAGGAAAGTAAGAAATTGTTTTACATTACCATTATTGTTGTCTCGAGGAAGATAGTCAAAGAATTTTGGTCCGATGTCAGGGTCGGGTTCGACAATGGGCTTCGTCTCCAGCACTTCTGATGTTAGATCTTAAGTCTTTTGGTGGTCGATTATTCTTAGTCCAAGTAAGTCCCAGTCTTTTTGAGTAAGATTACTTGATTATTCAGTTAGATAAATTATTAATTTAGGTCAGGATGGTTCTTTAATTAGTCGTATTTAATTTCTTTCTTGTGGTTGGGTACTTCTTATTTGTAAGGATCTTCCAAATTAAACTTCAAGTTGATGTTGACTCGTCGACGATAATTTTCACACTGCTCTCCAGTCTTGTTCACACCCCTTTTTATACCGGGGCGTAAACAACTTGGCAAAGTGACGTAAAATTAACTTCAACAACTTTTTATTTTTAAATATTCAAATCTCAATTATTATTATTATTTTTAAATGATTAAAAAAACGAGTTACAGCTAGTTATGAAGTGTAGTTTCGGAACGCGCCCTCTGATGAGAAGAAACTACAAGAAACTCATGAGGGTTTACTTTTTTGTGATTATGTTTTGTATTCAACTGATAAATTACAAATAGTCACATCAAACATTAGTTTAAGAAATTAGAAGTTGTCTAAACATAAAACAATATTTAAAACAATTAATTTAAAACAATATTACAATAAAGAAAGTTAATTTACCATCATTCGATCATCCGATCATGTTTTGATTTTGAAGGTAGTATTCAAAATCAAAACATGCCACTGAGTTTGTCTTTAAAACGTTTTACGTAATCTGTTAATTGTTGAAGTGAACATTTCAGTGCTAAGTGGAATAATTCGACATGGTGATTAACAACACAGACGATATTCTGAGATCAATAAATCAATCTAGTGAGTTTCCTCTCCAATTGAAATATGGATCCAACATTGGTGCATGGTCGGTCAGGATTCGAATGCATGACCATTGCATACCTATAATTATCAACGTACCGCTATACCGATTCCAAAAATTATTTCACCAATAGAAAGCTACATTATCGAGGAGAAACATAGGCTACTTTTATTCCCTAAATTCCCACTAGATCGGAACTTACGCCGGTGAAACTTCAAGACTCAGTTGATAATATTTCTAAAGTGATTTGTACCCAAACCTACGAAAACTGAACCTATCATTACGAAAAACCATATTTTCTATAATAAACGTGATATGACATCATAAATCACACTCGATGGTCTCTGTTTACGAGTGGAATGCGAGACGGTAGACATTATAATTATACGGACTCTGACTCCCAAAGACCTAAGGGAGATAGCATATTGTGCGATTTAAATAAATAGGGATTTTAAGTACGTACTTACGTAGGTAAAATGAGTATTTAAAGTGATAAATTCTAATTTATACTCATTTTATACGAAAGATATATAAAACAGTGAATGAAAATTAAGGTATGTTTATTAAAAATATTAAGAAAATGTTAAAGTTACTTTTTGGTTTTAATCGCGCTGCTTTTATTTTTTTGAGGATGTTTTGTTTCAAGAACTTTTCAGTAAGCATCTGTAGGTTAGTATGATTAGATATCACGAGGAACATTTACAAAATACCTACGTGCACTGATCAAGGGTAATAGAAATAATGAAACAACGCGATTGAAACCGATAAATAAATTTAACTTCATAGCAGTACCTACCTATCGCAAAAGCCGAAGAAAAATAAAGTGTAAGACTTTAGTATGGAAGTAGGTACTATTTCGTGGTTAAAAATTCTTATGTACTCGTAAGCACAAAAAAATTGCATGAGAAAATAGACATTATCAGTATTATCAGTTATTATAACACTCCCAGAATTACTGAAATAGCAGGGTGTAGTAGTTGTCTACAAGTTAGGTGCTAGAAAAGAAGTTTAAATAAGTGATTATTGGAGTTGATCTCCGGAACTAATGAACCGACTTTGAAACAACATGATACAATGATACATAAAATACTTGGGAGTCACACGGGCAACATTTTCATTCCGATATTTCCACGGAATTTAAACTCATGCAGATGAAACTGCAGTGCGATGCTAGTGACTTATAAAGACATTGTAAAGGTGTTATAGAACGAAAGGCTTCCAACGTCATTGTCCTAATAAGAAGTTGCATAATAGGTTTACCGTACGTTTCTATTGCTTGCTTTGTTATATAGTTCTATAGCGCGAAAGCGGATTACAAAGTTGTCAGAAAGTAGCAGAGGGAAGAAACTTTGGCATTGTTGGTGCTTATATGGTTATTAGTGTTGATGATATGAATTTACCTTTTCTTTCTGGTTTTTTGATATCGGTCAACTTACAACCTAAAGAAACAGATTTTTCTTCGGTTTTCGCAATGTTTATTTTTTTTTATTTTAATCGCCGCCAAAGAAAAGGCCACGAATTCCGGCTCAACCCGTACGCAAGAGTTTTGTAATGACCTCGAAACGTTGGGTGTTAAAAATACAATAAAAGCAACGCGATCAAAATCGAAAAAAACGAGTTTAATGTTAAACTTGTTAAATCGTAAGAGTGTTCGGCGACTCTTTATTTTGTCTTACAAGTTTCACGAGTGTTTTTCTTTTATAAATTTTAGGAATTTACGGCACCGAGAGGACCAATCGCAGAGTGATTTAAGCACATAGATTTGTAAGGAATAAATAATAAACAGGGTCTATCTATCTATTATCTATCTACTTTAATAAGCTTTATATCGATATCAATAACCTACTTTTTTCGAGCCTAAGAAGTTGATTAAATAGGCAAAAGCTCCATTCAAGTGTAAAAGCTCTTCAATCTGTTCTTCCTTCGCGCAAGTTTATTGATACTTGAATTTATTACGAGAAAGTAATAACTTCTATATTACTGCACAGCGAAAATAGGAAAACATTTTTATCTATAAAGCACAATAGTGAGAGTTCTTGAGTTTTTAATGAGTTTTTCTTAAGACTATATACTTTGAAATACTAAACTTTATGCATTTTTAAGGTACGTATTAAAAATTTATACAGAATTTGATTATCTTATGTTAGTTTTATTTATATTTTATAGAAGTTCTTTAGGAAAATCACAACACAATCAAGGGAAGGCCCGGCAAGTGAAACTTTTGCGTTGTAGTTTCAAACATAATATTATACCTAGTTAGCTTTTTTAAACAACTTATTCAAGATGTTAAATCCTTGAAAAAAACCCTTTCAGAATTCTGCACCCGACAAAAATTAAACCTTCAACACCTACATGTCTGTCGTTGTGCGTCTCACCGCTTTCCTGCACTAAGGCGTAATTTATATCAAAGGTAAGTAAATTAATAATTACCTATGGCAAAACAGAAATATCAAATTTGCCACAAATTTACCGGAAATTCAATGTGACAAATTGTAACCGAATCTCACAATCAATAATACTCGTATTGGAATCGAATCCTAAATTGAAATAAAAAATCAATTTAGGTACATGAAAACGTAACGAAATATTTTTTACTTTTTAATAAAGTTTTTTAGTACCTCAGCAGTCAGCATAGGTACCTGCTAATTTTATTTTAATAAATAAAAGTTACGTTGCGTTTCTGTTTTAAACAATAAATATGAGGTAATAAAATTATTGTAATAATAAAATAAAGTTTTTTTTGTTTTTATCATAATTATAAAATAAAGTTTTGTATCATAATTTGAAATTATTAAAATAATATTTACTTTTTGAAATGTATTTACTTAGCAATTGCTTTTTACTTGTTTTATTTTATTGACTTAATAAAAAAATACACCAAAAAGTCAAAGTCGAAAGTAAATAAAAGTTATTTAATATTTAAATCCAATCCAAATGTAAAAAATATAAATACTTATTTATTAAAATAACAAACATCTTCAAAATACAAATTAAAAACCCATTATTAAAACTAACAAAATAATAATAATTATTATTATTAAATTAAATATTTATTAAATAGTGTAACACCATTCAAAAGTCCACTTCAGTTTAGTTTTCAAAAGATTCTATTTAATTAAGATGCCTAGCCTACTGTTGTTTCTTTTTACTCCATATAAGTACCTACTATTTCTCAACAATTTTAGTTTTATTTGTAACAATTTAATTTTGCTATGTTAGGTAAAGTTCTGAGAAGAATCTGCAGAGCGAAGAGTAGTATTAGCAGCTCTTAAACTTTTGAAATCCACTTCACGCCATATTTAATCACATTAAAAAAGCTAATTAAAAATAATTATTTACTTACTTCGTCCAAACTAAAATGACGGGTGATAGTGATATCCATCTTTTTTTCTTTTGTTCAACAACGCACAGGACTTGTCACTTCAACACCCAGTTGACTACTGATGTATCCTAGCCGTTTGGGGTGGATTTGAAATATGAAATCTTTGGCTTTGACTGATGAGACGTAAAATACTACGATAAAAATTAACTAAATGTTTTATATTTAGGTGTATGTTAAGTTTTATATAGATTTATAATATAAAATTTTATACCTAATGGAGGTATACAATTTATATTAATATACTTTTGTAGGGACTATACATGTAGGTACTTACATTAGTTGAAGTCAAAAATGTCTTTGTGATAAAGAAAAAGTTATATGCTTTATAATGTAGATATGTCTTAACATTAAGGAGGAAATAATTTATAAACTTACAACACTGTTAAGATTGCATATAATAACACAATCTGGTGCAAAACAATTGGCATAAATAGTAAAAATAGTTAATGATTGTAATCTGTTTTGTAAACTAGATGAATAAATACAATTTCTACAAACAGTATAAATATATATATTTTAAGACGTCATTTTCAAGAACGTGGCGACTGTTACCATTTCCATACAAACTTAATACCAAAATAAATTATGAAAAATTTAGTTTTCTACCTTAATATCGTTTATTATTCAGATTAAGATTTTACTTTTAAAATGTCCCCACCGCAAGGTTTTCCAAAATATTAATTATAAATATAAACATTCAATGAAAAAAATGTTTCTCCGTTTTATTTCATTTCGAATGAATATTTTGGAAAACCTTGCGGTGGGGACCCTTTAAAAGTGAAATTTTAATCCGAATAATATCGATATTAAGGTAGAAAACTAAATTTTTCATAATTTATTTTGGTATTAAGTTAGTATGGAAATGGTAACAGTCGCCACGTTCTTAAGTGTTTTAACTTTGACTTTTACTATCGGTGAAAAAAGTCGGCGTTAGTATCATGTTTTAAACGGTAAAAGCGTAGTTAGCGTCCTTATTAAATAATTGTTTTGTCAAAGTAATTAAGAAGGAAAGTAACCTAATTAAATTGTATCTCTGCTCAACCTACGCTACACTAATTAAATGCATTTGAGAGTATTCCTCGTCTAACCTAATAAAACCGCATCCTGTTACACAGATGTCATACTATCTCGAACAGTTTGCGAGCGGGTTGAAGGCAGGAAACGCAGCGCGCGATCCTTGTTTAAGTTACACTCAGTTACTCGCCATTATTTTAAGAATATCCGGTTCTTTTATAAAATTTCGGAAATCCGGAAATCATGGGTTGATTCCACAAAAGATACTACTTTGATCTAACATTCTAATTATTTAAGTAAAATGAGAAAAACACTATTTCCGGATAACCGGACTTGATATCCGGATAAAAAGCAGCCTATATTTGAAGCAAAAAGCCTTTATTTCCTCATTTAGGAATTTCAGAAATTATCGGGTGAAATAAACGCAGTAGCCTAGCAGGTCAAAAGCCATCTCCATACCAAATATGGTTGAAATCAGATTAGCCGTGTCTGAGATTAGAGGGCACAAAGACGTAGATAAACAGAAAAATAGGTTCTATTACAACCCTGAAATTTGTATTTTTTATAAACTCCCAATAACAGAAATCGCTGAGTTCCGATTTTATTTCGTGTATAAATGGTTTATGCTGAATTGTTTAAATAAATTTAGTCGAATTGCTTTCGTCCAATTTTCCGTATCTATACGGATTTCCAAGTCAATACAGAATAGCTGCAAATCTAAAGTTGAAAAACTCTTGTCTTTTTACACGATGCTTCTTTTACTGGTTTTACTAACTACAGTAGCTCGGTAATCGGCACTTTGTGTATGGCTTCAACGTTCACGTCACGTTAACTCTGTTTCCTAGTTACGTCATACGAAGTTCGTTATTGCATTTCTGTCGTGTTTGAATATAGGACAGCCAGTGACCCATAAGTTACTGCCTCACCCAATAACCAAATATTGATTTTGTTGAAACGAGTTTTAAAAGGGTGTACATTTACAGTACTTTTATGCCTCTTATTTTTTGTTTTTGTTTAACAGTTTTTTTAAGCATTGTTAAGTTTTTCGTGCCTGTCGCAACTTTTCTCAGAAATGGCTGCAACGATTTTAAAATGTTTTTAGCGTTAGATAGGTCTCAATCCGGGGCGTGTTCTTAGTCAATTAAGTTCAAACGTTTTCTGACCATTAGTGGGCGCAGCGGTAAATATGTTTTAAAAAATCTTGAAATACATTTTTTGAAACGATTTCTTGCATTAATGGAATGGTTAAATACTAGCTTGTAAACAAATGATATAAAATTAATTAACATAAACTTAACGTTTAAATTATTAAATAATTATGTTTTTGTTTCTTTTGTGTTACAAATGCAACTTTTAAAATAGATGTTATTTGACAAAAATGGAATTAAATATGAATAATTTAGTAATTAAATTGATAAATATTGCACGGCGTTATATACAGCGCAAACTAGCCCCAGTCTAAGCACTAGGCTTGTACTGTGGGTACTCGAATAAAGGTTCGAATTAATAGATTAAATTTTTAAATAATTGTTTTCATAGTTTATCTAGTTCGAACCCGCGTTTTCACCCTCATAAGGCTTAGAATAAGAAATTGTAATTCAAATGGGGGGCCTTATTGCTTAAAAGCGATTATTTTCATACATCCTTTAAATGAAATAGATCTGTTTTAGCTTAAGTTGTATAGAAGTCATAATGTTGTAAGCAAGTTCCCCCATCGTAGGTCATTTCTAACTTCGATTTAGCAGTGAAAAATTATAGTTACTTTCTATGGCGATATTTAGCTCTGTGAAGTTAACAAAAATGTATGTATTTATTGTATTACCCGTAGGTATTTCGATATCAATATTACCACTATCTTACCATCAGGTGAAATGGGTACTCAAACGCTTATCTATCGTGCCTTAAAAAAATCTCGTAATTCGAAATTGTTACAGGTCCATGGATACTTCAATATACCTTAAGTACTTAAATAAAAAGGAAAAAAATAAAAAAGTTGAATTTTGAAGTAAGTTGTGATGATACTAACAAGTTTTCACGAAAATCTAAACTTGCCCATAACGTTATATGTATCATATTGACTCAGAACCTTGACTTTTATTCACTTAATAGACCTCAGAATCTGGTATAAATTTCAACTCAACTTTCTAGGTCCACCCGTTACTGAGTGACACACGGACAGACAGACGGACTAACGAGTGATTTTACAAGGGTTCCTTCTTTTACCTTTTGAGGTACATTCAGAACCCTAAAAATTAGCATATTTAAATCAAAATCTAACTGTACATTCATTAAGTTAAAGCAAAATCTATTTTGGTAGGTACTAAGTACGCACAAGGTTTTGCATGAAGGTCGCGTACAAACAAAATGGAAATTCGATAAACCTGATATGTACCAGCCCAGCATGCGGTCGTAACCCTTATCTCTTGTTTCCAATACGTTAAAGCATCTGAATAAAGTCCTTCGTGAGTTGAATTTATTTACTGACATTCTGTCTACGATGAGCCAGATGTTTCGCCCACGCACTTGTCTGGAGTAACGCCCACATTGTAAATCTATACACATTTTTATTCAGCAAACTACAGGCCTGCTCCACTTCACTTACCTGCTGTTAAACCTTTCAAACTCTTCAAACAATGCTCTTCTAATACGAATGCACTAATTATCACACGATTCTAGTTGATGAAACACTTCAATTTCGGCTCAAAATGCAGCCAAGGCCACTAACAAGATTTTCGTCAAAATAAAGTACGCTACAAATAAAATAGCTACTGAAACTAAAATTCACTACTAAATTACGTTTCTTTCAAATTACAAGCCCATAGCAACGGGTTAATAAGATTTTTTTAAAATTGATAGATTTTGGATCATGTAAAAGTACACAACACTGGGTTTTGGTAGTACTACGCATGCGTCTAGTCCACTGCGCATGCCTGAATTCGATATCAATATGACACTGTCGCGACAGGCAGTCATTATTCAATGGGCGAAGGTGAAATTGTATGAATGAAATAGGCCGAATGGAGGGTTAATATCAATTAGAATTAATTTAGCGGTACAATAAGACGTAATGTTGATAAAGCTGCAGCTATACAGACAACGTCAAAGTTGACTTGGTAGTTCATTCTGATGTTACTCTTATTTACTTAATGAGCATACAATTTTGTCTTTACAGCGCAAAACACACATACCTACCTAGAAGCGGCCCGGTGTATGTGGACCTGTGTAGGCTACTGGTAGCCGGTACCTACCTGTATAATATGGTTAAAAAGTCAACGCTACAAATTATAAATAATTATTAACAAAAGAAACTACATTAAAATCGCTATATCAGTTCGTGTGCTACGATGCCGCATACATATACACTCCTCAAATTAATAACATTTTTTTTACGTCAGGGGTTATTTTAACATTAATTAAAGTCATGTTTTACAATAGTCGGACGTCTATTATTTACAATAAAGCTATTTTGACTATAGTACTCTAAATAAGTATTTATAAACATGAAGAATAATACCCTTATTCTTATAAACTAAGCATAAAGTTTTAGCAAGAGCTCTACAAATATTCTAATATCCATATTATTATGAGTTTGGTTGTTAAAATAAGACAAGTTTTGTGGGCTAATATGACATCTTGCCACAACAAGTTGAACATTGTCTGTATAAGGTTCTCATATTTTACGGTAAGGTATTTCGAATGAACCTCGGGTTTCAGTATAAGGGGTTCGAGTAAAACGTTGTGTGAACTGAAAACATGTCAGTTCATTTAGGATTGGATAGGTGGCGTTGTTTTAAGAAACTGTTACATACGAATATCAGAGAATATTGACTTGTCGATATTATTTGCACTACGTGTACCTACTAAGCTGATTGCATACAGATTTGTGCAAATTCATGTTTTTAATTAAGTAGATAGTTGATTTACGATGTGTGTTCAACGTGTTTCTATAAAACAAGTTAATATTATGCTATGAGCAAGTTAATATTAACACGTTAATAGTATAATATTTTAATTTATTAAAAAAAAATATAATATTGTTACCAGGGTACCTAAATGTTATCTTTTAAAATAGCTAAGTTAACATTACATCATCTATGGGCACAGTGGATGATCCCTCTGCGACGCAAAATATAGCAGGTTCCATTCCTACCGAGAAATATACGTATTCCTCGGCTGGGTATTTATTTGCTTAGAACATACGTACAAGAGTACATCTTCATCTTTTTTCAGTACAAAGTAAGGTATAGTAGTTGTCTATCTATTTGTGGGTCAGACAAGCATAATTACCTGGTTTCAAATTAGTTCGCACTATGTGTGTATGTACATATGTGCAGGGGGCGGATCGTCTTACATAAATTTTTGACTCCTAACATCGGAGGTCCGAAAATGTTTCACATATTAGTTTAAATCATAATGATCATTCTTCATATTTTTTTTAAAACATAAAATTTAAAACACATAATCATTGAAATTCATAATATCACTATTATGAATTTCGTTTTTACTAAAATTTGTTTTTAATAAATTTCTTAATCATAAGTTTTTTATCCATAATTATTGAAAATTATAATGTCTAAATTCATACATTTGTTTCGCCTACTATTGTTATCTTAACGCACGTTGTACTCGAACTTGGAAAAAAATACACGGAGCACACCGACTCGGATAGGTTAGGTTTATGTTAGAACATGATTACACGCAGCAAAGCGTTTAATATTATACATAAAAAAAGCGTGATGTATCTTAATCATAAGTGTTTTTATGAAGATCGACAGAACACAAGTCAAAAACAATCGAAAATTTCCGTTAGAGTTTGATAATGGGGTAGTTAATAAAAGAAGTTTTGTTACAGTTGCCTTTATTAATATAAATAATCGTATGTCTTTATAATAATAATCTTAAAAAATCGTAACACATTATGAATTAAAGCAATATTATGATCATGAATGTTATGAAGAAAAATTATGATTTTTTCTTGGTAGTAACAGTATGAATAAAAAAATTATGATCACTAACTGTTATGAGCTCCGATGTTAGTAATAAAAATGTCTGAATAAAAAAAGTATGAAAAGTAAAATTATGAAGAGTGATTATTATGAACACAAATCGATAGTAAGACAAAGAATATGACTTAGAATTTTATGTGAGCCAATATGGACCCGTATGTGCAACCACGTAAATTATTTTCAAGTTTAAGCCATTATGCTTAGAAACCTTTTGAGATACCTATAAGTATACTAAATTATTGACTTATACTTCCATTTTAATTAACATTTTCACGTGAGAGAATTTAATTCTCTCTGCCATCTGAGACGATCTTGAAGGGGACGTACACGGGCTATTAATTAGAGGCATCAGTGTGGAATCTCATACGATTAGTAGTGTAATGGAGCACGGAGTCTGTACAGACGTTGATGTATCTATACGTCTTCTGTTAGACCCGGAATGTCATTTGAAAAATGGTCTCTCTTATATTAGAGTGTGTTATTTATTGATTCCTTCTTTTCTTGTTGACTTACTGCTTCATTAGTTACGTCGTTTGTTTTGACAGTTATTGTTTTTGTTTAGAACACGTATCAACAATGCTATCGATAATGTTTTAGCTCGGGCGATCGCTTCGAATGAGAAGTTATTTGTGTGTCTTTGTCGCTCTTACGTCTGTTTAATATTAATATTTAAAAAAAATACAGACCATCAGAATCAGAAAATACAGATTGTCCATTATGTATGTTGGTTTAAATAATCCCTGTAATAACCAAAAATAATATTTTTTGTTATTGTCACTTTAACCTATTTTTAACATTTATTTTATGTTATTCTCATAAATTATAATCGTCCCAACAGCTACATTTTTCAAATATAACAAAATAAGTACCTATTTGAATTTCTGCATTGACCTAGCACTTCGAATATAATTTCCACAACATAATTCATGCAAAAAAAGGGGGATTGATGTAAAAATTTAATAACAAGACTTGTTTCGATGTGGCGTAGATACTCAAAAACTCGTAAACCCCATAGTAGGAAAAGCATTCGAATCTGTATCTCACTCGTAAACCCGCAAAAATTCCCGCCAAAATGAAGCATTTCAAAATTCAGATTTTCACGATGTTGCATAAAAATACAAGAAGAATGGCGCGCTTTCTTTGAATTGGCTGATGAGTTGTTTGCCTTGTAAACAGACCCGTATTTATTTATTACCTAAATATATTCTTTACTTTAAAAGAATATATTTATTTAATATAATATAAAAGAATATTTAAAACATGACCAGCCATAAATTTAAACAATTTGTCGAAAAGACTAGTGCAACCAGTGAACCCGTGACAGTTGTGCTATGGCTACATTGAGTCGCGAAGATTTGTGTTGCGTTGTCGCGATAAAAACTTCGTTTTCAATCTACGACGAAATGCTTGGCCACATCGCGCTACGTCGCGATAATCTAAAACTTCACGATAGGATGAATTCTTGGCCAGATGTGTCACGATAACGCAAATCTTCGCATTATCGTGATAATGTTGCCACAAGGTTTAAGATAGGATGTCGTTATTTAAAAAAAAAATATTTCTACGACAATTAGGCCGTATACAGAAAGAAAGCTGGAAACTTATAAACGCTTACCAGCGCTTGTCAGCGCTGGCGACCCGCGCAGGAAAATGTATGAACCCGCGCCGATAAGCACTGATCGGTGCCGACAAGTTCCGACAAGCTTCAACACGCGCTGGTCAGCGCTGGGCGGCTGACGTCATAACATCGTCCGACGAGTCCGACATTCTGCCTCAACCTGCTTCCTTTGTGTAGAACAGACCAGCGCTGAGAAGCGCTGGTAAGCGCTTATAAGTTTCCAGCTTTCTTTCTGTATACGCACTTGGACAATGCTGGATTTTCGTCAAAATAGCAAATTGCCGCCTTTGTTTCCTAGTAGATCGTGCTTACTTTAGTAATCATTAAATATTCTCTTACATTTTTAATAAATTGAAGTTCATCTAGGTATTATATCCATTAACTAAACGAGTCAATTACCGTAATTAATCATAGATCATGTAATCAAATATCTGATTCATAATTAAATTTGCATTAACACTGATGTGTTCGCTAATTCCCGTCACCTGTTAAGATAAATCAGGCCCCACATCCCTCACACTATCGCTTGAAAGACGGATTACCGTCCAAACTGAGATTAATTACATAGCTTTCCTTTATACACGTCCTGAGAATCAATCTGGATCATCAGTATTATTATCTTAGGTCTATAAAATGCTTCGTCCTGACGGACTGAATGATGGATCAACGCACTGTCTAAACTGCTGGTAGTAGAGAGCTCAAATTTGAAGACATGATGTAGGCATCCGATAAGGGTTGAAATTCTCACGGGATTGGAACTTACGCTGATAAAACCTCGGAACACAAATAATAAGAAGTACAAATCTACAACTAAAACATGTTGTATTGGACAATGTGGTAATAATTCATAATTATTAGGGTTGATTTTGTAAGATTGTTATTTGAAAAATCTTTTCAGTCAGTTTTGCAAAAACATACAAAAATTCAAAATACCATAGAGAAAAAAAAAGAGAGAAGCTCAGTCAGTCTTTCAGTTTTGCTGAAGAATATGCACTCATGTTCTCCTTTTGATACCATAGTAAATCTATTAACAATCCTCCGGAAACTACCATTTTTAGGCTAGAGGGAGCTGCTGCTTCATAACAGTGGTAAATGATACATAGGTATGTAAGAAAAGATGTTTATCATGTTCCCACGATGTTCCTTACCAAAGACGAATCAAAATGTTTGAGCAGTTTTTACCACGCAATACTATTATATAATTACTAGCTGACCCGGCAAACGTTGTTTTGCCTTATAAATTATAGAAAGTAGCCGATTCTCAGACCTACTGAATACGCATATAAAAAATAAAAAAAATCGGTAAAGCCGTTTCAGAGGAGTACGGTAACTAACATTGTGACATGGAAATTTTATATATTAGAAGATTATGGCTGATCCCAATATGTTTACTATTAAGTGTAGACATCGAAGACTATTGGTGCCGGTTCCAATTAGATACAAAGAACGGTTATTTGAGGTAACGTTTTTGGATTAATCAATTTCAGATTATCTTAGTTTCGGAACCAGTAACTACGAAGGAAGATCTTGTAACTTTTTGCCTTTGTTTCGGCAAAATAGATTAGTTACTTTATCGTTTATTGAGAAAATCGTTTGGGAGAAATATAAGAAAATACTGTGAACTTGCGTAGTTAAATTAATATTAATCGCGTTGTGCTTACTATTTTTACTTAGCGACAGAAAACTGGGCCTATACTTCAATTCTACGAACGATAAACGAAACGATAATTCCAGAAGAAAATCTGTCATTCATCCGTCCGATAATTTAAATTTCTGACAGTTTTGAAGGTCGGATGACAGATTTTCTTTCTTTCGTTTGTTCGTAGTAATCTAATATTATAAATGAGAAATAAACTGTCTGTCCGTCTATTAGGTTTTTACGCCTAAACTGCTGAACCGTTTTTGATGAATTTTGAGCGATAGATCACCCAACTGGAATGCAGAAGGTTGTGGGTTCGATACCCTCCAGGGACAACTATTTATGATGACCTAACCCTTTGTTCATACTATTGGGTGTTTTCCGCAATATGTGTAATTTATAGTAGGTACTTCATAGGTAGGTATATAATGTATTTTAAAAAGTAGTGTATCCTATCCGTTGTCTAGTACCCATAGTAAAAGTCTAATTGCTTAGTTTGTAGCAATAAGTCCTGCAATATTTTTTAATTTATATCTACGTAACGTATTTGAAGCCAACACTACTGCAAAATTGCTTATTTGTTAGCTAAATATATAGGTACCTAACTAAACTATATAAGAAGTTGTTTCTTTTATATTTACTGATGTACCTACTATGCTAAAAGGACTAAACACGTACAGCTGTTACCAAAGTCAATTTTCCTCGCTCGAAAATGTTAATGAAGCTGCGAATATACCAAAAGATGTAGTCTACTTAACGGTACCTACAACATGACATGACACTTCATTAGTGCACCTTCATTATATAGGTACGTTAGGAAAAGTAGACTTTATACTAAACGATTGCCCGTCAACTTGTTTTTGACAGCAGACCTTTATGTGGATTTTGTTTGACTTTAAATTATTGATTAGTTAGCCTAAAATTATAATGTAGGTAGTAGGTACCAAATATTACAAATTTGTAAACACACACTTCGTCAATAAAAAACATATTGAATTAAACTGACCCTGATTGCACCCGGCGAGGACACTGGCTGCATTACCTCTTTACCTGTTGTATCACAACGGCCATTCTTTGCACCAAGAACGATCCGGAGCGGTAGTCCAAAGTCACCAAGAACGATCCGGAGCGGTAGTCCGGTAGTTTATTATAGCATGGACCAAGTTAAGGTACCTACCATAGTTTTAAGGCCAGACCTGGTTTAAACCGTGATTGACGCTTAAGAAATCATGGTTTAAACCAGGTCTGGCACTTAAAACTCATTTCATAATAGCTTCGTGTTAATTTACCTTTGCTCTACATATTTGAGCCAGTTTTCATACAATGCGTCATTGTATGTCCACCCTAAACTATGTCAGCTATATTCACTTGTTTGAAAAAACTGACGAGCTAAGCCAAATTTAGATTAGTTGGTGGCGGACGGTGGGGTATTTATGGTAAAAAATAGATCTATTATTGGAATCCGAATTCTATTCTATTCTATTCTATTTTCGATGCGTGCGTTATCACTAGTTTTTATTATTTGATAATTACGAGATTGCCAAATAATCGTTATTTAATCGAACTAACAGCCAAATACTGAAATGCTACCCAAAATGTAATGGCTATTGAAACAATTAAACAGCTCTGTCATCCTTAATATCGCATACTATCGCTTTATATTTGTATGCCCAAAAAGGTAAGAAATAGTTGTACAACACTTTCTCAAATATATCACCCAATTCTACCTATGTTTACAAATAAAGAATTTGATTGATTGATTGATTGGCTAATTATGTTTTCGATTTGTCATTAATTTGTCGGCCGATCTAAAAATCTGTATTCGCATTTAACCTACCAGTGCAAGGTGGCAGAATTCAGACATAATTTCCGGGATAATGCCCTTCTGCTATTGTTCCACCAAGCGTTGTGACGCTGTAAGTTTGAGAAATATACGGTCGTATTTTTATTAAAATTCTAGTGAAATATTTATATGCTGTATTTTATTTCACACTTTTAAAGAATAATACATTCGTCTCGGCTTTTAATAAGTGTCTTAATAATATGAATAATAAAATTCTTTACTTACTTTTTTGATAGTTTGATTATTCACAAACACAGTATTTTGGCAATCTGGTAGAAATTATCTATACCTACTAATATTATAAAGAGGTAAAGTTGGTAACATTTATGTATGTATGTATTTTCCGGGTAATCTTCGAAACCACTGAAGCGATTTCAAAAATTATTTTACTAAAGAATGCTGCATTATCGTGGAGTAATATAGACTACTTTTGATCCCAATATACGGAATAGGAACTTACGCGGGTGGAACCGCGAGATTTTGCTAGTCTGATATAAATATCTAATAATCTACTATGAATATTTTTTCAAACCGAAAAAATAATATCTAAACCCCTTTCAGTTTATCTTCTATCTATATCTATACATAAAATAAAATCGTAACTCAGCGGTGTCTGTTTTTGGAAGATATAAAAAAAATATAAATTGGAGGGGTACCTATTAACGCAGCAGAACCTATTTCTCTGTTTTTCTGGTTGCCTGTTTGTCTGTTTGTCTGTTTGTCTGTTTATCTGTTTGTCTCTTTCGTCTGTTTGTGTGTGCCTTTGGCACACACAAACAGACGAAAGAGAAACGGCTTATCCGATTTTGACCAAATTTGGTATGCAGATAGCTTTGTACCCCGATTAACATATAGGCTATTTTTTATCCGGATATTTAGTCCGGTTATCCGGATACAGTATTTTTTCTGCTTTTACTTAATTAGTATGAATGTTGTATTGAAGAAGTATGTTGAGTGGAATCAATACATGATTAACCGAATATCCGGTAGGTAATTAAAAAACCGGATATCCGGCATGTATTAAAAAAAACCGGATAAGTATTTAGAAATTCTTAAAATACCGTATACCTATGTCTTTTCATATATCCGGAATCTTTGGAAATACGGAAATTCTTTATAATCGTTGTTTTTAACCGACTTCAAAAAAAAGAGGAGCTTCTCAATTCGACCCGCATATTGTTTGTATGGGGATATGTTCACGCCGTACTCCGGCATATGAAGTCCGATTACGATCATTCTTTTTAGATTTGGAAAGTGAGAGTCCCGAATTGGTCCCACACATTGTTGGTAAAGATCTGATGAGAACCTTTGGAATTATGAGCAGAATATCATTCCACAATGCAGTAAAATTACGAATTTTTGGACTTCCATCAATAGAGTCGGCTTATAAAGAACTAGGTACAAATTGATGGACCACCTGGAACCACCTTCTCATCAGAAAACTCCTCAATGATTAAACTTATGGTTACAATTTTGATAATTTTTAGTGGCAGTCGAAAATGCACTAAGTAAAAAGGAAAAGAAAATATAGCTCAAATCGGGCAGTTTTAATGGGTAGATACAGATGGCATGTAGTTTACGAGGTACGATGTCAGCTGCAGCAGAGTGTGGATTCCGAGTCGAGGGTACCGCGTTCGAATCACAGACCGGCGCATTCCCATTTTAAAGAACGAACGGTGGCCTAGCGAACCGAGTCGCTTCCGATTTGACGGCAGCGCGTTCGAGTCCAGAGTGCCAGGCACGACGTTACGTTTTACCCTTCAGTTGTGCGTCCACCTTGCCGTGGTAGGGGGCTCAGTAGCTGAAAGCTAACCCATAACCGTAACCGTGTTAGCGTGCTCGGGGGTGCATTCCGCAAGGCAGGGGCCGCGTGGAAGCTTACCACTATAAAAAATTACCTTAGCCTCTGGTGATGAACTCGGGGGGGTTTATTACCGCCTTTGGGGGCCTTGAACCGATGGTGGGATCGTGCCGAGGGAGGGGAGACGGAGAGGGATTGTCTTTTGGGCAGAGATGAGGCTTGGAAAGGCCGCCGTTGTCTAGGTTGATGGATGTAGTCCATAAATTCCCACTGGCCTCGACACTTGTGGGACACCGAGGGAGTTTAGTTGATAAACCTATGGTAGGGGGCCCAACAAGAGTGGCCTGACGGTGCATAAGGCATATATAACAGACTAGCTGCGTCTCGCGGTTTCACCCGCGTAAGTTCGTGGGAATATCGGGATTAAAAGTAGCATATAGCCCTTCTCAATAAATGGACTATCCAACACTGAAATAATTTTTTAAATCGGACCAGCGGTGCATGAGATTAGCGCGTTCAAAGAAACAATCAAACAAACGCTTTCGCTTCACAATAATAGAGGAAGAAGAAGATAATAGAAGATAGATTATAATAGTAATAGAATAGATAGATAAGTCGGTTGTACTGCGTATGTAGGAGAGCTTATTTTTATTGTTTTGTCCTTTTTTCGAAGTTGGGTTTTGATTTTTTTTCAATATTTTCGACAAAGGCTACTTTTTATAATAATGTAAATAAGCATGCAACAAGTTACCTACCGCTGTGCAAAATCCACACTTAAACAGACTCTGCCATGATTCTCTTCTGCTCAGCAAAAGACTTCCATGGTCGTCCGTTTAAATGTAGACTTTTACACAGCGATAGGTAAGTGTTCGAAAAACGCTGACGAAGTCGCGGGCACAGCTAGTTATTTTAATAAATTACTTAGGTATATATTACCATTCCAAAACACAGCACTATACACACCGGCGCATGACTTCCTTCTACCATAACTATTATCAAACGACATAGAAATGTACCTGTCGAGAGCCATTAAACTACGAATGCACTCGCCTTGTGACACTAGTTTATTTAAACCTTCTCAGTGGAAAGTCTGCAGCTCAGTTTTATCTTACGTGACTTCAGACTCTTAGCTATCGTTAAATGTACTTGAATATCTGAAAGTTTTACAATTTATTTCGGCGGAAATGTGTGCATCTAAGTCCTTATTTGGATTTTATGAGCTGGAAATAGAAGAAGATAAACTTTAAGAACTTCTATATCTCATGTTGTCGCTCCCGAATCAATAGGTCATCATCATCATCAAATCAGCTGTAAGAAGTCCACTGCTGGACATAAGCCTCCCTCATAGATTTCCAGATGCTTCGGTTATAAGCGGTCTGCATCCACCGTGAACCCGCGGCCTTAATCAAGTCGTCCGTCCATCTCCATCCATTGGTGGACGTCCAACGCTGCGCTTTCCGATCCGCGATAATTATGGATCAATCACTAGGTACTTAAGTGAATGAATGAGATATAAATCATCTGTATAATCTGTTATGTATACATATTTTTTTATTTGCTTTGATGAATGAAATCAACTATTCAGTCGGAGAAACTGCATAGCTAGTTCTGGAACAGACGGGTGATAGACAGACCCACAGTTTTCTATCAAAGAAAATAGAAATATAACTGTACAGTAAAATTTACGACAGAAAGAACACGGGTTGAACAAACAGGTCCAAGCAATTACACTAAGTGCAAGTAGTTACCGTTTAATGAAAGAAAAAGTTAAGAAGATTCTAATTAACTTCAGCCGATGTCGTTATTTATGTACTCCAACTTATGTTGATGTTTTACAAGATATGTAAAATGATTATAGAAAGATGATTTTTGTATACACCCAACTTATACAATACAGGATGCGTAAACATACGTACCCTTATTGTCGTAAGTAAGTAAGGTTGGAGTAGTGAGAATATGCTTTGTCTTTTTCCGTAACAAGAACTTTCAAAGTTGAAAGACAGGAACAAAAAGTGGTAAAATAATTCCAACCTTACTCCACGTTTATTAATAAGGCTAACGATCTTTATCTTTATTGTTTAGATGGGTATTAAAAACTCATATAAATTGACGGATTATGTGGGACTATTTACTGCTTGTGACGCAAACGGATTCAGATTCATTTACTTTCGTGTTTTTTAATGTTGTGTGATTTTTTTATAATATTCAGTAACATTATTTATTAGTTGAATACATATTTGAGATATTTGATAAATAAGTCAATGTTTTACTAAGAGTTGGAAAACCTAAAAGTTGATGAGGCTCGAACAATAAAAAAACACGATGATTGTATTTTTTGCAATCGAATGGCTTAGTTCTTTTGCCCGGACCATAATGTCAACGTTTTTAAATCCAAGCTTTAATTACATTTCTAAAGAAACTCCTCAGTTAAGCACTACCAACGCAATAAATTACAAAAACCATTAACAGCTAAAACATATTTACAATTTAAAACAGCGAAACAGACTTACTAAATACTTTGAATAACATTTGTTCTTAAAACCTTATAAAAGCAAGACAAACACGACGTTTGAGAGAAATTAAAACCACCAGTTACGTTTAAATGGTTTACTTTGGACCGCTGAACATTAATTACATTAACAAGGAACTTTGGAGATGTATGAAATAAAGAAATAAGTACCAAAAAGGGTGAAAGAAAGTATCATAAATGTTTTATTTTTAATGATTTTTTTTTTAAATCTGTTGCAAGGTCAACGTTTAAACACAGACAGACGCTGAAAGTGTCAATGTTTAATATTTTCTAAGTAAAGTAAAAGTTTTAATAACTTGGATATGTAAACAAACAGTATTTCTTAATGTTTACCGCATTTAGGAAATACTGCGTTTGCTGCTCTGCTACGAGGCCTTACTCGCAAGAACACGAGGAGGTGCTTTCTTAATTTCGGCTTGGCGGAAAGCTTACCGGCGAGCGGTTATCGCGCTGGGACGGAATACCAGTAGTCGCGGGTTCTAATCCCGCCTGGTACTAAAAATATTTGAAAGCATGTTTTTAAAAGCAACTTGAATCAAACTAGAAACTTTTTATTTGAAAAAAAAAAAGTAGAGTGAGTTTGGCGTTAAGTATTTTTCATAATTCCAAGCAAAATGTGTTGTGTGTTTTTTTACTCTCATTTTAATGCCAAAACACATCTTGCAAAGTACATCCTTTCATTCCTTGCATTGTCGTAATGCCATTATGTTAGTGCTTCGTTTGTTTATTTTACCTTACTTCAACGTTTCGATTACGTCGCCATAGTCGATGACGAGTCGGTCAATTTGAGAAGCAGACCCATGAAAATAATTCCTTAAAACCCTAAATATGGACCAGCTATATTTTGACAGAAAAAATACACAATAAACACAGTGATAGCAAACCCTAGGAATTGACATACAGTTTGACCCAGGCTGCGACGAGCTCGCCTTAGTATCAAATTATTATGCTAGATTCTTTCTCCTTCTCATCCGAGCGATGTTCCCGGTTGCATCCCTCTCGGGAGCCCGGGGTCCGCTGAACCCCAAATTGTTTTTGTTTTATTTGTGGTCGGCTCAGTCGGTAAGTCATCATTGACCATACCTTCTGCAATTAGATTTGGCAATGTTTTTACGGCCGGCCTGACACCAACCCCCACCAACCCGCGAACTAAGGGTAGGCTAATCTCCCTCAGATCCGGCTAGATTCTTTATTACCCACTAAATAAATATACAGGTCAGTCGAGCAACACGAAGAGAAATTATTTTTAATTAAAGTTCAAATTAACAACTACACTGGACCACGGATGGTCGGCACTTTCCTGTATATACTGCTTAAGTTATAATGGCTAACGTAAACCAGAACTAATCTTATTTTACGACTTCATTTTGGTATGTTTTAAGTTTAAAGTTATTCTGTGGAACGTGTTCGGTGTTTAGAGGCGGTAATGTATCGGTCTTCGTGGTCTCAAGTTTTGTAATAACCATTTTATGAGATAACTGGCGATTCGCCATGAGTTTTCACACGTAACGTGTATACTGTATACTAATCTTTTGGATAATTTATATAAATGATCATTATTGAATTGACCCGCTGGCTGGGTCAATTCGCCTCTGCTTCAAGTTTGACAGAATTTTTGTTTTGTAGGGTTCCATAGTCAACAAGAAACCCTTGTAGTTCCGTCATGTCTGTCTGGCTGTCTGTCTGTCCGCACCTCAGATTATTTTGGGCGGTTAACATTTTCGATCGTTCGTTCGTGTAACCAAAGTAGTCGAAGTCAAATATTCATATAATTCATATTCACATTATATATTCATTAAGAACAATGTATAAATAACATAAATAAATACTAAATAAATTGTGTGAACAACACACAGGGCCATCTGATCCATGATCGTTTAGAAATGTCGAGATTTTAGTGTGGTTTCGGAACGCGCTCTCCGATGAGAAGAAACCACAAAAAAGCAATAGGAGTCCCAAGGATATATGGATGTATAATGCTTTTTCCATCTTCAAATATTTGCACAATTTTACTTTTAATATGACATATCAGAAAAACGACTTTTTAAAATCCAAGTAACTACATACATATAGCGAACGAACAGATACGTACATATACAAAAACCGGCCAAGTGCGAGTCGGACTCGCGCACAAAGGGTTCCGTACCATTATCAATACAACAGATTTTGTTTTGAAAGGTAAATTGTGGTTTACGATTTATGACGTTTTAAAAAAAAATACTTAATAGATCTCGTTCAAACCAATTTTCGTTGGAAGTTTGCATAGTAATGTACATCATATATAATTTTTACTTTTATCATTCCATTATTTTAGAAGTTACAGGGGGGGGGACACACATTTTACCACTTTGGGAGCGTCTCTCGCGCAAACTATTTAGTTTAGAAAAAAATGATTTTAGAAACCTCAATATCATTTTTGAAGACCTATCTATTGATACCCCACATGAATAGGTTTGATGAAAATATTTTTTTTGAGTTTTAGTTCTATGTATGGGGAACCCCAAAAATTTGGTACTTTTTTCTATTTTTGTGTAAAAATCTAAATGCGGTTCACTGAATACATCTACTTACCAAGTTTTAACACTATAGCTCTTATAGTTTCGGAAAAAAGTGGCTGTGACATACGGACGGACGGACAGACAGACAGACAGACATGACGAATCTATAAGGGTTCCGTTTTTTGCCATTTGGCTACGGAACCCTAAAAACGTATGTACATTAATATGAGGTAATGTTTTATTTTGACGCGTTATTTGAACGTATAATAACAGACGATTAACATAATGAACCTAGTACCTGTACGTACAGTGCATTATTAAGTATATTACATATTACATTCGTCACGTAAATATCTACCGTCTGTCTGTCACGCGTATGATAGGATAATGGGGTAGCTCCTCTGAATACAAATTTCCTCTCTCTTTACGTGGAAATGAAAAAGGATGTTTCAATTTTCGTTGAAAATTAGTCTTCAGTAGGCTTCAGCTGTGGCTTGTTGGTCTAAACTGTGTTATAAAAGGCCAATTATTATTATTACAATAACTTGGAGGTATCGGGAAGAAGGTAGCTTATGTATTATTCCAGGTCTGCAGCTATTTACAAACCGAGTTTCATCGCAATCGATTTATCGGTTTTTGCGTGAAGAAGCAACATACACATTCACAAGCTTTCACCTTTATAATATTAATACCTAAAGTCATATTATAATCTATGCTAATAATAAAAAAGAGAGGACAACAAGAAACACAAATGAAAAAAAACCCGGCCAAGTGCGAAACTCGCGCACGAAGGGTTCCGTACCACTATCACAATTGGGTACGGAACCCTAAAATGGTTTACAACAACTTTGATTCAAAGAAAATCTGAAACTTATAAGAAACTCTTTGGTCAGTGAAGGCAGACTAGTATATTTGACAGATAGGGCAGCCAATTTGAATTCCATGACCAACTCGATTTGACTCGACCAATCAGAAGCGACCTCACTTCGTACTAGAATTCCCTTGTAGTTTTTGAAACACGTTTGTTGTATGGGAGCCCCTTTTAAATAATTGTTTTATTTTGTTTTTAGTATTTGTTGTTGTAGCGGCAACCGAAATACATCTTCTGTGAAAATTTCAACCTTCTAGCTATTACGGTTCATGAGATACAGCCTGGTGACAGACGGACAGACGGACGGACAGACAGCGAAGTCTCAGTAATAGGGTCCCGTTTTTACCCTTTGGGTACGGAACCATAAAAGTGATTCTACTCTCCAACATAAATCACCTTCCAAATAAAAAAAGAATAATTATCTAAATCGGACTTCACATACGACGTACGAGTACGACGCGGACATAACCTGTATCTTGTTTGTATCTCGTATGTATGTACATACGAGATACAAACAAGATGCAGGTCAAATTAAGAACCTCCTCCTTTTTTTGAAGTCGGTTAAAAAACGATGACATAAATATATCACAATAAGGATGCTGACAAAAAACACGTCCATAACAAATATTTTCAAACCCGAATATCGATTGTAACAAATCGGCGAGACACTAGGCCACCTATCTAACTGTCAGTACAGACGGATACAAAATTGTTTTTCCTCGCTAGGTACACTCGTGACGGGAATGGGAACACACTTGTTAGTTGACGACACTCTTTGTCACTATTGGGAAATATTCGTGGCAATATTTTCCTGTTACATTGCGTTATTAAGTGGTATATTGTTTTTATGTCTCTAACAGCTGTACTGTGAGACGTTCTACCTTGTTCTCTCTTTCATCCGAGCGATATTCCCGGTTGGATCCCTCTCGAGAACCCGGGGTCCGCTAAACCCCAAAATATTTGGGAGTGGCGCAGTAGGTAAGTCATCATTGACCACACCTTCTGCTTATAGATTTGGCAATATTTTTACGGCCAGCCAGGCAGTTTTCGAGCTGTAGCCTGTTTGGTTTTTGTGGTAATTTTACCACAAAAACCAAACAGGCTACAGCTCGAAAACGATCAAGCCCTTTAAAATAAGACGTAGGACATTTTTGTTCAGAATTTAATGGGGATCATTTTTCATTATGATACTTTTTTCGTATCTATTATAGTTTTACCAAAAAAGTTATTAAACTGTTAACTTGGACAAACTTGATGGTAAAGGGTAGTGTAGCAGCAGGTGAAGGGAGGGGGAGAGTAGTGGGTTTTGAACATCACACCCAAAGGTATAAGTCACCTTAGTTTCAAAACTTTATAAATTTGTTTGTCTGTAAAACATATAATATACGATAATTATATGTATTCAATGTATTTATTTATTTATTTATTTATTTATTAAGGACAATCCACAGCTATAATACAAGATACATACAGGAAGTAGAAACAGAAAGCCAATTACGGATAGTCACAAATAGAAACAAAATAAGTATAAAAGACAGCTTACAGAAGTACATCAAATAAATATTTTACAAACCTAGATATATACCTAGTTAATAAAACATAAATACATAGAATCGTCTTATATAGCTAAATAAACAAAAAATAAAAATGCACGAAACATTTACGTATTAAAAATCAATAGAAACAAAATCAAACAAGGGAAAAGAACAGCTGACTGAGCATACGCCTTAGCTTTACGAAGTTCATATTGAACAGATCAACGTCATCCATCTCCCCACAAAGCTTGTTAAACTTATTGCTCGCACGGTATAAGAACTCATTTTGTCTATAGTTGGTATTGACTTTAGGTACGTATAATAATTCATAGGATCTTAAACCAATACACAATGTTCTCAAGGACAACAAACTAACTAGTTTAGGGCAGTCTATGTCATTACCTGCAATCTTAAATAAAAACACCTGATCTGAGATGGCTCGCCTCTCAGCCAAAGGAATGAGGTGATGTTTTCTACATAGGGACGTATAGTTAACACTATCATAGTGCTCATGTGTGCGAAAACATAGATAACGTAGGAACTTTTTCTGTACGCCCTCTATTCGGTCAATGTAAACGTCATATTGAGGACTCCAGACCTGCGAAGCGTACTCCAATTGACTCCTTACATAAGAACAGTACAATATCTTAATAGTTTTCACTTGTTTAAAATCCCTTACGGTACGCATCACAAACCCCAGCGCTCTACAAGCTTTTGCAGTAATGGCCTCAATATGACTATCAAACAAAAGTTTGTCATCATGAACAACACCTAAATCACGAATGCTCGTGAGCCTAGTGAGTAAGTTACTTTTTAGCTTATAATCGAAAGTAATGGGTTTAAGCTTCCTAGTAAATTTAACCACACTGCATTTTATAGGGTTAAGATCAAGGTTATGAGCAGTACAATAATCTTCAAGCCTAAGTAAATCAGCCTGCAGAGCTTCTGCGTCCGTAAATGACTTAACTCTAGCAAAAATTTTCATATCGTCGGCAAAGCAGAGCAAAGTAGACGAGCGAAAACACTGCTCAATGTCATTAATGAATACGATAAAGAGCAAAGGACCGAGAAGCGATCCTTGCGGCACACCGCTAGGCACAGGAACCCAACCTGAGATGTAATTATTGACGACAACCGCCTGTGAGCGGTTATCAATGTAAGATGTGAACCAGCGAAGCAGGTCGCCTCTTATACCAATAATGGAAAGTTTATGGATCAGTAAATCGTGTTGTATGCGGTCAAACGCCTTGCTGTAGTCGGTATATACTACATCGACCTGCTCACGCTTATCCATAATATCAGCAATAAAGTTATTAAAAAGAACCAGATTAGAAACAGTTGAACGGCCCCTTACGAATCCATGCTGAGAACCACTAAGAGACTGTTCAAGCGCTGGATAGAGCTGTTTATAGACTATTTTTTCAAGTACCTTAGAAACAATACACAATTTAGATATTGGTCGGTAATTAACTATATCAGACCTAGAGCCTTTTTTATGCACTGGCGTTATAAAAGCTTTTTTCCAGACTGTAGGGACGTGTCCACTACTCAATGACATTTCAAAGAGAAGACTCAGAGGAACAGAGATAGATTTAGCGCACCTAACCAAAAAAATAGCTGGAAGTTCATCAGGTCCCGCAGATTTGGTAACATCAAGTTTTGATAATAGTTTCTGTACCTCAGCTCTATCCACTACAACGGCAGCGCAATCAGAATACGTGGACGATTGAATACCTCGTAACAAAAGTGGGCTATTATTATTACTTAAGGGATCAATGAAATTTGAATGAAAATAGGTAGAAAAGGCGTCACAAATCGATTCACCAGTTTTTAGTAAGACACCATTAAAATTTAGCGAGCTAGGCATAGCACTGGATTTGGATTTAGAGTTAACATAAGACCAAAAATATTTTGGATTGTCAGCTATAGAATCCTCAACATTACTTATATATTGTTCAAAACAACTCTGTTCCAAAATTTTGGCCCTACTACGTAACAGTTGATAGGTAGATTCATCTGAACGATTACCATAATTTTTAAATTTTTTAAAGTATTTGTGTTTTTCTTTAAGCAATTTTATCAACGGTTTAGAATACCATTTAGGATACTTACCAGGAGAAACAATCCTGCTAGGAATATAGCTGTCACGAAGGTGGCGAAACTCCGAATAGAACTGGCCCACTGCATTATCTAACGTCAACCCGTGGAACTTACTAGTCCAATTAATATCAGATAGTTTCCGGTTAATTTCAACATAGTCACCCTTATAAAAAAGAAATTTAGTATAACTTGGCCGGTCGAGCAACTTACAGTTACCAATGTTTACGGTTAGCAGTTGAGCACCATGGTACCGGTCGATGGGAACAAGTGGGCTAGAAGAACAATCCACAACTGATACGCCAACATTAGACAACACTAGATCCAATATCTTACCAAATGCATTATAAATACCATTGTATTGTTTCAAGTTTAAATAATTTAATTCGTCGACTAAGGACGACTCATCCCCCATTGGATATTGGGTAGGACAATAATAAATATCTCCCGAACCTAAACTCTGGCACCAAGTTATTGAACTCATGTTAAAGTCACCAGTTAAAATAAATACATCATCAGGGTTACTATTAACAACATGGGCAACAAACAGTACGAAACTTTCCATAGTTTTGTATATCCGAAAACCACGTTTTGACATATTAGTTTAAAACAAAATTCAAATTATTTATGATAAAACAGAAAAAATACATAATTTCCGGATAACCGGACATAAAATCCGGATAATTGGACATGGTATCCGGATAAAGAAAAGTCTATATGTTCGAAGTATAATCGAACTCCAAAGTTATATATATTTTCTGATATCCGGAAATCATGTGTTGACATACTTCTTCGTTACAAAATTCAGATTAATTATAAAAAAGAAGAAAGATATATGAAGATATGAAGATATATGTTAATCGAATTCTAAAGCTATCTTAAAACTAAATTTGGTTGCATTCGGATGTGCCGTTTTTCAGATTCACGTAGACATATCCACAGACCTATAGGCAAACTAAAAACAGATAAACAGACAAACGGACAAGTAGAAAAACATGAAAATAAGTTCTATTGCTTCAATAGGTACCCATAAAATTTATTTATTTTAATATATTCTACAACAGACATCGCTCAGTCACAATTTTATTACATGTATAGATTGTCAAGTTTTCCAAAATCAAACAGGCCACAGCTGGAAAACCATCAAGCCTATCAAGACAAGACATAGGACATAATTGTTTAGGGTTTAATGAGGATCATTTTATCTTTTGACACTTCTTTCATATCTATTATAGTTTTCCCAAAAAAGTTAAAAAACTGTTACCTTGGACAAACTTGACGGTGAGGGGGGTGTAGCGGCCAGTGGAAAAGGGGGGAGAGTGGTGGATCTTGAAGACCACATCCAAAGGTATATGTCACCAAAGTTTTAAAACTTTATAAATTTGTTTGTCTAAAAAACATAGAATGACCGTACTAATAGTTGTTACTACGGTGAACACAAATGAGCAGGAAAAATGTTACTATTCAAATATGAATTATTAAGCATTTTTTGCAGACTGGCCCCGGGTTCTCGAGAGGGATGCAACCGGGCACATCTCTCGGATGATGATAATTTTGCCATGTATAAAATTTTTCGTAGCACATGCTCTACGTATCGTAGCCATTATCACTGCTACGGTTGACAAAAACGGCTTCATTTAGCTTCACACAAATGCACAAACTCAATGAACGAAATCAGCTACCCAAAATGAGCATTTTGGCCACATTCGTTGTAGTAAAAACGGTTACGCTTTGAAATCGAATGGGCCGCGTAATGAATGACGGAACCAGTCTGATTACAGTGCTGTGAAAGAGCGCGTTTGACCGTACCGCTCCAATTTCGGTGCACCAATAGCGGCTATAGCATCAATTTATTTAAACCGAATGTAAAGCTCATTTGGGATGTATAAGTTTATGTAAACATCATAAATTTGTAGGTTACTATTGAGTTTAATTTAGATTTAGATTCGTTTTGAACTGAAGAGATAAATACGTATTGGTAGAAATACACCGTGGTTACTTCGAGGAGCTCATTGGCCTAGCTGTACCTGCCGATCATGAACGGTCGTGCTGGTTAAGCAACGCTTGGCGCAGTCATTACTGAGAAATCATAATCATAAATTCACCATGTCACGTGGGTTCCCGTGTGGCGCAGTGGTAGCGCACTCGCCCGCCAAGCGAAGGCAATCATGGGAAAATTTTTGATGATGTATTTCTTCTTGTAAAATATTTCTAAACCAAGACTAAACTATATTTCAAGTATTTGTACTAATACAAATTAAGCACAAATACCTATTTATGTCAGAATATAAAATTCAAATTTCATATAAAAAAAAATTTGCGGCAAGAACCGAACATGTAACCTTCTGCGTCGCAGTCCGGCTCGACTCCGTATCGACTCGTCACATATGTTGTAAACAAAGTATTTTAAATCTCCAGATTTTGGAACACAATACAAGTCGATATGTATCAATTGATCCCATTAGAGAGGGTATAGAAGAAATGGACCTTTAGTTTGAATAATTTGTTTTATGTCACAAAGGTTGGTCTGCCATATTTATCACTGTCACCAAACCATTTGGTTAGTTTCGGACCAATACGTGAGTGTAATATAAATTACTTGGTAGATTTTCGTTTCGAATTGTATTAATCCATCCGTAGATTACGGGCCCTTTTCACTGAAACACCATGGCTTGTAGTCATTGATTTATAATTCAAGATCTGGCAGAGCTATCTCTTGAATTTACTGGTAACCTGTATGACAAACCATAATATGACATAAAGAAAATAGATTTTTTGTGTCTTGTTAAATCCCGTTATTAAGTCACGAAATTTGTCGCCTTTGACCGATTTCTGTACAATTTATTTAAATTATTTCTTGTTTAACTTGAGTCTATTAAAATATGTCTACAGTATGCCTAGCTCTTCATAGAAAGGCTTTGGTGAAAGGCTTCTACTATAGCTTGTTACTAACCGGCGGAATCGTAGCGCCAAAGAAAATTAGTCCGTACGTAAGTCAGTACAGTCACATCTTCCCTCCACTTCCGTCGTCTTCCTCTCAAGAGGTAGTATACGTGTGGAATCATGATAGATTTGTTGCGACAGAAGAGTTGTCATCTTCCTGTCACCGTCGTCGTCGTCTTATTTTGTCCTGGGCTTGTATTTTCTGTTTTTTTTTTGTGTACTTATGATTTACGTCGGGAAGTGAGCCTTGACTTCTAACAGCTCCAGTACCACACCGAATATCTAGAATTTATTGTTTCGGTACCTATCTGGACAATCAAGTAGTCCCTATCATAGGGGCATGAGGGGCTACGATCTCACCTCCTCCTTTGATTCACAAAAAATACAGGTCAACAAAAAAGTTATAAATCTTGCCACACCGGGTCTTATTGAATGACCCAGAGAAATATTATGGCCAATAGACTTGAGAAAAGGGCCCCGTAGACTGGAAACAGAGTTTTAGTCGCCTGATGTTTTACGGACATTGGTTTTTGAAAAACATATTTTAATTAAAGACATTTTTCGGTTTGAATCGCGTCGTGTTTATTACTTTTAGCATTGTTACAACGCTCAACATTTCGAAAAATGCTTTAATTTCAATACAACATCGCGAAAACAGAAGAAAAATCTAAACGTATTTTAGTTGTAGAACACAATCACAGGAGTTTGCACAATACATTCTGTTAAACCTTGTTTAAAACTTTGTTATTTAGGTATGCATATTTTATTTAGGTAGGTGCCAAAAAAGATTTCTATTTATATGATTGTGCCTTATATGGAGAAAGAATCATTCTACTGAAATAGGTAACTAAATAGACAACCGGATTTCAGTATAAAATGCACGCACTCAGCGCCATTTAGCCCCAAACTTAGCAACTAGGCTTAGAGTATGGATGGGTACTAATTACCGGGTACCTACTACTATATTTAACAGTATAGTAAGCCAGAAAAAAAATACTGAATTAAAAATTCGTCCTTGTACGACTACGAGTATTATCCGCCGATGAAAGTTTATCATTTAAGAAGGCCCCAGGCCGGGTTTCAATCAATCACGACTGAAAGAGACCTAATTTACTTTTCCAAGCTTTTCCATGAAATTCCTGTGAGATACTTTCGATAATCCTTTTTTAGAAGTTAATAATCTATACTAATATTATAAGGAGGAAAGATTTGTTTGTTTGTAGCGAATTAGGCACCGGAACTACTAGACCGTCTTCAAAAATTCATTCACCACTAGAGCGGTGTTGGTCTATAGTGGTAAAGGAGAGGTGATTTAGCCCTTTCCATGATTAATTAATTTATTAACCAATAGAAAGCTCACAGTAACATAGGCTTTTGGTCCCTATAATATTTCCACAGGATCAGGTAAGCCCTGATCCCGTGGGTAAAACCGCGAGTCGTAGCTAGTTTTCCATAAAACTAGTTCTGAGCAACTTGAAAGTTGATAACTTAGTTTGAAAAGGAACCGATAGTCCGAATATGTAAGAAATATAAAAATCGACCCCCATTTTACATGTGGGGAAGGTTGTTTTTGTTGTACGACTTTGTCGGCGTAATCAATACCGCAGCGCAGGTACCTATATATTCCTACTCATGTAACGATTTGATTTGATTTATGGCATTCGTCTGGCTATTCGCGGCTTAGCTCAGACGAAACGACGAAACCAAAAAGTTATTTTGTTGACTACGGAGCCCTAAAAATTACATAGAATTAGATTCTTAGTCCTTTTCAACGCTTTCAATAATAGTGTACCTACTAATGTCGCACTAACTAAAGTGGGTTTAGTATTTAGAATAAAACAAATCATGATCTAGTTAGTATATCACGATTTTGTTACCCGTTTCTAAATAACCCTGGTAAAGTCGAAGCTAAATCAAGATTTAGCTTTAAATTTAAAGCATTGAATCCACACTTAGGAAATTTCAAATTCAAAAGATGCATTTCTAAAAATATGACCGTGTCACACGCAAGGCACGCTAAGCTGGAATATCCTCCTAGTATCATATATTATGAGCGCCTTGCGCCTCACGATCCCGACATTAAACCAGTTTGTCTCACGTAAGCAACTTTTTACGAGCCCAAAAACTCCTATAGGCTCTTATTAAGGTCAAACGCAAGTCCTAAGGGCATGCATAAAATAAGGCCTAAAAACTTTTCCATTTAACTTAGCTCGTGACATCCTGATAATATCTTATCTACGTACCTACCTATCTAAAATTCAGAAGGAAAATTGTAAAAGTTAACTAAGTAAGATTAACTTTGATTAACAAAATAATTCTTAAGATTGATTTAATTATTTTCGGAAAAGTCTGCCGTAGAAATTTTTGATACTCGTTTACTCGTGCTTAACGTTTTGCATCGTCATTTCATATGTATGTAAATACCATGTGGTTGGAAGATCAGCGCTGCTGCAGCTTAATGATGGTGCAGCTTTTATAAGAAAAATCCTTGTAGAAAGCACGTGGTCGCCTTTGTTATTGCCTTTTTTTTTGTCTTCGTGTTCCCATCGCCAACGGAACTCTTTTTCGTCTTCGCCATTTTCATAGTCTTTTCGGATTCTTTCGCGCTATGAAAACGATAATTGGAAGTTAAACTGCACTCTGCTTGCGAAAGTAGTTAAACAAAAAAAAAAGTTCTATTTTAAATAGACATAAAACTAAGTCTGTAATCGTACAGTTTGACGTAGGGGGATTCTGATTATAACTCACCTGTCTGCTTGCACACTTCAGAGGTTTAAACATTTAATAAAAATAAATAATAATAATAAATTCTGTGAACAACACACAGCGCCATCTAGCCCCGTGGTAAGCGACTAAGCTTGTGTTACGGTGACTTACGGTGACGGCCACGTTCTACGGAAACCGGCTAGTTACGTGGGAAACAAATGTCTTGCTATGGCGCCTCCGCCCGGCCGCGGCAGATTGGGAAGACCCAAGAAGTGCTGGCTCGACGTTGTAAGATCGGATATGCGTGCTAATGGCCTCACTACACGGGATGCCGAAGATCGTGCGAAGTGGAGACGTAAAAGTAGGAAAGCGGACCCCGGGCTCTCGAGAGAGATGCAACCGGGAACAACGCTCGGATGATGATGACGGTGACTAGACAACGGATATAAATAACAACGACAACGGATTTAAATTATTTATGTTTTCGTGATCATGTTCATTGTTCATATATGCCCCGATTTATGAAATCGTGACATTTACCTGGTAGTTTCGCAGATGTGAGAGGCACCCACGACATAATATGTATGTCATGTGCGTCTGTCGGAGGGCTTCATAGAGCAATTTTAATTCCCGAAGTCGGTCAATCCATGCTTTTATGACACTGCAGCACCTGGAGGGTTACTGCGGTTCTTTCGACACGACAACGATACGATCATTCCAGCCGATACGATGATTCTACTGTCACACCACTATCACAGTGTGACAGCAGAATCATCGTATCGGCTGCGATTATCGCATCGTGTCGTGTCGAAAGAACCCCAGTAACCCTCCTGGGCCATTGATAGGCGAAGTATGCATAGCACCTTAACCAACCCCCAACTTAGTCAGTCATGACCTGGGAGAAAGCCGTGCCGACCAGCCGTGGGTTTCCTCACGATGTTTTCCTTCGCCGTAAGAGCTAAATTACACCTAGATAATATTATAACCAAATGTAAGCACAATCTCTACAGAAACGGGATGCCTTATAAATTCCGAGAAATCCTTTCCTTACAGACATAACTATTACTTGACGTTATCCTACTAAGTTAGTAGATAACATTAATAATATCTTCCAGTGTTGTGTTAGTCCCAGTGTAGTATTATAATAAATGATCGCGACTCGGGCCCTATTTGTCGTGAGCAATTGTGTCGGAAATGTTTGTAAAGATTTCAAAATAGGTTTATTGTGACAATGTTCTCAATTTTTTAGTATATATCTAATTCTATAATAACTTTAAATACTAAAAATAACAATTATCAACTAAAAATATATAAGAACATTATTAATTTATAATTAAGTCGATTCACAGCTACTTTGAATTTGATAAATATTTTCACACACCTAGAAAATTTAAATATACGTATTTTCTTCGTATTCGTATTAAAATTCAGTTGTTTATATTTCAAAATACATTGGAATCAAGCCAGTAGTTCTAGCGTGAAGTGAGAGTAATCATTTTCACATAGCACTATAAACAATAATTGAAAATAATTTGTGTATAATTAATTAGTAATAATTACTTATCTCAAAAAACCTAGGCCGTAACTTTTCTGTTTTTTTTTTTAAGTTAATTATTCATTTTTTAAACTGAAAAGAAGGAAAAACTTAAGCTTAGCAAAACAAATCACTGGAATAGAATAAAGTTATGGTGTAAACATAGCTATGTTTTTTCGTCGTATGGAGAAGTACGTAACGCTTCAACTTGACCGTCAAATTAGCCCTGGAATTAGTAAGTTAAATTATCAAGAAAAAATAATGAAGTTTGTGTAATTCAATTAATATTAATGTAAGTACAAATTCGTACTTTAATTATTCAAAACATGACTCCAGAATCTTATTTTTATCCAACATTCATAAAAAAATCACAAAGAATATCCGCTCTGGGACCCTTTGGCAAAGAAATTACGTATTCATTTCTCACATTGGACCAAAACGGTGAAGAGTTTATATCCTTCCTCCAACTTTGCCAATTTACTTTTGGGTATACAAAATTAATTTTGGTATAGAAAGACTCAAAGAAAGTAGCTCGAAAGTCGGGGGCCCCTAGAGTAAAGTTCAGTTGCAACCTTTGAAGTTGTGGGGAAGTTAATTTTCAGATTTTTTTGAATACTTTATTTGTGTAGTTTGGAAGAAAACGTGAAAGTTGTGGCTAAATTTTTTAGTATACGCAAGGTTTTTTACATGATTCAGTGCTTCCATAACTTTTAGGTTTTGCTAAAAATAAAAGTATTTACCTAGGTGCTAGTACTTACTCTCCTACTAATAATATGAAAGCGAAAGTTTGTGTGAATGTGTGTGTGAGTTTGTTGCTCCTTTAGGCAAAAACCGCTTAACCAATTGCTATGAAAATCAATAAAATCGGTGTGTAGATAGCTAGAGATATGTCACATATACTTTTTATCTCGATATTCTCACAGGATTGGGAGTCACGCGAATAAAACTGCGGGGCGCTGCTAGTATTATATTTTTGACACACGATATATGAGCGTTTGACCACCATCTCACTCGACAGTATAAGTGATGATATAATCTAAGATGTAACACCCTCATCTAGAAGAAGGAAGACGGCAGTGAAACAGGATCCGACCAGTATTTTCTAAGTGTCATAAACACTAAAATAATGTTTACCTATACCTACCTACATTGAATTCGTTTTTTTAAGACATATGATACCTACACATAGAAACACATTTAAAAAAAAACAAACATTTATGGACACCATACATACGTGTCTCCGGCGATAATCGAACTGTTTTGCGTTGCAGTCCAACGGATGCCCCGCAGAGGCCGTCAATGCTCGATATAATTAAATTTTGTTATTAGGAAGCGGAAGGCATAAATATATTTTTTCTTTAAACAGCATAAAACACAAACTTTACATTTCCCCAAAAGCAGGACCCCTAACAACCATTAAATATTACCACAGCTTTATATTAATAAAGGACGATAAAAAATTCTTAACAAAACTCAGTGAAAAGCAAACATTATTCAAAAACAACATTTTCTTTGTTCGAAACAGAAACTGTGAATCACGTTAACGAAGCTATCTATTCACTGAAATACAGGTATTTCTCTAGATTTTACTTCAACAATTCGGTTATTTTTCATATTATTGGGAATAGAGCCTGAGGTTTCAGATTTATAGAGACTAGCCCGAAGGCGGTTTGTCAAGTTTGTTGGATAGGGTAGGTATGTAATGTGGGTATGCTATAAAAAGAAAAAGATTTATTTATATCAAAATACAATAATTAGGTACAATAAAGATTAAATAGTAAAAAATACAATTAAAAGATACAATTAAACCCATCACAATCAAACAAACTAAACAAAAAAAAAACCACTTAACCTAAAATAATCCATCCCCAACCAAGCGTTCCCCGATACAAAGCTGCCCAAAATGCTAGCGGCTTTCCCGCGTTGAACCGCAATATAGACAACCTTTGCAGCAATGCAATGGTATATGCTATTGATTGTATTGCGAATAGAATGTTTTACATCAATAATGTAATAAGACATTTTATTAAACACTAGCTGCGTCCCGCGGTTTCACCCGCATAAGTCCCGATCCCGTGAGAATATTGTGATCAAAAGTATGTTACTGTACTACAAAGTCTGTGTTACTCAGGGTGAATGTAGCTTTCTAATGGTGAAAGAATTTTGAAATCGGTTCAGTAGTTTTTGAGTTTATTCATAACAAACATACAGAAGCACACACACACAAAATACAAATATTTCCCCTTTATAATATTAGTATAGATATACATTACTCTATGAATGTTTTAAATTCTGTTTGAAGTGTGGTAATATTTATGTGATTGATTTTAAAGGCTTTGGATTTTTATATTACTTTAATTATTAAAAGAGTGAAAAAACTGTACATTTTTGATTTAAGATTCTGAAATAGGGTTTTAGTAGTTTATAAACAACTGCATCCCGTGGTTTCATCCGTGTAAGTCCCGATGCCTTGAGAATATCGGGGTCAAACGTAGTCTAAGTTCCTTGTAATGTAGATTTCAACTCGTGAAAGACTTTTTTAAAACGGTCCCTTAGTTTCAGAGCCTATTTGTTACAAACAAACAAATTTTTCCTTTTTATAATATAAGTATAAGATTATGTTATAAAAATATGACCACTACACAGACGAAGTCGCGGGTAAATGTAGTGCCTACCAATATTGTAAAGGTAAAAAAGTAAAGATGATATTTGTTACTCCTTCACGCAAAAACTACTCAACCAATTTCGATGAAACTGTGTGGTGTGTTAAATTGTCGGAGATCTGAATTAACACATACACTACATTTATCCCGACATTCCCGCGGGATCGGGATTTATACTGGTGAAACCGCAGGGCGCAGCTAGTAAATAATAAAGGTTCTTCGTATACCTACCTACATAAGACTTATAACTACAACTTATTTGAAAATCGAAGACCCTCATGCCCATTTATTAGATAGGTAGGTCCGTTCTATTTCCCAAACAAATACCCCAAGTCGAAATCAATCCAAGTCCACAGTCCACTTCTCCTATTTGTCTAGTCTTAGACCTGATTTACATAATGGCCCGCATATAAGATAAATGGCGCCACCCACCAACATATTGAAGTAAGGGATGAAGAAAAATTCCTCCAACATTGTGCCGTGCAAGCTAAAACTTCTAATTTACATGAAGTAAATAAACAGCTGTGTTAGAAGGTGGTAGAGTTGAGTTTTAAATGGCAAAGGTTAGTTTAAAAATAGGGTTAAATATATCTACGGGAATGACTACAGGAACAGTTATCATCAGTAACTGTAGTTGTCGTTTTTATTACCTATAGATTTGTAGACCTTATAAAACCGAGTCCATTCGAGGTACTCAATGATGCTGTGTTTTATTAACTTTTTACTAACCTTTAACTACCCAAAAACACCTGCTGGTGACTTTGACGTCCAGCGGCTTCAATCTCCATTATTTTGAAGGATACAGGGCTGGAGGGTTACTGCGGTTCGTTTCGATACGACATCGATACGATAATACGATGATTCTACTGTCACATTCTGATAGTAGGGTGATAGTAGAACCATAACCAAGTAACCCTCCAGAATTCATAAAAAAATTAACCGCTCCCCAAACTCTTGGTGCACATTTCTTTAACAAAATCTTGAGTACAACTTTTTTGCTTTGAATCTATAGACGCAAAGTTTGACTTTTACAACCATCATGTTTTTTCTAGTTTCGTTCATAAATTCAGGCATCTACATAACTTCAAACTTGCAAACTCATAAACTTTACGTAAAATATTGTGTTTTCTTCTGAGAGTTACCTCACTGAAATAACTTTCAAACTGTGTAAGGCATGAACTAAAACATATCCAAAAGCCAGATATATAATAAATACTAATCTTCTATATCTATAAAAAACCTTGTCCTGTGATGGATCAACGAACAGCCTAAACCGTTGATAATACAGCGCTGGAATTTAGGAACTGTGCTCTCTATATTATGATAAGGTTTATTTATCAAAATCCCCACGGAATCGAAATTTACGCAGGTGCGAAACTGCGGGACACAGCTAGCTAGTCTATAAAATCTAGAAGTTAGTCTAGTGCCTTTTTTTACTGCAATAATGTAGGTACTTTTGAACCCCCGCAGACTAACAGACTTACTAGATCAAAGTAACGGCTGATAAATATATTACCTTAATTTGGTAGCGGCTGAAAAATAGCTATCAGCAGAGAGTTTGAACGATAAAAAGTCTTTTGTGTACGTGGTCTTCGAGAATATAACTAACGCCATCGTCGACTCCGACGCAGATTATCCTCATCATGATCTAAAAAAACAGGCCGGCCATTCCGGTGTCAATAAATTACGTCATCCATCGAATTGTTAAAAGTGATGGTTGACACCGGAATGGCATACTTTATTATATCATAATCAGCATACTGAATGTATACGGTAAAAACACGTGCAGATGGTAGTACCTAACGTTGCGGCCGTAGTGGACCATTAGACGAATACTTTAAACCGCCTTTTTTTTTTCAAAGAAATTAATGTCATAGCCCAATTTCATGTTACAAACAGTTTCCTTGTATATTACTTACTGAAAACATTGTCCTATAAAACAACCGTAAAGCCAACGCTACTCCCAAAGGAGAAATGTCATCGCAATATCATTACAACATCGCAATTTAATGGACTACATTTACGTCCACAGTAAATAATATATTTTTTACGACTTTCCCTTTAAGCACAGTTTAAAATGAAGGGAAAATGAAAAAGGTATTCATTAAGTTAGAGGGGTCGGTCTGTGGTCTAATGGTTGTTTACAATCATCATTACCGGAACGCCATTTAATTTAATACTAAGGTTGTGTGCTCATTCTAGCCAGTGTAGACCCGGCATAGAATAGGGCTACCCCATTATGAGTGGATCTGGGAGACACTGGCTACTTGAACATCTGGAGTTCTCCCTGCGCAGTGGCAGGTCTTGGTCCCAAGTCCCAAGGGGTTTACTCGCCATAAACATATTGTCAAACCCGCTTGCCTACTGCAAACAGATTTGACAAAGTTTTTTAGTATGTATGGTCAAAAAGACTAAGCTCTACCTACTCTGTTTATGGAGATCCCGGGCCCACGAGTAGAAACGGGAATAGCTCGGATGAAGAATATGAAGGTTGCCTCTTAAAAGTTTCTTATGATAGAGCAAGAGAGAGCACTATAATTTTTACCTTAATTACATTTAAAGACGGTCGTTTTGCGGGAAATAAATTCGTACATTAACCTCTGATTCTATTGCTCTTGCATATACATCACACTGTCACGTTTGTACAGGTTGTTACAATACACTCAAATGAGAGTGACAAAAATACATTTACGAAGCAACCACAGAGATATTAGTGAAGTGTTGTTCGAAATTCATTAAGTAAATTATTCTGAAAAAAAAACCTTCCTATAGTCCTATCAGGACGTCAAAACTCAACAACGATTTGCCGAGCTATTTCACGCCCCTAAATTAACTTACCTACAAAGTTAAATACATAAAAAATAAGAAAAACAGTGTGCGATGCAACGTTAGGTTAATCGCAAAGTGATCCATTTTCCAAACGACCACTTTTGTTTACAGTTTCTCATGAATCAAACTAAGCAGCGAACACTTTGTTTAGTCTCCGCAATTAATTTTAAAGTAAGTATATGGTAAATCTCTTAGCTTTAGACAAGATTAATTGATATTGGACGAAACTTTGGCATAAGATTATAATTAAATACGACAGTTTAAAGATATTTTGTTGTTACCTTTGCATTATGCTTGAGGCTTTAGCTATACTTCTAACACCTGCATTCGTAGGGCTCACACAAAAAGTTGGCACAACACGAGGGCCTGGATGAGATGATGTTAGTTTAATAGATACAATTCAGTTTTTTAATAGTTCACATTGCTTGTAATTGTATAATTATTTTTCTGTTTTTACTAAATAATCTAAAACTAAAAAAACCTAGTATATTTAGTTACATCGTCACTCACGATGTATGGGTGCATGAGTGACAGCTACATGTTTACGCAGGATCGACAGAGACAGAGATACAGAGTTTAATGTACTAAATTCTTTATGCATAGCGACCGTATAATTATTTTTACGGGTCCGGGTGTGAGCATAAATAAACTGGCAAAAATGTGTAGAAAAAAAAAATTAGACAGTATCTAATTGCAAAATGTAGTCTTGTGAAGTAAATAGTTAGGTATCTTGCTACCTACTTGTATCCCAATAAAGTTACCTCATCTAAGTTAGACCGCGATACGGTGCAAGTTTGTACATTAACTCAGTTACTGCAAGGAATTGGAGGTGTCCATCGAATTAAAGGAATTTTGGTGAAAGGTTACCCTGATGCTTTTTTTTTTGTTTTTTTGCTGTGCACTAAAAATTAGGTAATTGGAAATCGGAGAGCCAAACTACAATCTAGATGTACCTTGTAGAAATGCCCTTACTTCAGGTTAAAATCGTGGTCCTGAAGTGTAAAAAAAACATATTCAATAAACTTGATTGCAATCTCTCGGTGGGAAAACCCAACCCATATACTAGATCGGTGAGACATATTTTTTTGTACTTAGAACTCAACCGTTATGTAAAGTACTGAAAGTTGTAACAAGTTGTAACTTATCGTACCTATATATTTATTCACCGAAATAAAATATCACATCCAATACGGAAATCTGTCATACTTTTTGTTCAGGTAACAACAAAACTTTGATTGAATATTCTATAAGTTAGGAACAGATTTTCCTTCTTCAAAATAAAAACCTGCTTAAGCTCAAACACACACGATTTTTTATTTTGATTATTATTCGACTAGAGCTAAACTGATAGCATAAGGTTCCTAAACGACGATCAATCAGTGAATAAAAACAAATAATTTTAAACCAGAAGTAAAAACATTTTAAATATCAAATTCCTTACTGACTGACTGAACTATATATCAACGCACAGCTTAAACCGCTGGTCCTAGAGTCAAGGACACTGGAGGGTGAGTTTTTCGTAAAATGTAGGTATTTTCTTAGAAAGGGGTTTTGGAAATACCCATGGGATCGGGGCTAACGCGGGTGAATCTGCGGGACTTTGCTTGTCTATACTAATATTATAAAGAGGAAAGATTTGCATTTGTGTGTGTGTGTGTGCGTCTGTATGTTTGTTATTAATAAACTCAAAAACTACTGGACCGATTTCAAAGCTACATTCACCCTGCGTAACATAGGCTACTTTTGATCCCGATATTCCCACGGGATTGGGACTTACGCGGGTTAAATCTGGCAAAAAAAAAAACAAGACCTCGTTTTTGGTTCTTTTTTTTTGTTTTTCGTTAGGTCTGTTCGTTCTTGACAAAATTGATTGTGGCAACGGACAGACGGACAAGTAAGTAATCTTATAAACGTACTTTTCTTTACTTTTGAGGTACAGAACCCTCAAAAAAGGCTAGACACATGATGTCCATTTTCGATTGATTAACGGATAGAAACATCGCCAGTTCCGGATCACACGTCAATAGCAAAACATCGTTTTTCATTGGTATCGCAACATGGGACCTATTGCTACGGATGAGATTAATTTATCATGTAACAACTGGTGCATCGTTTGTAAAATAATATAAATAACAAAAATAATAAATACGTGAAAACGTGTCACGTTTGTGATATATTTGTTTGGTGTCAGAATGTTTTGGATAGTTTTAAAAGTGATGCCTGAATTTATTGTCGTTTGTTGTTAACCGACATCTAAAATCGAAGGAAGAAGTATATCAAGGATTCTTTAGAAAGGTATTGGCTTTTAGTTGGTCCGATAAAAAATAAGTGAAGAGCATCCTTCCATCCAGAAGTCCATATTTCATTTGAGACTTCTGATTTTAGAATTCAAAGTTAACATTAATGGGGGTAACGCATCTTCTTTCTAGAATCTATGTTATTACAAAACATGCACCTTACCATCTGGTAAGACAGCAGTCAACTCAATGAGAATAACTAAAGCTAAACTCTCGGAAGGTTGATCTTACTCATTAAATATAGAGTATAAGTATATTATTATTACAATAGATCGAAAATATAATAGCAAAATAGAAATACGATCCCAAAACCCTCAACCCTTTAACTATGAAAACAAATTACGACCCTTACACTGACTAATTCAATCGAATACCTTCTATTAACGAAATAGACAAAGTTTTTCACTAAGTATTTACGGCAACCTTCACATAAACAGACCATTCATCCCATTTGCGGTTATCTGAGAGACGGACGCCCATCTGTTTACTTTAATGGGAATCAATATTAAAAGGCACCTTTATAATTCAGCCTTTTTATTTGTATAGATTTTTACTTTACTTATTGTCTGTTTAGTTAGTTAGTCACTTAGCCTCACAATTGGGACATTGTACGTGATTTCTTAGAGGGGTTATAAGCAGTACGACGCCACGGGATCCTACTCCGGATTGGGGAATATCCCATGCCTTCGGACCGTGGTGAGTCCTAGGACATGTCGGTTTCCTCACGATATTTTCCTTCACCGTAAGATCGATGTTATTAGCGCACATAACTTATTGTCTGTTATAATAAGGATGGATGGATGGAGCACCGGATTTCTGTCAATGCGTGCGTGAAGCCGAAGCGATCGTGTGGAGGCAATTTTCAGTACCAATGCAAACTATAAATTGGCCCAACCGCCCAAAATATCTCTATCTGCACTATAAAATGCAGTCAAGGACAGGTAACGGATTGGATAGAAATATTGTGACATCTACGGATGAAAACTACTTTGGCTATTGATAAATGAATTCTTGATTGGTAAATTAAACAAAAAATAGGTAAATATCTTAAATCTAGGTGGCACAAAGGGCGGCCTTATCGCTTAAAGCGAACTCTTTTAGATCACCTTTGGATGGAAAATGAATATAACGAACCAATCGCAGCACATGGCTTGCTTGTCTAAATAATGTTTTTTAAGCGGGCGAAGTCAAATAAATGTCAGTTCCCACCGGCAAAAGAGAAATGAACGCGCTTATTTTTTCTCTTTTTGCCCGCTTTGATAATTCTGCTCGACTCTTTGTTAGAGGAAACACAATATGCATGCTCTTTTGTATTGCGAGTTAAAAGAAGTCATTAATGACTCCACTCCGCTCGCGGTGTAAACGTGGCGTTTTCATAAATTACTAGTACATAAATAAATCCACAAAATATGCAAGTTAGCTTACAAAGACAAATATTACATAAATAAATAACCTTTTACTAAACCACAATAATTCTGGCATAGTCAAATATGACGTTACCTTCTGCGGTTAGAGGATGGTAGGGAAAAAGGATTACGCTCTTTGAGAGAAAAATTACTGACAAAAACGAGTTGTTGGCTACAAATCCTACTAATATTAAAAAGGCGAAAGTTTGTGAGTGTGAGTGTTTGCGCGCAAAATTGCGATGAAACTTGTGTAGACATTTTTGAAGTATTTAGTTACGGGCTACCGGTAAGGATCTTGTATTTTTGTGTTTTACATTAAAACTTATTTTGACATCTTTTGAAAGTCTCTCATCTACAAAGTTTTCCATAATCCACTTTTGATTACTACGCTTTACACATGGTAATATATCAATTCTGTATCTTCCGCCAAAATTTGCAACGGTTAAGCATTTCATTGTTTGGAGATGTTTTATTTTTTGAGTCTGCAAGAAAACAAAATGATAAGTAACTTCCCACATCAAGCATTTGGTTTGTATAATAGATTTAATTAACTAATAAAGCTTAGGTACCTATTTTGTTCTTTTTACATCCGAATAAAAAATACCATTGAATTTTAAATTTCTAGTACCTAGCTATATTATACAAATGTTTGTATAATAAACTTCAAATTAAGTAAAATATAACATAACTTTCTACTGTATAGGTACCTCCCCCACACAGGTGCGGTGTTACGTCCCGTTTATATATTGCGGTATATTGCGTCGCGTGAAGTCGCGTTTTTGTGTAGTTCTAACCCGAACTGCGGTAATGTGTAACTTGAAAAATATTTATAATAAACCTACCTTTTTTTCATATAGCCAAGTTTGAGATTCACGTGGTCGACAAATATTCAGTATCAACAGATGAGGTATATAGTCCAAACACATGTCGTTTCTTAGAATTTGTCCATCTTTTGTATATGACCAAAACTGAATAAAATAAACTTTTTAAAAACGACCACAAATTCAGAGCAATAACCATTATAGTAGTTCTTGCAAAACGGTGTATTTTTTTCCCTTGTACCTGATTACCGCCTCGATCATGACATGGTACAAATTTCACAGAATCCGTCATTAATACAGATTTTACATTTCCATCTAAGCAAAATCCATCATAGTGGGTACTTGAAATCTGCGAAAATATATTCTCGTCATACTATAAAATACCCAAAATAACTTATTTGTTATATAATTATTAAAAAAACTTACCACCCCAGCAGCAACATCATTGTCAGGTACAACCATTTGTGGATAAACATTTTCCAAATACCATTTGAAAGATTTACAATTTAGTTTTTTACGTATCTCTTTTCTTTTAGTCACATTTCCAAAGTCCACTGTAGTTGCTTGTTTACCGATTCTTTGGTAATAATATTTAGCGTAGTCATCTAGCCAAACCTTTAAAAACAATAGACAACAATAGTTCTATTACAATAAGATAAAAGTGCCCGATAAAGTAACTGTGACAATATTAACCTCAGCTAATCTAATTGTGTTTCTCATAGTAGCTCCTTCTTGTTTTTTATAGGGAAACCGATCTCTGAATACATGACCAACATGGGAACATGGTACAATTTTCAAACCACCTCCACACATCCAAACTTTAAATGATAGTTCCAAATTTTCGGCTCCCCACTGTTCAAATTCTTCATCATAATATCCTAGAGATTCGAAGTATTTCGTGTCAATAGCAAATAATCCACCGGCTATAGTTGGAGTGTTGATAGAAGCAGCATCAATTTTTCTTTCAGTTAGTATATTTCCAGGGACTCCTCTCCAAATAAACTTAAGATCCCATGTAAATCCTCCCAATCTTACATCATGAACATCCTGCGCTATGTATTCAAAAGTTCTATCACGAATACTATCAATCACAGGACTAGCTATTACTTTTTTGTTTGCTGATATTTCTTTCAACAAAGGTTCAAGCCAACCTTAAAACACAATAAAAGTCAGTTAATTAGCCATTAAAGCTGTATTATCTTGAACCACTAAACATTATCGTTTTATTTTGTTTGATGACCTGATTGGTATCTCTCTATGTATAATATGTATGTATTTACAAAAGAAAAAAAATATAATATGTAATATATTTGTTATCTAGTTATTTATTAATCATAACGCAATATTAGTAGCTTGCTAATAGGCTAGATAGCGCTGTATGATGTATCTTTGGTGTTAATTTAAAGGTTTCAAAAGATTATGCACCAACCTACGGTACATTCACAGTGACTATCAAGAAAAACAGCAACAGGAGTTCGAACGCGCTTTACTCCAAATATTCTTGCTCTAATAAGGCCCTCCTTTTGATCGGTTCTAAAAAGTTTTACTTTTTGCATTTTCGTTACTTCTTGTTCTAATCTGAAGCGAAGATGTTCTAGAAACATATTATTATATTTATATGGATTCACTGTTTTATTATTATTATATTATGTTCCTCTAGCTGCTTTATATATAAAATCATATAAATATCATTAAAAGTTGTTATTTATATATAATAAATAATATATAAATAATTTATTTTTCGTTTAAATATTTCCAAGAAGAAATACAGCCTCAAAAACTCACTCGCGGCGATGCTTCGCCGCGTAAAAATGCAAAAGAAGTCGCAGCGTGCTAACATCTTTTTGAATTCTATTTTCTTTTATAATATTTTAAGTAAAAAAAAATTAAGGTTTTAAAGATTTTTTCCCTTTTTTGACATTTTTTTTCAACTGTAATGTCGATTGTTACAACTGTTGCACTAATCGACTATTTCCAAATAAAGTAACCATGACATGTAGAAATTAGGCTACAAGTTAATTCTACACACTTACTGAAAGACGAAAAATCATCGACTAAAATAATTTCTTCTAGAATTTCATCCGGTGTACGGTCTAATACTGATCGTACTGTTCTTAGTAATGTGGACCACGCTTCGTTATGAAAACAAATTATTACAGTTGCTTTTGGTAATCCATTTAGAGAAATATTATTTTTACACCTACAAAACAAAAAAAGTGTAAATTACCAACCATTTTAGTAGCTGATTAGTTAGATAAAAGTACTAATAGTAAAATTATGATAATAATATGCATAGAATGTGTTGTACAGGCCAATAATGCATAATGAATCCACAATAAAATTTGTAAATGTACTGCAATATTTCTTGTTTTGAGACTCAACGAATTCGTCTTATAATCTCTTCAAGTAATCTGTTAGTGACTAGATACTTCTTTTTCAAAGCTTTATGATTTTTTTATGAACTATGAACAAAGACACGGTAATATAAATTCAAATTAAATGATAAAGAATTGACATTGAAGTCACGACCTTCTAGAATATTTCAATAACTTAATCTTCAACTAAACCCGGCTTAGGACCAATCTATGGCTATTAGTAAGGGTCGGATTTACTATTACGACTTTAAACTATTACCAAAGATGTGAACTACTAAACTAGAATTTGCAAATTGATATAGCCTTGTTGAAGATATCATTTATTTGAGAAATTTCAACAATTAGGATCTTAATGAATTTAACTGTTTGTTCCATGCGTAATATATATTGTTCCAAATGTTATTCTACAAACCTCATTAAATTATTATGGCACAGACAGAGCAGAACCAGCTGGCCTATCCTTTCCTATATCCTGCTATAGCAGCCTATCCTAAAAATATGAGACCCTAGATTTTTCTTCGGCTTTCTCAATACATATGGCAATTTTCTTTTTAATCATGTAGATGAGTAGGTGTATACTTTGAAATATAATGTTGCGTATTTTATTACCAGTCATCTCTATAATCAGGAAGGTTTCGGTTTAGAGGTATTAATTCGCTTACATACTCGTTGAATGCATGTTTTTTCCATCCTCTTTTAATTCTACGACTGATATACGGGTCTACATCATTTTCTACAATAACAGGATTTCCATCATCTCCTGTAATCACAAAATAAAGTTTTATTTGAAAGTTTTAATTACCTCTTAGGTCAAATTTTTCATACGATCTAAATCCGTAGTTCTTTCGTTTTCCATACATTTTTGTTTCCTAGTAGCAAGTTATGTATAAAGTTTGTATTTAACAGTTCTATCACAGACCCGTTTGATCAATTTCGTATATTTATATTTTGTGTAACATAATATTGTAAGCAGTTTTGAAAAGAAAGTCATTGGCGTATCAGAACACTCACCTAATCGGGCAGATAAATTGTAATTTATTATTACTCCTTCCAATACTTGTCTATTCAATTTATTTTTGTGTGCTGGGGCATATGTGTTCCATCCTTTAATTAAATTGAATAAAGCCTATTAGTGGCGTGTCACAAAACGATGAAATTAAATTACCAAGTCACTTGTTTGAAACAATAATAACTTCACAACAAGAACATTTTTTGTTGTCTTATATTGTATTAGGTATGTGATGTCTTGAAAGTTACAACCTTTTCGTAGAAGGTAATAATTTTTTTGATAAAACCTTAAGTAATTAAAAAGTTTAAAAATAGACTCCAGAAAAGAAGGACAAATACCTAACTTAAGTTTCGTTATGTCAGCTAAATTGGGCAGTTTACTGGGTAGATCCAGATTGTAGATTTTCTACCCGACTTCAACTTACATAACAGATACAGAACAAATAATAATAAGATTAGATAACCTCCTCCCTTTTTGAAAGTCAGTTATTGAAATAGTAGATTAGATAAACACTTAATGCTATTAAAAAGGTACTGCACAATGCACATTTGGCCTAGCGCGCGCGCCCCCGCGGGCTAAGCAACGTCTGGGGAATATAGATGTTTTGAACATTGACATTTAAACCTTGGATATTTTAATTTTTGAAATTCTAATAAATAAACTGAACCCAACATCTAGCGCGGTTTATCCTCAGATCCAAGACGCGGTTGTTATCTTAGCTAGCAATCGTTAGGTCAAGTTACAGGTTTCAGGTCGACCTGAAAAATCTCCAACACTTGGTGAGCCACTCCACTATAATACGGAAAAAAACATACCGAAAATTCCAAACGATCCGAAAACACACTTAGAAGGGTTAACACCAATAGAAAAAGCAAATAAAGAGGTAAATGCAACATATAAAGAAAACTTTAATATTTCTTATTATTTTAGGATTTAGTGATATTAACCATGCATCTTAGTTTAGGTATTAAAAAAACTGTATTACTTCACTTGCTCGTACCTCCAAATTCAGAAATAGATTCATATTTCCTCCTAAATTCAACTATATTCTTACTAAAACTTGAGAATTTAAAATTCTGTAAACTGAATTTAGGATTAGGTGCAGTTTTTTCCTTTTTTAATTGTTTTAGCATCGTTATTATTGAAATGATCCAGATTAGTAGAGCAATTATTATCAAATTTAGATTTTTTTTGAACATATTAATTTTGTAAAGTTTATGCCACTGTTGGTTTCAGACTGTGCAAGTAGTGGAGAAACAATACCAGTAAAGTTTGTTTACGTTAGTTTTACTGTCTCATTGTTTCCGCGTTTTTTTCTGTGGCTCAGACCGACATAATACGTTGTGTTATGTAATCAATATCAGGAATTCATTTGACACTTGCTGGGCGTATTGGTTAGGGGACGAGGGATTTTAAAATGAAAGAAAGATAATCGTTTAAATTAAAACTATTAGTAAATGAAATAAGTAATAAATGAATAATGTAATAAATGAAATATATTGGTGAAAAAAAAAGGTAAAACAAAAAAACTAAGAATCATTTTTGGGTGTTGTGTGAACAAAAAAATGTTCTTATATAACTTAGAATTTTGTTTCCAGATACGTCCTTAATAAAGTAACAAAGTTTCTTTAAAAAAAACACAGAAGTCATTGCGCTGTTGTGGAAAAATCAAACAAACTCCCTTGTCCTAATCCTCCAGTGGTGAAAAACAAAAAAAATGTCCCCAACCTTAATACCAAAGGTACACACACAAAGTTTGTCAATAAATTCAATTACTAAAGAAGTTGTTACGAAGTTCCCACGAGAACAAACAGGCGAAAAGCAAAATATTTACCAAGTCAATGTTCTATTGAGTTCTCATCAAATGCTGATTTTAGCAAGACTTGTTCTGTTTAATTTAGTTTTGTTAGGCGAGTTTGAGCCAGGATTCAACCCACACGGAGTTATTAATAAACTATAGTGAAAGAGCATAAAAAAAGCACAGATAGGCTCTTTAGACTCTAGAGAATCGTGAACTAACTTCATAAGATGATGTTAAGGCAGCAAGTGTTGTCGATTTCTGTTTACGAAAACCATATTGCTCTGATTTTAACAAGTTTTGTTTCTCTACGTAATCTCTTATTCTATCACTTATTAATTTCTCAAACACTTTCGCTACTGTCGGTATTAGAGTTATCGGTCTATAATTATTAAGATCTAGCTTATCACCTTTTTTAAAAAGAGGTCGAATTATTGAAATTTTCAATTCTCTTGGAAAAACTCCTTGTTCAAAACACAAGTTCAAAAGATATGCAATATGCTTTGCAATATGTTCGGCGCACATTTTTAATACCCTTGTGGAGATTCCGTCGATTCCAACAGCATTAGTTTTGTTAAGCAATTTGATAGTTGTTTTAACTTCCTTCTCAGTAACAGGAATTAAAAATATCGACTTACCAATAGATTTTGTATGAGTATTATTATTATTTCTATTTGCACATTTCGACTACAATATCTATGAAATAGTCATTAAAAAGATTACAAATATTCTGAGGATTTTTTTCTATAGTACTATTATTATAGACTTCATTAACTGTTTCAGGTAATTTTGCGCTCTTGGAATTTTTTATTACATCCCATGAAGCTCTACATACATTCTTTGAATTATTAATATATTTAAAATTGGATAATCTATTTGATAATAAGACGCACTTTCGTAGTAATTTGGAGTAATTATTATATTCATTAACAGCTTCATTTGTTCTTTTATGTCTTAGCTTAAGATAAATGTGCCTTTTTGTTTTACTAGAGACTTTAATTCCTCTTGAAATCCAATTATACTTTATTTTTGTTTGGCGTTTAACTTTTTTAATAGGAAAACAAAGATCATAGAACAAAACAAAATCGCTATAAAAACAGTAAATGCCTCCTCTGCATTTTGTGACTGATATAATTCATTGAAGGTTAATTTAGACATAATTTCTTGAAATTTATCAATATTGTCTTGAGAATAGTCTCTTACAAAACTAAACCAGTATTTTATATGTCGGAGGAAGTGTTGGAGGAAGCTATAAGTTGATTGTTGTTATTGTTTTAGTTTAAGTCAAAACTACTTTTAAAAATCTTAAATTCATTTAATTTGATTTGTTACATTCTTCTTACAAATTAAAATCGTTTTAATGTGATAAAAGTAATAGTTTGATCAAACATACTTCCTAAGTAGCGACCAATCAGAGCAGAGCACGTGCCTCGAGCGGGGTCGAGGCGCCATCTTGTTTTTAGTGGTGAAAACGGTGATTGAGAAAGAGGACTTGAGCGATGGCAATCGATCGAGTTGGATCGAATTAAGCTAAAGTAAGATCGGTGCCCCGAACCCGCTGCTCGGTCTTGTAAATTGTAACGTGATTAGATTATAAAATGACTAGTGTTGTAAATCTAATTAAAAGAGTGTGAACTTAAAATCCCGTGTTTTGTGCTCGCATCTTACCCTAATGACGCCCACTAAGCCTGCCAATATCGACCCCATCGATGCTTTCTCCGACATATATACGTATCGTTACGGATCTGAAAAGAAAAAGTTTGCGCTGTATGTCTCGACAAACCTAAATCATGAACCCTACCCTCGCCATCGAAATTAGTAATTATATTATCTATACATGTCTTAGATTTCCTTGAAATATTAGTATAATCTTTAATTTGCGCTTTTAAATTATAATTTCCTAAAAGATATAGCAGCGCTTTTGTGTTTTTGTCTCGCTGTTTCTTAAAATCAATATTAAAATCGCCTTAAACCACTACTTTTTTATCTTTAGTACATATACGTTGCAACACTTCATTAAGTTTTTTTAAGTATATATCTATGTTACCTGTCGGAATTCTGTAAACACATACAATTACCAAGTTGTGGTTTGGTACCATTAGAGCACAGCACTCAAAATCATATTGCTTTGATATTTTGACACCAAAATCCACTGTAAAATTTAAATTCTCACGTAAGATAATGCAAGACCCCCCTCTACTTTTATATTTCTTTGATATGCTGTAGCTAACTTATAGCACGCAATGTGTAGGTTACCCTCATGGCCAACTTTCATAAAATGTTCTGTAATACAAATTGAATCTACATTAATATTGTTTTTTTTTTAAATTCATCAATGGTTATTTGTATTCGATCTGCCTTATTGATAAGACCTTCTAAATTTTGATGAAAAACTGTAAATGTTGATTTTTCATCAGTATTCACGCTATGTCTAAAAAAGGATCAGACGGATTTACGAAGTTTGCATTGGCCTGTAGATCATCAGTCTGTGTATATTGATCGGTTGTTTTAATTTTCTTCATATTTACAGCATCTGTATAGCGTAGAAAATTTTCTCGATAACTAATTGCTAAAATTTCTCGTAATATTCTTATAGAGTTATTCAGTGAAAATAACTTGCGAGGTATCTATTCATCGTTGCTTAATTCAAGATACCTCGCACCATCAAATTTACTGACCAGAAATCTAACTTCATAATTGAGTTTATCTGTATTCAGGTATCTGTTATTGGTAGTTTCGCATACTATGACGTTAGTTGAATTCATTTGCCGTAAAGTATAGCTAAGTTGAGATAACATCAAATAGGGGTCATTGTCATTCTGCCCTGCACATATGATAACGTAATCTCGTTTTGTAAAGTTTTCTATATAATTATGTATGTATCTGAAAACTTCAGCAGTTTTAGCACTTGGTTTACAAACACCTTGCACTTTATAGTTCGGACCCAATAGTTGTTTCAATTGTAGAGCCAAACCCCGACCTTGCTGATCCGAAAACAACATCACTTTCGGCCTATCTTTGGTTTGTGTAAACATTGTTTCTGTGTTTGTCATATTCGTATAGTTCAATATTTTCGACTCTCCGGAGTCTGTGATATACAACTGGTTGCTGTTCATAACATAAAAGTTCTCTGCAGTTCTCAGCTCATCTGGTGGTGTAGTTGTGGTCGCTGTGTTTATTTTACTGATTTCTACTTCCCTTTCAGAATTTTCATCATTAGTTAACTTCAGGACAGTTTTTAGTGTTTTTGTTGCTTTCTTAGGTGAGCCCTTTGGTGAACCAGTGTCACTTAATATTCTTGATATTATTAATATTCACTTAATATTTCTATATTATTATTAATCTGAGATTAGAAATAGAGTACCTACCTATATTTGAACCTCGAGGTAAGAAAATAAATAATAATACGCGATTAAGACCCAGAAAAATGTAAATAGATAAAACCTAATTGGGACAAGTTTCGCTTGGAACGAGTAGCTAGGTAGGTATTCAACAAGAAATCACAAAATCTCCTTTAATTATTACCTGACCTTAAAACAACCCTTCGGTTAAAACCTTCATTTTACCAATTACAACAATTAAACCTAATGCAATGGGGAGTTGAAAATCATTTGCAATACTGTACCTTATCTCAACGGAATAAGTGACAGGTTACGTTAATTATTTTCTTCTAAAACTCTCGTTTTTGGGGTTGCGTACTTGAAGATTACTCAACAAAAGATCCAATTTCTAAGCCTGCGCCTGAAAGGGGTTTTCCTTTTAAATGTTCTATAGCGCAATTTTTAAATAAGATTTATTATATTTGTTTCATTAAGTGCTTAATCATTAAATATAAACAAAAGAAAAACGATTCGCTGTGGGAAATGATGTGATCGTAAAAAAACACCAAATGCCTTCTACAAAATAATGTAAAGCTTAGCCGCTTTAGTAGTTTTTTGGTTATTTAGGTATTTCCTAATTTTATTACTAAAACTTTATAAAATTTAGATATGTTTTCCACTTTCACCTATTTTAGTTTTATGGTTGGTTACTAGCTAGCCCGGCGAACTTCGTATTGCCATCACACATGCAACGTCCCACTAAAAGTACCTACTCTGAATGTATACGTACACCCGTGCGAAACCGACGCTTGTCGTTAGTGGTATATGGAAGTATAGCCGTGTCAATACAAACTGCTAGTAGTTATCAGTATGGAACCCTCAACTAAAATTCAGCTCTCACTTGACCGATGTTAGAATAGAAGACAGCAAAACAGAGAAACTTTTTTTTGTACTTTAGTAGAGTCATTAAAGTAAATTGAGGTAAAGGTGGACAGTAAAATGGTCGGGACAGAAAAAGGAATTTCTTTTGGAAAATTAAATAAATTGATTGCATTACAGCGACAAATTCAACCAAATTGGTTAATTTGCGTTTTCAGTGGAAGCTTTTGTCCTGAAACAACTCTAGAATAAATATTTGTAGAAACAGCTTCGTCGGATTTCAGCTTTGAAAATAAATACAACTGTGTTAATGAACATCAGAATATATACTCGTATATATATTCGTAGGTACATTAAAATTTATAAAGTCAAGTGAAAAATACTTTTTAAAATTAAATGGTAACTAAAGAAAAAACCTAATGAAAGCGTAGAAGATGGAACAACTATTAAAATTAGCATTATAGACGGGTCTTTACCACTTACACCACAGATATCGAAAGTCCCAGCGTTCTCTTACAGTCGTTTCGCCATTGAACTGATGTTCTGAACTGAACTGTTTGTGATCAGTATTTTTTTTGTCATTGTATTACTTTCTCAGCGTGATCAAATTGTATACCTACTCATGCTAAGTTACAGTTTCATCTTTTTCAATACTAATCGTTGCTGATATGACCAAACAATAAGGGCTTCTTTTTGAAGAAAAAACCTTAAAAATAGCAAAAATTTCTAAACAAATATTTTAAAAAAATTGAAGTTAAATATTACATAAATATTATATTCTCATCGAAAATTAATGGTCCGAAATGAATCACAAAAAAGTTTCTGATTTAATACAAAAGTTTCACTTAAATAGAATCAAGAGTGAATTTGGTGCCGTTTTTAGAAACTCTCTTTTTTCACTGAAACAGTACGGGTACTAATGACTTCATTGTGAAGTTCCTTAGTTTTTTACACGTCTTAATTGAAAGTAGAAATGCTATGGATCTTTGTAAACTTCAAACTATATGAAACAAACTATTTGATCGACCGATTAAAATAAAAGAAAATTAATAACCTGCAATTGAAAACACTAACTTCACACAATATTACGTCAATAATTTACATTTGAAATGAAAAAAAGTAATGAAAAAGAATTCATTTATTTGGACAAGCACACGGTAAAAACAATGACATTATTAGCAAGTTATATTGACAAAGTTTCTCTTAAGAACACTGTCAGCGTTCTTTTTACGTGAAATATAAAAAAATACAAATTAAAAAGAATGTAGTAATGATCAAGAGATCGAATCCAGTAGATTAGAACTGGGATCATATAGATCGTGTAAACAAGTAGGTAAACGTATGTTTTACAAATTTCTTAAGTACTTTGTCTTAGTTAATTTTACTTACCTTTGATTCAAATTTAACCAAGTCAAAATAACAAACCATTCGATCAGACGATAAAAAAATCTCATTTTTACCATGTTTCTGATGCAGGAAAATTAACTAAGACGAGAATTCTCTCAATTGCCTTTATAGCTAGTGCTTGTAAATTGGTTTTTGATGAGCGTTTTTCTTAGGAACTAATTAATTCTATTAGGTAAATTCTACCTCTGATAAGTAAAAGAAAAACTACTTAGGTAGCAAGGACCTACAAGAACTCAATAGCACGCTTTTCAAAGGAAGTGAATTAGAAGCGCCTATGGAGTATAAAATATCCAGCTCCCTCTGACTTCGTTTCTCCTACAGAACATCTACCCCCCGGTATGAGGTCTACAGTGGCCTATCTGGTGAACTCTCAATAGGCATCGCTCTGTGATTAAGGCGTTTTAGATTGAACCTGGTACGGTATAATTTTTTATATTTTTTTTAAACTTATAATTCAACCAAATGGACTCCTTCGGATGCTCGAAGTCGTCGAGGTCGGTCACGAAAGCGTTGGCGAGACGACCTCGACCGCTTTGACCCAGGCTGGCCGGATGTAGCCCAAACCCGCGACAAATGGACATGGCATGGGGAAGACCTTTACCCAGCAGTGGGGTAGTACAGGTTAATTTAAAAAAAAAACATATTAGTTAGCCACCGCATATAGCTTCTGCCAAAACTATTATAGTTTTTAAATCCCTAGCCCCTAGTCATAGTACTTTGTCGTCGCGTTAAAAGTATGACTTTTAGCAAACAATAAAAGACCTAATTAAGCTGGCGTAAATGAAATAAGACAGATAATCTTATCGTATCCCATATCTAGCAACGCAGCCAGGCTAAAAGCAGCATATTATGCAATTCTACGTCTCCTACTCGAATTAACGTAATCGCCAACAATATAACGTCAGAAACAGCAGGAGTGGAAAAGTGATGAACGCTGTAAATAAAGAAGCCACTTGCCACTCGCAGTTTCGTAGATAACGAGTCTGTCATTAATCATACGAAACAGTGGCTGTCTCGCACTTGACTTGCTTTCTGGTCTTGTTCAGACTGAGACGCTAAAGGTTTTGTAGGAGATCGTTTTAATTTATTTTACAAAATAGATGACTACGCGTAACATAATTGAATATGAAGGATGGATCGGAGTTTTTAGGTTTCGTATTGATAGCGTCCGTCGTATTTACTAAGAAACTGCCTTTATTATATTGTATAGTTGTACCCTATGTATTGGACATAGGTATAGGATTTATACAAAACATATGATAAAAACATAAAAGCTCTGATGTACCTCTGATGTAGATTTTTAAAAGCAAACTATTGTCTTAAACCCAAAAAAAATGTATTTTTTCAAGGATTTCATCTGTATTCGCTAATTTCAATATTATTATTTTTTTATATTTTGCCAAGTTTCTTCTCCTTCTTCTTTTTCTTATATTTGATATTTCAGGGATTGTTTTCTATTATAAACTATATACTACTAAATGCTTAACTTCTCCTTATTTACCTATACTTTGTTTAAATTTTTAGACAAATAAATACAATTTTCATATTCCAATGTCTTAAAGACTACCGTTTTAAACTTTAATAACTATTACTTTTTTTTTAATAATATATATTTTACATTTATTCCCGCAATTAAATGTAAAGGATAAGATGTAGGTAATTATAATTATCTTGTTCTTCATTAAATGAAACTTTATCCCGGTCTCTCCGTTCCCTGAACAGTCCCGGAAAGAACGAAGCCAGCATCTCTATTCAGACCTCGGATCATAATACACAGGCGTCATTAAGCGTTTCATGTTAATTGAATAGCTACCGCGTTTCAGCATTCATGACAGGGAGCGTTTCGTTAATTCATTACGTATTGATAGATGATTGTCTCGATTTTGGTATGAATGGGTAACAAATTAGAGGAACTTTTGAAATACATGTGGGTAAGTAATTATAATTTACCAGCTGAGAATCGCAAAAGTCCGAAATCGGGACTACTTGCTTAATGCTTATACCATTTTCAAGATTCTAAATCTGTAATAGGTGGGTAACCGTAAAAGGCACCAACTTTGCCCGTTTTTTTTTATAAAATCGAAAAAAACTCCTTTTTTTTCTATGGGAACATACATTTTTTTATTTATTTGTAAGGTGTATTACGATCATATGGTTTACATAACTATTTGAATAAATATATTACACTTTAAAACTATTTTTTTCTTGATTTTGATCGCGGGCAAAATAATCCGCAGTTGTGACCAACATTGCCCACGTCTTTTTTTTGACTTAATTCGAGTCCTATTTATACGTAATTCAGATAATATCTAGAAAAATATATAATCTAGGCCTGGTTTTTAAATTTTTGTTTGTAGCATAAGCAGCTTTGCAGTAAACTCAGTGGGCAATATTACCTAGCGATTATTACTCTTTTTCATACAAATCCTAACAAGCTGTTATAACTCTCTAGGGTTGTCACGTGTCTATTATAAGTTTCGAATGTTGCGAATATCAGAAATGCTATGTAAATTAGAATTTAATATTAGAAATAAAAATGTATTATCAAAGTTTGACAAACCAAGTAACTAAGTATGTATTTGTTATAATTTTTAAGAAAAACACTGTTTTCTTAAATATTATAACGAATACACTATATTTTGCAAATTACACAGTGACTGATGTTTGTGATTGTTTAGTTTGTTTCAAGAAAACAATCTAAAAGAAACAAAAAAAAAAAAAAAATTGTGATCCTCATTTTTTTTGTGTCGGTTAAAATGAAGTTTTGGCAACCCTATGTGCTTTTTGATGAAGGGCAAAGTTGACAAGAATAGGTCTGAACAGTTCAGGGTGTCTTTGCCCACCGCCATTACTGTTATATTTTAAGGCTTAGAATACTGAAACTTAATCAAAAATGCTTTAAAATTGGTATTCTATAACATACAGAAAAATCAACTTTCCTGCGTTTTCGCCGTGACGTAAAACACTATAAAATATCTGAAAAATTTGCCGGCAAAAAACACATCACATTCGACAAGACCTGACAGGACGAAGTTGGGAACCAAGGCAATGCATCATGTTGTCAGATACATAATCTACTTTTCTGCCAATTAGTAAATATAAGCATAACGCTAAAATATTTTTCAATATTAACAGATTTGCTTAGATACTGCTTTTTGGGCAATGTTTTGGTGTTGGCAAAGTCGGTGCCTTTTACGGAATATGTTTACCTACAAATTTACCAGGATGAGACGTACCTCAGCATACAAACCTGATTACACAATCAGTTATTCTAAACTAAATATGCTCATAGTATTTATTCTATTGCCGATTCATATTATAGTGTTGTACAAATAATCTACACTTCTACACTAATATTATAAAGAGGATAGATTAGTATTTTTGTGTGTATGTATGTGTCTGTATGTTGGTAATGAATAAACTCAAATACTACTGGACCGATTTCAAAAATTCTTTCACCATTAGAAAGCTACATTCAGTGGCCCTGAGTAACATAGGCCACTTTTGATCCCGATATCCTCACGGGATTGGACTTACGCAGCTGAAACCGCGGGACGCAGCTAGTTATTTATAATGGTATATAATCCTATAAATTAAAAGTAAATTGTTATTAACTAAATTGTTACCTTTATTATTGAACATGTAAATATTTTATTTTATTTTATCGACAAAAAGCTCGGTTAGGTAAGGTACACGGGTACAGTGTTTTCTGACTTACTATAACTTTAAAAAGCTAACCTGCCTATTCCATGGGCATCTATGATATTAAAAAATCAAACCGTGTCCAAACATTTTTTTATTAAGAACATGTTCAACAAAATATTATTTTCACATTCTGACGTAGGTAAGTTCCTTGAAAGTAATTTCCCCTTCATGAAACTTATTTTCAGGCTATTGTCGCGAACAATGGACGTTGATTCACGCTAGGCTTTCACGTGGAAATATGAAAACAAAATAAAGCTTTAAGAATGCAGTTTTAGTGAACGGGGTACCTATTGTTTAGTGGAATTAAGGAAATGAAATGAATTACAGCCAAAAACTGATTAAGACATATTCTTACTACCTTTATAGAGAGATGATCTTCGCTCCAGATCGTTCCTAGTGCAGAGGTTTGCCATCCCCGCCGTGATAGTGCTACTAGATTTCTGGATATCTATGCATCTGGAACGATTAGGGAATGGTTATTTTAAATAAGTTTTTAAGCTGCATAGCTTTTATTGCGGGCTTGAGCGCGGCCACCGAATAAAGAAATTCCGTAACGAAAATAAAACCTAACACTCCGCCTACCACGTTGCCATGGTAACAAGCAAACGCAGTTCTCTAATACCTACGCATATACGTTATAGCGTCCCCAGCTATGATCAGCAAGGGTATAAAGAGAGGGGTCCGCTGTACCGTCAGGCCACCCTGAAGGGCAACCGTCAGGGATCAGTTATAGACCGATCGTGTCCCCAAATTCGGTTCTCTAAAGGAGAGCTACCTCGTGCCCAAAACGGGTTGTCCAGACTGGTACCGGAGCAATGAAGCCGCTCACCACTCGTTGCCATGGTAACAATGGCAACATGGTATTATTCGTGCAATATTTATATATTTAATTAAATAATTATAATTGCATAAGTTGATAAAAAATTCTATGCAATAGCTTTACCGCGGCAGTCCCCGAGTGCCACACTTTTTTTAAATATTTTAGATATACCTGCTGCCGCGCGGGGAGAATATCTAATCTCCCCCGAATCCCTTAGTCGCCTGTTACGAAATCCAAGGAAATGGATGGGGTAGTCTCATTCCATGCCGGATATTGTTCTACACAGTATTTACTACTAATCAACTCATAACTATGACAGATTAAACTGTCGATATCACAAAAACATAACCGATCTAGTGATTAATCCATAATTAAAGTTTGGCGGTAGTTGGCGAAGTTTTGGAACTCTAATCCAGGGTGACCCGTATAAAGCCAGTTTAATATTCGGTGTCACACTCGAGCTCATCCCGGGATTACGTGGTAATGCAAGGTATGTATTCTGAGATCCAGTAGATATTATAAAATGTCATACAACAAACGAGTTTCAACAGAATAGTTCTAATAGTTTCGGATAAAAGTGGCTGTGACATACGGACGGACAGACGGACGGACGGACGGACAGAACGACGGACGGACGGACAGACAGACAGACATGACGAATCTATAAGGGTTTCGTTTTTTGCCATTTGGCTACGGAACCCTAAAACGGAAGGTTCTCAACTTCATTGTGACTATTTTAATTAATTTTATGGAAATAAAAATGATAGGTTGTGTCACTGCTATCAATTTTTTTATTCGGTGGTAATACTTTTACTTTAATTGCTTAATCACATTGCTTTTATATTTCGTCATTTTCAACACCTAACGTTTTGAGAAATTTAAAGTGTCTCTTTATTACGAGTTTTGCTACCTTAGCAAATAAAAAATAATAATAAACAATTCAAGTCCTGCGTTACAAGCAGGACGGTAGTAACTTATAACCACCCCATTTCTTGATTATTTACCTTGGGGAAATCTCATATCTTAATAACTTATTATTTAAGGCTTATGTATCTTAAAATAATATTAAATTTATTACTAATACTCTTATTCTTACTAATCCAGCCTGCTTAGCAGAAAATACAAGAAAAAACACCAATACAAATAACACTCGAGAAAAGTCGATTCGAATCATATCTACGATATGAAAATGAAACACTCGACACCAAGACTGAGCGTCTATTCGAGCGTGCATTTCATATGCCGTATTAATTTCGCACGATTCTCATATGCTATTTTAATAATCGTTTTGGAGCTTAAGATGTTATTAAAATAGAAGTAAGCATGTGGATTACGAAGCTTAGATAATCTATTAACAGTGTTCTTCTTTTCATATAGTGGTGTGGCTCACCAAGTGTTAGAGCTTTTCAGGTCGCCTTAGGGCCTCTAACTGCTTAAAGTGCCTTTCCAAGCACGGACGGCATATTTATTGTATGTATTTATATACATATATGTATGTATTATTTATTCATTATGTTTATTATTATTTGTATGTATTCCATTACTCTTTGTATGTGTTACACCATGACTACCTACCTTTTATCATTCTATACTTCTCGTCCATAAAAAGGTTGCCTGGAAGAGATCGCTTTAAGCGATAAGGCCGCCCATTGTGCCACCTAGATATAAGTTATTTTAGGACTTCGGGAAGTACCTTATGAATTTTGATTACTATCAGTGAATGAGTGAGTGAGTGAGTGAATCAGTGACGAAATCGGAGGTTTTTAGATATCAATAAAATCTAAACTATAGGAGCTATGTATTTGAAACTCTGTATTTTTTTTATGTACCCTATAGAAATTATACTCCGTGAGTTACCTTTATCTGGTATATTCCAAACCCAAGTTATGAGGGTTTAAAATACAGACAAAACGTTTCGAGAAAAGGTGGGTAGTGCCCGTACGCTTCGCTGGCTCTTCTTGGCGGGGGCACTACCGTGCCCCCAGATAAATACAAAATCTGAGCTAACAAAATACCTACTTAAAAGTAAAAGTATAAATACCTACCTACACCCTACACATACTCTAACGTTTTCCTAATAATAATTCATGTTTGTTTTTTCCATGTCGAAGCGTGTTATCCCATGTCAGTTTATCGTAAATGTTTTCTGTCATAAACTGAACGAATATCGAATCGTATTGATATGAAGAGTTCTTAAGGTTTGTGGGTTTTATATCGAACATTTTCGGGAACATTTTGAAGATTTTACTGTGTGTTTCCGCATCTACCTATATAACTGGGCATTTTTGCGGGACTTAAAGTCGAATATGTCCACACGATGTTTTCCTTCACCGTAAGAGCGATGAAAAAATAGTGTACCTACATATTTTTTCCTAAAGATTTCACTAGTGCACGATGCGCCGGAATTCGAAACCGGGGGTATCTACCACTAGACCAACACCGCTCCCGGGTCTTATTTTAACCGCAAGACGAAAGTCCCTTGCGATTGTAACACTTATTTGCAATATTCATATAATAATTAAAAAGACTCACTCTTTTTGGTAATAATTTCATACTGTCAAGTGGCAACACCGATCGACAAACGAACGAATGAGTATTCGTTCGTTTGTCGGGCGGTGGAGAGGGTAGGTTTAAATAATGGTGTCAGACCAGAAACGGCTCACTTCGTTAACGGAAAATCAAGGTGTCAAATCACGCTGAAGCGATTTGTAATAATCTTGAATAATATACAGTTATAGTGGTTTTCTACGAAAGTCTTTTTATTTCTTAAAATAGGTGTTAGGAACGTAGTGACGCAATAACTCAGAAGTTGGATCGCAATAACAAGGTACGTTAAAGTGAAGTGTTGATTTTTTTTTCTCTTTTTATTCGCCGTTTTTTTTCTTGCTTTGTTTACGTGATGTAAAGTTTTATGAAATTTTCTACCTTTGTTGTTGTACCATTGCCCACAAATTCCAAAATTAATGCGGTAAAATGTGGTATGATCTGACCAGGGTAATCTGATCATTTTGCTGTGTATTCGTTCGCAAAGATATTTCACGTTTGCGATTTCATTTGACCAGGGCACTCTCTGGTAATGTAGCTATACCGTTGAGTTACTTGTAGTCATGAAATACAATAAACAAATTGTACTAATTATCGTTAAAGCATGGTAAGGTTAGCCAAAGCACGCCAAAGTATTCGCCGGTGATGTAGTTGTGTCGTTAGACCTCAGATAGTGTTATAAGGTGACGGCATGTCTCCTTTCAACCCGACTGCGCAACACAAAGGAAAGCAGTTAATTAATAGTGCCTATTTCGTGTAGCTAATACTATTCATACTTTTTTATATAGTTAAAGATTCGACTTTTTAGAAGTTCGCATCTACAAGTTTATCCATACATTTCTTAACACATTCCTTCTCTTTTTCACATTATTTTCACGCGTCTTTAGGTGTAATTAGGCACTATGCGTGAGTGAATATGGAAATTATAAAGCCTTAAATTAGCCTAATCTATAAATATTGAATTTCCATATTACACATCTCAACTTATTGTGATTTAGTAGTTCGAACGAAGTCTAGTTGTCAACGATTGTTGAACAAAATCGTTTACACATATGTTGAAAGTTTCAGATCCATAATGGATACCGATGATGATCAAGTGGAGGAGACGTCGAGACCGCCGAGTCCCGTACTACAAACGTTAGTAACGGTTGCGGATATACATCACCCACCAAGTGATGATCTGAACAGAGGAGCTCAACAAACTGGTGCCCGTGGCAGAGTCTTGACCTCACCAAGAGGAAATCGTGGCGAAAATGACACATCACGATCTCGACACAGACGCACACGTAGTCGCAGTCCCAGGATCGATAACCAGAGAATCCGTGACAAGTTTGAACAGGATAATCGGAGAATCTGCGAAGATCTCGAATTGGAAAGACAACGCTTAGCTGTACTAGCAAGTCAACTAGAAAGAGGACGATCGCGAATGAGAGAAGCGGAGCTACGCAGCCAAAGACAAAGTTCTGGAAGAGTTTACCACCAGAGCCCAGGCAGGGACAAGCATCTGAGCCCATCAAGGGAAAGACATCGAGATACTCAGCGATCAAGGAGCCCTCTAAGAGACGGACATCGGAGCCTTGGATGGGACAAACCTCGGAGTCCTGAGAAGGACATATATCAGAGCCCCAGAGGGGACACATATCGGAGCCCCAGAGGGGACACATCTCGGAGCCCCAGAGGGGACATATCTCGGAGCCCCAGAGGGGACATATCTCGGAGCCCTAGAGGGGACATTACTCGGAGCCCCAGAGGGGACATGACTCGGAGCCCCAAAGGGGAACTTTATCGGAGCCCCAGAGGGGACTTTTTTCGGAGCCCCAGAGGGGACTTTTTTCGGAGCCCCAGAGGGGACATTTTCAGGAACCCCGGAGGGGACAAACACCGGAGCCGCGAAGAAAGCAAACATCGGAGCCCAGGGTTAAACAATTCACATCCTGGTGAGTCAGCATCTCTAATATTTGAACAATTTCTGAAAGCAATTAAAAATCAGACCAGTGAGCGTGATAGTTTTCCTGTGTTGAACAATGTTTTGCCCGAATTTGACCCTTTATGTAGAGAACAACCAATCACTGTTTGGCTAGGTAAAGTAGATGAGTGCGCCGATATATATAGGTGGAACGATAGACAAACTGCACACTATGCTTTACCAAAATTGTCTGGTCATGCTAGGTTGTGGTACCAAGGGTTGCCGTCGCTTAAACGAACTTGGTCTGAGTGGAAAACTCTATTAACTGAATCATTCCCAGCTACCGAAAATTATGCAGAGTTATTGACAGAAATGCTGAACAAAAAAGCACGATTTGGAGAATCCTTTGAATTGTACTACTATTCAAAAATAAATTTATTGAATCGCTGCAAAATTTTCGGTAAAGGAGCCATAGATTGCTTGGTACATGGGATAGAAGATAGGGGAGTTAGGGTCGGAGCTCAGGCGGCCAACTTTGAAAAACCAGAGCAACTCTTGCAGTTTTTCAAAACCCTAAAAGTACAATCTAAGGATAATAATAGTTCAGATGTTAGGAGAGATAGACGTATTCCAGGCAGTAATAATTCTTTTGTTACTCGGACAATTAGCAAGCCATTCGACCTAGTTAAATCTAAACCACGTCAATTTCCTGATAGTGTCACATGTTTCAATTGCAAGGAACAGGGACATCCATGTTCGAAGTGCCCAAAACCCATTTTGCAATGTTCGTATTGTCGTTTGATTGGTCACGTTAATACTGATTGCCCCAAAAGAAATCAAAAACCCGAATCAGATAAAGTTAAGAACGTTTTGAGTGTACACACCGATAAAAATAAAGATTTTTCTACAACAATACAGAACAAAGAGAACTATCATGACCCATCAAGCGATAATGCAAACAGCAAGTACAAACTTGCGATTAAGATTAACGATAAACCAATAACATGTCAGTTAGATTTAGGTAGTGAGGCAACCTTGATTCGTAAAACAGATGCGCAAAAGATATGTTTGAAATGGTCTACAGTAGATGGTCCGCTACTACGTGGGTTAGGTAATGTGCCTTATATACCATTAGGTAAAGTTCAAGTTGTTATTGAGGTTCAGGGAGTAGTCGAAAGTGATATCGATTTATTGGTTGTAGATGATCATTTAATAAACAGTGCTGTTCTCTTGGGGCACACTTTTACCGAACGACCAAACGTACGTATTATAAAAACTGCTACAGACTTAAAATTTCAAAAAGTGAATAACTCGGATGATATTAAATGTTATTTAAGACCTGAAAATGATGTAACTATAGATGTAGGAAGAATGGGTAGCGTACGTGCTAAAGTTGAAGAACAACTTACCGGAGTTGTGTACGTTGGGGGTTCGGTAAGGGGGCGGCCAGGGAAAGAATACTACCTATTGCCGGGTGAATATGAAATTAACCTAGGGACATGCTTACTGCTGATTCAAAACTTAGGAACACAACCCATAACCTTTAGCAAAGGTGTTCTAGTGTCACGAGGTAGGTATTTAGGGACCCCGAAACAAGTTCTGAGTGTGACAACTGATGATAATACTCAAAATGATCGACCGACGGTCCTATGCGGGAGTGATCTCTCCGTCGATCAAAAACAAAAATTAGGCGATTTACTCAATAAATTTCAAGTTTGTTTTTCTACCGGGATGCATGATTTGGGTTTCACTAATGAGGCTCAAATGGTAATCCAACTTAAGGATTCGGAACCAATTGTGTACCGACCTTACAGAATGTCACACTCTGAACGAAAATATGTCCAGGGTCTAGTAGATGAAATGGTTGAGTGCGGTATAGTTCGCGAGTCTAAATCACCATATGCTAGTCCTATTGTCCTAGTAAATAAGAAATCTGGTGAGAAAAGACTCTGCGTGGATTATCGCGCGCTCAATAATAAGACCAAACGGGACCACTATCCCCTTCCAAGAATTGAGGATTTGCTGGATCAATTGTCAGGGCAAGCTGTATTTACAACTCTTGATCTAGCGTCAGGGTACCATCAGATAGCTATAGCTGAAGAGTCTGTAGAAAAGACTGCGTTTGTTACGCCGGATGGGCAGTACGAGTACACTCGCATGCCCTTCGGCTTGGCAAACGCACCAGCGGTGTTTCAAAGGGTCATCCACAAAATTCTCAGAGATGTTAAATATGTAGTTATCTATATGGATGACATTTTGATCCCGGCGTCTTCATTCGAGGAGGGGTTGAATCGTCTTGAGGAGGTCCTTGTCATATTAAAAAAGAGCGGTGTTACTTTAAAAATGCAAAAATGTAATTTCTTTCAAAGTAGCATAGATTTCTTGGGTTACGAGATAAGTAGTGACGGAATAAAACCCGGACGTCAGAAGATCCAAGCTGTATCAAAATTTCCCCCTCCAACTAATCAACATGAGATTAGACGGTTTTTGGGTCTGGCAGGGTTTTTCAGAAGATTCGTAAAGGACTTTGCATTAATAGCACGACCCCTTACGGATCTTCTGAAGAAAGATGGTATTTGGAGGTGGAGCACTACTGAAGAGCACGCATTTGAAACCTTGAAAGATCATCTGATAAAAAGACCCTTGCTCTCCTTATACGATCATAATGCAGATACGCAGTTACATACCGATGCCAGCAAAATAGGTTTAGCCGGCATCTTGTTACAACGATCGGGATCCAATCCATGGAAACCTGTGGCATACTATAGCCGACAGACGACGGTTGATGAGCAGAAGCTTCACTCCTTCGAACTCGAGACTCTGGCTGTAGTAAGCTCACTGAGTAAATTCAGGGTTTACCTAATCGGTATCAAATTCACGATCGTCACAGACTGTAACGCGTTGCGTACCACATTCACGAAACGAGATCTCATACCGCGTATCTCTAGGTGGTGGATACAGTTTTTAGAGTACGATTGTGAAATTGAATATCGAGCAGGAGATAGAATGAGCCATGTTGATGCTCTGAGCAGGAGCCCCGTGTTCGAAGAAGAGCAACAACCACACACAATAGATATACTGACTGTTAACCTAGATGACTGGATATCTACTGTGCAATCTGCAGACTCTGAAATCAAAATTATAAAAGAAATTCTCGAAGATCCTTCGACCACCAAGGTTGCCAAAATCCATAATGAATACAAGCTGAAAAATAATAAGGTTTTTCGCGTTATTGATGAAAACACTATGCGTTGGGTAGTGCCAAGAGGTGTTCGCTGGCAGTTATTAAAAGCTAACCATGACGATGTAGGGCATTTTGGCTTTGATAAAACGTTACAACGATTACGATCATACTATTGGTTCCCAAAGATGCGACGATTCACAAAAAAATACGTGTCTGCTTGCTTGGAATGCGCTCACCACAAAACTCCATCTGGGTCCAAGGAAGGCGAATTGCACCCTATTCCGAAAGTTGAAATCCCATTTCACACAATTCACGCAGACCATTTAGGTCCCTTTATTCGCAGTAAACGTAAAAATACGTACTTATTAGTAATAGTAGACTCATTTACAAAGTACGTTAATCTAACGCCAGTCCGTAGTACTAAAACTAAGGCAAGTATGAAAGTTTTTAAGAATTTTTTTAGTTATTTCGGTACTCCTACTCGTTTGATAACTGATAGAGGAACTAGCTTTACTAGTCAGAAATTCAAGAAGTTTGTACATAAATTAGGCGTAAAACACATTTTAAATGCAGTAGCTACACCGCGCGCTAACGGGCAGGTCGAACGATACAACCGTACGATCCTGTCTGCTCTCGGTACAATGTCGCACGGGAAAAGTCCCGATAAATGGGACGATTTCGTGCCAGATGTTCAAATAGGCATCAACTCCACTATACACGAAGTAACAAAAAAAAGCCCAACTGAACTTCTCTTTGGCAAAAAGGTTACTAACCCATCTCAAGGTATATTTAATAATGTAATTGAGGAGTTAGGAAGTGGGGTTATCGATGGAAGTTTGGATGACGTGAGAAATGAGGCGATAGACTTAATAAATAAGAATCAAGCACGAAATAAAGAAAGGTTTGATAAACATAGGAAAAATACAGCACAGTATAGGGAAGGTGATCTAGTTAGAATAGTAAGAGCTATAGTAGGAGGGACAGGGCAGTCAAAAAAACTTGAACCCAAATGTCAAGGACCTTATAGGATCAAAAAGGTCCTACCTAATGACCGTTTCATTGTTGAGGATACTCCGTTAACTAGAAAAGGCAGGCGTTATGAGGGCACAGTATCCATAGATAAGATTTTTCCATGGCTTAGTTTTGATAACAATCCCACTGGTGAAACTTCTAGTGATAATGACTCTTCAGAAGGCTAAGCATTGTTCAAACTCAGTGAAACGATTAATTCCAATCATTAAAGAGATGTTGATTCAGTACATAATAGGTAGACAGCTATTTACTTGATACATACATAGATGTTTATTTTAATTATATTGAAATGTGATTTTGAATTTTACTAGTTATGAATTGAGCAATGATAAAGTTTTGTTTTACTTTCTATTAAAGTTTTGGTTTTTTTTCTTCTTTAATATTTAATTTAATTCATTCTATCTATTTTTGTAAAACACTAAGTTAGATTTGACTAGATATTAATTAACCTATGAAATTGTTTAAACTCTCTATTATTATTGTCCTTCTATGGTAATTTTATTGTATCTAATTTCGTTTAGTATTCAGATTTTCGTTAAAAGAGTGAAACGAAGGGACTCGTTTCGAGTCGGATGGCCGACTGTAACACTTATTTGCAATATTCATATAATAATTAAAAAGACTCACTCTTTTTGGTAATAATTTCATACTGTCAAGTGGCAACACCGATCGACAAACGAACGAATGAGTATTCGTTCGTTTGTCGGGCGGTGGAGAGGGTAGGTTTAAATAATGGTGTCAGACCAGAAACGGCTCACTTCGTTAACGGAAAATCAAGGTGTCAAATCACGCTGAAGCGATTTGTAATAATCTTGAATAATATACAGTTATAGTGGTTTTCTACGAAAGTCTTTTTATTTCTTAAAATAGGTGTTAGGAACGTAGTGACGCAATACGATTGGCTCAAATTAGTCTTAAACGGAAATAAAGAACAAAGTTCCGATTTCGAGTAGTTTTTTTTTTCGTGTAGTGATGTGGCTCACCTAAAGTTAGAGTTTTCAGGTCGCCCTAAAGCCTCTCACTTGACCTAACGACTGATATCTGAAATAACAACCGGGACCAACTGCTCAACGTGCCTTCCGATGCACGAAGGAGCTCGAGAAAGTGTTTTTTTTGCCATACAAATTTTCAGTCTCCCACCCAAGTAATGACGGCGCCAAGCGTTGCTTAACCCGGACGATCATTCAAGATCGGCAGGTGCAGCTGGGCCAATGTGCTTCACACATGTATTCATTTGATAGGTACAAAACAAAAGTGCCAGCAAAAGCACTCGTGTACCAAAATTGTTTTAAAGTACAAACAGTAAGCAATTGATTTCCGAACAAGCTGATTTCAAATTCAGAATTTCTCATTGTAACAGCAGACAGACTGTGTTGCAGTTAACTAGTTCGGAAAGTTGTAAAGTATTTCCCTCTGATTTTGGCATTCAACATTATTTTACCGTTTTGTATGATTGTTAGCCAATGCTGAGTATTAAAACTAAGAATAGTTGAGAAATTATCGGATTATGTGGCCTATGAAACGGAATTGCTTGTGGAAATTATGAAAATAAAAGGAAAAGTCAAGGAACCGATATAACAATATTAGCTAAAAGGACACGGTGCGGTGGAAGCTAACAACTGGCAGGATATAGCAAAGAACAGGGGTCGGAGGAAAATTCTTGTTTCTGAGGCCACGATGCACTTCGGGTATTACTGTAGTAGTATCTATTTGTTCATTTTTCTTAAAAAAACGGATTATGCATATTCTGGATACAATTAGATGCACGTAGGTGTTAGGTTTCTGATTTCTAGGATGAAGCATAATAAGGCCGATAGACGATGAGACGGCTTAGCTACCTAAGTAATTATAATAGTAAATATTAAGTAATTATGCAAGTAGGTAAAATAACAAAAGAAAATGGAAAATTAAAATATGCTGATCCGATAAAATGCTATTTATTAAAACACAATTCTAAATTAATTTCAGGCAAAATTCACCAACCAATCTAATTCATAATTTAAAACGGGAAAGGCCACCAAAGCTTTTCAAATTCGAATTCAATCTAAATTTAGCAAATGACATCTAGAGAAACCGAAACACAAATCCAGGAAGAATTTAATACAATATCCGTGGAGGCAACCCTCCGTAATTACGTCGTTCTAGATGAAATTTATGAAGTGAAACTGCTTCGACCCAGATCTCGGTGTCTACTCGCAAAATTATTGTTACTCGACAAATTGGCGTCATACCTAGTTCCACGTGCTACTTTTGTTTTTGTAAGTGACTAGAAGTGATCCTAGCTGCGCAATCGAGATTAGGATAAAAATGGCATATATCCTTGTCGAAGGTCATAATAGAGGGTTATCGATTCCAATTCAAAAACGTGGGGGGTTAGTTTTCTACATCAAAACGAACAACTATAATATTGTTCTACAACTTTTGGAAAATCCAACTTTTTCCGAAAACTTGGACTTTTCGTTTCACTGTAGGTATATATAAATCCAAATCCATATATGGGGTATATATGGATTTGGATTTATCCTCCCCCATGAAGGAGGGTCCTTCGATTATTTTTAAGCCAAATGTACCTAGTTCCACATTCTACCTACATTTGTTTTTGTATGTGACTAGCTGTGATCCTAGCTGCGCAATCGAGATTAGGATAAAAATGGCATATATCCTTGTCGAGGGACCTTATAGAGGGTTATCGATTCCAATCCAAAAACGTGCAGGGGGTGTTTTCTACATCAAAACAAACAACTTTAATATTGTTCTACAACTTTTGAAAATTTTGAGGTTTTTTTTCACTGAGTTACCGTGTATACATCCTACCATCTCAGTGGAACAAGATCAGACCCGTCGTCCATAGTAGCTGCACCGATCTACATATCGGAATAAGGATGAATACGCTTGGCGCTATGATAGGCCGCCTTTTACAATGGGCAGGGGATATACCGTAGTCATATTTTATTGAACCTGGATATTATCTTATTGAATTATGTACCTACCTACTTAGCTATCGAAAATAACATTTTTTGTATTTGTATTTTGTAGGTACTTATCAATTGCGATGAAGATTATGGGGAATCAATTAGTATATTCCAACAAATAAAGTTTTTTCTAATTTAATTTAATCAAATAGATAATAATAACTACATTTTATTTAGATAACTTCAACAGGACTCTTGTGAATAAAATCATGGCACTGCACAATAACGAGTATAAGCGTTTATATCTTAAAAGTTCACATCTTAATTAGCATTCTCATATAATATCCCAAGACACAGCGTTCGCTGTCTTGAAATTTTCATTGGAATAGTTTTTACGTTACAAGTTCCGTACATTTTCAGAACAACTTAACTGTTTTAGCCATTTGAATTATTTTAATTTGTTTAACTTTGCAATTCGTTCGTGTTCATTAAATAATTAAATAATATTTTATAATAAACATTTAAACTAAATTTATAGGCATGATTAAGTTAAATGTGTTTTAGCACTGCATATTTAATAAGTTAAATAAATAAGCATAATTAGATACGTTTCAAATGATTATATTAATGATTTTACCTCTTCGAAATTTTTCAAAACCCAATTCCCCCGCCAAAACACAAAAAAATACAAACCAAATCAAATGCCCAGCATTGCACTCTTCAGAAGGATAATTTAGATAAATTAGCCGCAAAACCATTAGTTTTTAGCTTCTACTTTTCTACCACAACGTTCTTCGAGTACAAGATAATTCTATAAACATGCAAACGTAAAAGCTATCGATGTAGTTACAATTTATTGCTCATTCAAAGGCGTAAGAATATATTTTCCATCGCACTTTGACCAAGCACAACCACACGGGCTTCATCTCATCACACAAAGCTGTTTGTACAAGTAAAGAGCTTTGAATTTTTAATCGCTTAGGGATGCCACGTTTCTTGTTACTGAAGAAATCTGATGGTCAAAGTGTAGGCTTGTGTTTGTTGAAGCCTCTAAAGACTATTTCTATGCTAGATGAAACGTCTTGATATTATTGTCTGATGGGAAAAAACTCAATAAAAACTTGAAAAGTAATACAATTGTAGAAAAATGTAGAAAACCTTTTTTAATGAATGTCACAATAAAATAGTTAGTAAATAGTTATTTTCCGTCTAATCTTTCCTATCAAATCAAATAAACACCTTACCTTTCCTATTCTTTAAGTTTTGTCCATTCACTGGTTGCCTTGATGAGATCGCCCTTAGACGATAAGGCCGCCCATTGTGCCACCTTATTTTAAGATATTCTCTGTATAAAATGTTATTTGTTTCTATATCTATCTATTACTATTATAAAGCGAAAGAGTTTGTTTGTTTTTTTGTTTGTTTGTTTGAACGCGCTAATCTCAGGAACCACTGGTCCGATTTGAAAAATTCTTTCGGTGTTGGCTAGTCCATTTATTGAGGAAGGCTATAGCCTACTTTTGATCCCGATATTCCCACGGGATCGGGACTTATGCGGGTGAAACCGCGGGGAGCTGCTAGTGGTACAATAAAGCGCTAATCAACAATCAATCAATAAAAAATAAATTAAGTCTGAAGAAATGGAATCACAAAGAACACACCCTCCAGATTTCATGTCTCTAGGACTAGCTATTTAGGCCGTGCATTGATTTACTAGTTTAGTCAGTCAGTCAGGACTTTTAATTTTATAATATGTATTAAAATAGTTATTTAATGATTACAAAAACCGTGTAGAGGTACCGTTATTGAAAATTATTTAACGTCCAGTTAAGGGCTGCTGCTATATATCTACAATCAACATTATTTTACGACTTATGAACTGAAACTTTAGTCTTTCATGTGATTAGGATTTCAGTCTTTAGAATATACATTTCAGTCTTTGGAATATACATTCTAAAGACTGAAATCCTAATCACATGAAAGACTAAAGTTTCAGTTCATAAGTCGTAAAATAATGTAAACCAATTCGACATTTTCTTCCACCAATATGAGGTTTCTTCCAATAAAATAGAATAATATTATACCAAGCAAGTTAAGTAGGTACATCCCTAACCTCTTCTATACGTACGTTACGAAACTTGTTATTCTCTTCATATGGAGTGGCACCTTTATTCTTTCTGATATTTTTTTAATCACCCAAAGCACTTGACTTTAATGATCAAGGTTTTTTTTTAATTTTCAAGGTTTATTTCTAAAATCCTAAATAAATACATTACCTATTAGAAAATACTAAATAAATAGCGGACTCATTTTTGTACCTATTTTTACTTTTATTAGTTAGTGGCAAAGAGTTCTTACTGAATAATAGCAAGAGAATTCAAGTTATAAATGTGGTAAATGCACATTTTTACGGAAAACCAGGTAAGAACTTGCTTGAAGACTTGAAAATTGCAATATATCGTCGGACAGGAAGCCCTTGTCGCAGCAAGAAACGTTTCTAGAGTAACTAGCGTACATTCTCGATGGGGGACGGACTCAGGATCATTTCGGATTGCAGCACAACCCAGCAGAAATACGTACCTAGATAGAGATTATAAAAACAGCAGTCGAACCAGTCTGTGTCTGTTTACACAGCTGGTTTTAGTGTTGTTATTTGTTCTTGATCATCTATAGATATTACTGGAAATTGATCTGACTAATTGTAAATCTGAGATAATAGTAGGTCCAATTTATTATACTTATGTAATTCTAGATAAATAAGATTTAACAGTGACTAGCTGTGTCCCGCGGTTTCACCCGCGTAATTCCAGATTCCATTGAAATTTAAGCAACGGAGGTGCATCATTATTATTTAAAACAAACGATAATCGATAACAAACGAAAGTCATGAATTATGTATTGGTAATGTAGTATTTCAACAAAAAAGAGTTGTAATGGTAGCCTTAATACGGCACTGTTTGCTACCACATCCCTCCAAGTCGTATACCAAATGAGCTCGGATTTTATTCTAAACAAAACCGGTGGATTTGTTCAAGCGTTATTTAGAGCTTCGCAAGTAATCTAGAACCTTTCTAGTGCTAATTTTATGGCCAGGTACAAGTACTAAACTTTGAACCACTGCAGTTTTTTATTAAGAACTAGAGGAAATTTACGTTTTTTGTACCACATCGGAAAGTAAATACACAATAACTTTTAAACATGGCTTTGAATAAATTAAATTCGCATTTGTTTTTTAATTAAGAATTTCGATGAAATGAAACGCTTTTATAGGCGTTAGTCGATTAATTGCATAGACAATAGATACAAGTAGATTTATATATTTTTGGTTTTTTTTTCTGACGCCGAGATATATTCGATATTGTGTATCTAACCCCAACTATCCAAAACGATGAGAAAATAATAATAGTTGACAAATCCATTTTCACGATTTTAAACCTAACAGTATTTTCCAAAATAACAAATTTTTTTTAACATATTCTTCGCAATCCATACAAGTCTTTTGCAACACTTATCAGCACATTATCAACTCGATACTGACTATTTTCGGCACAATTTTATCACCCTCTTCTGCACTTGAGAAAAACCCTTTTATTTTTCGTATATCAAGCAAAAATGTAGAGTGGCCATCTGACCCGACCTCTGAAACTTAATGCGACCGACCCCATAAAGCTACCTCCATCCATCATGGGAGTAGGTACACCATGCTCGCGAGAAATCGACGGGATAATTCCGAATTAGGGATAAAACGTTTTAATTGACCGTAAGGGTGGACATTACGTTAAGTGAGAGAGCTAATTCTATTTACAAATTTATAAAATTCTACCTTATTTTAAGTGAACAAAGTTGAATTTTGTGTAACGTAATCAAAAAGTGTAGGTACTTAGTTGGAATTAGTTTTTGTGTGCCTTTTAGGGTTTATTAAATTTGTATAAAGCTCAGGATTGGGAGAGTTAGTTATTTCGTGATGAATAATTTAGTGAAATGTTTTAGTGTTTTAGTTTATAGTGATTACCTAAATATAAAAGATTGTAGTACTTGATAGTACTTATGCATATTATATACTAACAGCATCCTTCGGTTTCTCCTGCGTAAATCTCGATCCAGTGGAAACAGTAGCCTACCTATGTGTTATTCCAAGTCTCCATAGCTATCTAGATACCGAGTTTCTTAGTAGGATTGTAAAAATCATTCGGATGTGCCTTCGTCTAGCAGTAGACGTTCTTCTTCTTTTCGTGTAGTGTTAGAGTTTTCAGGTCTCTACTGGACCTAACGAAAGAACGTTGCGGACCTAAGATGACGAATTATATAATTCCACGCATTTTAAACCTCAAGTAAAAACATATACATACATCAGGATCATTGTATATAATGTGATATTACACCGAAATCTTTGGCCTGTATAATATTTGTTTGTTAGCTCTTTAATTGGTTCCACTATAGGGCAAGGGGCTTTTAGAGGTGTAAGGCAGTAAGACGCCACGCGAGCTCACTTCGGATTGACGAATGCCCCATGCCTTCGAACCATGGAGAGTCCTAGAACATGTCGGTTTCCTCAGGTTATCAGTCATCTGAAACCCTTGATATTACAAGCCTTAAAACTAAGCTTTGATCAACATCAATGTATCAAGTTATTTATTAAAACTTCTTGTCCTTATTTCTTCGCAGTTCTCGTTTAAGAGGGTTCATTCCATTCTCTTTCTCCATACAAACGTAGTTTACGTTTTCCTCCCTGGATAAAGACATTAGAGCAAATATGTTTATGCCATAAAACCTATATCTGTCATGTCTTGTCAATGTACGAACCTTTTTTTTTCTAATTAAAATAATAATAAAAATAAAAAATGAAAAAAATAATTCGGATGATGAATAGTCATGCCAGATATAAGTTTTATGGCATAAACATATTTGCTCTAATGTCTTTATCCAGGGAGGAAAACGTAAACTACGTTTGTATGGAGAAAGAGAATGGAATAAACGCCCTTAAACTCTGAACACTATTATAATACGTTTAAAAAGCGTGAAAGAAGTATCTAGAAACCGCAAACAAGGCTTCCTTGCTTAGCTCTTGCTCGTGTATTTCAAATGAGCTATTTCCCCCGCTTTTCTCTAGCCTAGCCTATCCTTTAAGCATGTCAAGAACGAAGACACATCCCTTTAGAAATTTATGTATTGTCGGAATGTAGATCGTTTTGTTGAATAAAAGTGTAGTCAGTTTGTGTACACCTACTGAATAAACGCTTTCACAGGTACCTATTTTACTATATATTTTCTAGTTTACCCATTTGTAAGTCATCAATCATCATCATCACGCGGAAATTATGTCATAATAGCTGCGTCCCGCGGTTTCACCCGCGTAAGTCCCGATCCCGTTGGAATATCGGGATCAAAAGTAGTCTATAGCCTACCTCAAAAAATTGACTATCTAACACTGAAAGCATTTTTCAAATCGGACCAGCGCGAGCGGTTGCTGAGATTAGCGCGTTCAAACCAACAAACAAACTCGTCAGCTTTATAATAATAGAAAGATTTGTTCGTCAGGTTTTCGTAGCTTATCACATTCATATTTTACACTATTTGTAACGTCCGGTGGATAGTTTATTAAGGAATACTTTGGAACTTTTTGATCTACGTCAGTTTAAAAAATCTTCATTAAAATAACTTCTACAGTAAGTCCCAGTTATCAAGTTCTAAGTTTACTATCAAAGTAACTGGGAGGCAATACATCACTTCGAAGCCAACGCGACGGGAAGCGGCCCGTACCCCGTACCGAGCTCTATTGATACAGCCATAAATCATACTTGTCTGTCTGACCGCAGGGAGAAATCAAAGGAAAATCGGAACATTTAATATGTTTTGGGGAAATAGACTGAGGTTATCTAAGAAGGTAGTCATGATATAGGAAAACGAAGTTGTAGAATTAATGCGACAAAATAATTTATATGAAATGAAAAAAATAGGAACAAAATATTTATCTCGGACAATATTTTTAGGGTTCCATACCCTAAGGGGAAATACGAGATCATTTTACTTAGACTTAACTGTCCGTATATCTGTCTGTGTGTCACCATTCTGTATCTCATGCTAGACAGTTGAAAATTTAACATATAATGTATTTGAAATATTTTACAAGGAGAAATACATCATCAAAAATCCTCCCATGACAGGATTCGAACCTGTGCCCCTCGCTTGCCGGGCGAGTGGCGCAGTGGTAGCGCACTCGCCCGGCAAGCGAGGGCACAGGTTCGTGTCATGGGAGGATTTTTGATGATGTATTTCTCCTTGTAAAATATTTCAAGTAAAAATGCCTTGAGCAATAAAAACATAAGGAATATTAAATAATTTATTTTTATTGCTGTTGTATAATAAAAAATACTAAAAACACAATAAAAAAAGTAACCCCAATATTTAAGTTGGGATCCCATACAAAAAACGAGGTTTCTTTTAATATGGCTGCATAATAGATACGGAACCCTCGGCGCGCGAGTTCAACTCCGACTTGAATTTCTTATGGTGTGGGTTAAAATCTACTTCATACCCCACGCCAAAATAAATTGAATATGATATTATATTGTGGGGGTATACCAAATGATGTTACAAAGCTACTACAGACAGAACAACAAAAAGACAACATCTGTCGTTAAGTCAAATGACAAATTGCTATGTCATATATACAATTTTAAGTTCAAAGGAACAAGAGCTGTATACGTATACAGCCAAATGTTCAAATTTATTCGGTAAATATTGGAGGCTTCTAGTGAAAGCTAGATTGTGCTGAATTTTACGACTGCTCTTGATTTGGTGGTAGAGGAATCAGATTCTATTTTAGTCATTGAATTTGTATTCAACTTACGTACTTGCTGCTTTGAAACTTTAAGGTTTGGAAAGTTACAATCGGTAAGCAAAGATGAAGGTATTTTATTGTATGATAAATGGAATGGATAACAGATTTTATGATGAATATTTATATTATAGAAACGAGTAGCATTATAATACCGTCCTTTTCGCTAATAGCGATCTCTATTAAACAATATTGTTTATACGTAGTAGGTATATGTGTTTGTATATGTTTTTGTTATATTACTAATTAAAATAGTAATAAAATAGAAAATGAAAAAAATCAAAAGGTAGGGGCATAGTCATGACAGATATGGGTTTTATGGCATAAACATATTTGCTCTAATGTCTTTATCAAGGGAGGAAACAGTCGACTACGTTTTTATGGAGAAAGAGTATGGAGACTGTCCTCTTAAGGTGAGTAGCAGTTTCACCCGTTTACCTTCAGATTTCGAGGTGTTTTTCAAAAAAATAATGTTTTATTGATTTGGCTCTATCTAGCTATAGGCCGGCTTTTATATTAATCTCTTTAAATAATGTCCTTTCTAATAATATATCGTTTAGATGTTCATACGTCCGTCCACCGCAAACTATGCCAACTATGTTCACTTGTATGAAAAACTGGAGAGCTAAGCTAAGCTAACTCAGTTAAGTTAGTACCTAGTGGCGAATTTGTGTTATTTTTACGAATACGAAAAAATTGGTGATTAAAATCCAAAAATTAAAGCCTACCTTAAGGGCCCTATTCTGAAAAACTGAAAATCCATGTCGGGCGCATCGAAAATTGTTGATTATTTCATGACGGAATGTCGTAGAACTTTTTTTTTCCGACATTGTTTCCGATATTTTAGTCCAGTTTCCATACAAATATGTCTAAACGTATTGAAGCCTATCGACATTTTAGCCAAATCACACATTTTTTGTCTAAAATTTGGATAGGCTTTGCACCAATAAGAGGTTCTTGTCTTAAAACTACACCAAAATGTAGGAAACAATGTCACCTACAATCTGTGCACAAAAAAAAGTTCTACGACATTCCGTCATGAAATAATCAACAATTCTCGATGAGCCTGACAGGGATTTTCAGTTTCAAGGTCGTTGGCGTATATACTCCTCTTAATCTAAATAATTGAATATTTTACAGCACAAAATCTACAAAGTTCTATTGGTAGTTTAGAACTACCGCTATATTTTTGTGTTTCAAATATTGCCTACGGTTCGTTAGATCCGATGCGAACGGTCAGTCCAAATATTTTGAAAGGCTATCAAATGCAAACACTTCGTGTACTGTTGGAACTACTTCTCTTTCTCATGCAAATTTAGCTTAAAACTCTGCAACCAGAACATTTTGTAGATACTAGTTATGGAGACATTTCTTTTCATATTTTGACTAATTTTATAGGTGTGTTTATAAAATTTGAACACATATTTCGATGTATGTATGTTCAAATGTATGTTACGTATGTATTTACAAAAAAAAAAATGTAGTACTCATATCCTTTGTCTAGTACCCATAGTACAAGCCTAGTGCTTAGTTTGGGTCTAGATTGCGCTGTGTGTAACGTTGTGCAATATTTATTTATTTTATTGACGTAAAGGCAGTGCCCGCCAATAAAAGGGAACCTGAGAGATGGATGCTGTAATCGGTTCAGCGATTTTTACGTAAAGGAGCAACAAACACGCACATTCACAAACTTGCACCTTTATTATTTTAGTTGACTTGGCAATAATCCTCAAAATTAAATATATTGTACTTGTGACGGCACCCACGGCAATTGACGGTAACGGTAGATGTGTCTATGTTGTATCTAGGTATACTTATTTTTCTTACAAATATTTTCAGATTCTTTGAGAACATACACGTTAATAACCAAGTAAATATCCACAGTAACTTGCGCTCTGTACTTTTATCTAATGGTCGTATTTTCTTCGAGAGATTGATCGAGTGGCAGATCGATCATTACTGGCATAGTTCATAGTCTATCCTTGTAAAATGGAGCCTTTTCTAATAATTTGATAGATCTAGCGTTTGACCACTATCTCACCAGATATGACAGGTAAAATAAAAACGTGGTCTAAAATTTATACTTAGGTATTTATATTCTACTTAGTAGATAAAAAAACAGTGATTCCCTATATCATCAAAAAAATTATGGGCCTATTTTATGTTTTTTTTTCTAACTATAAATTAACGTCTTGGTTCTTTGTATTCACCATTTTCTTCTTTAGGAAGATGTGTTAAATCGAAGTCTACAATTAATAAACGAAGTATACCTACTAGAAATATCTCCGAGAAATATACTTCCAAACAGAAATCCAAAAAAAAAACAATTTTTTTACAGCTGACATCCGACATATACTTTGGCTTTGTACGCACAGCAATGAACTGGTATATACACTACGTGATAATTTATAGGGAAAAAATAAAGCCCAAAATATTATCCCAACCAATGTTTGTATAGCTATACGATTATATGAACTTACAAAATGGATATCACTTTCTCGCTTACGACACACACATTTTGCCTTTTGTTCTCAGAACTCTATACGACAAGTGTCACTGAACCTTTGAAGGCTTTAGTGTTATTTAGACCTTGCTATCAGAAGGTTACATGGAACTGGGAAGAAATATCCCTTGGTGTTCGATTTAATAGTTGTAATTTCATTATCAGCGTTCTGTTAAATCATATTTCGACTTTCCTCACCTATGGTGGATCGCTTGTTGATCAAAGTTTTGCAATTTGATTGCAGTGATCTACAATAATTCAGCATGCATCGTACATTTTTATACAGCGATCGTAAGCCTACCTACTAAAAATAAAATTGATAGATATGTACCATACTTACCTATTTCAAAAAAAAAAAGATGACTATCTCGTTTGAGACAATACATTTTGAAAAATAATAATAAGAAGAATGGTGTAAGTTTGAAAAGAATTGTATTTATACTTCATCGGGCCTTGTGTTTGTAAATAAAAACTCTGAGCTCTTTCTTTGTTTTTAGAAACAGTACCATAAAAATGTCGTTCCCTAATTTAAAGTATCGTATCGTACAGCTTAAAACTTTGAAGTTGGTATCGAATCTGCACTATAACGAGTGCAATCTAAGTGCAGATTCTGCTTAGATTGCACCCGTTATTGTTTCAACGTTCGCTATTGCCGTGAAAAATTTAAGAACCACTTTAAGCACTTGCTTCTAATGGCTTCTGCTATAAAACTTGTTGTTTCATAGGTTTGTTTTACTCTTAGTTTGTGTTACACATTAATGATTGCTTTATTACCGGCCTCTACTAGTTCATAATAAGTAAAGTTAAGGTAAAGCGAACGAATGTAAGTTCTAGATAAATTCAGAAAATGCCTTCTTTTACACTTTAAGGAAACATAAAAAATCGCTTTCACAGCACGAATGAATCCTATGACTATGAAAACAATCGATTTAAAAGATTCATTTCTGAAATGCGATTAATATCGGTACCTTAGGGTCTGTAACAGTTACACATCATTTTCTAATATGAAATGTAGAATTAAAAAAATTTAAATTCTAAGTTTATGGGAATACCATCATTTTCGTCCCACTGTGCGCCGCACCACCATCGCACCACTGATATAAGTGATAATAATGTGCAACTATTGACGTGACTATGACGTTATCTGTGACGTTAATACATAATGGTCAATACATAATTTTACGGTACGGTGCGATGCGGGCTCGCGCGTCTGTTACGTCTATAACACTCGTGCGAGTCACTCAATAAATAAATAAAAAACAAAACAAAATAATTTGGGCCATTAGGACGTTCACTATTTGCTCAAAAGTGGCCGGATCATCCCCAATATTGCTAGAAAAAAAGGTACCTACTGAATTCCAAAACGACTGAAAATGAAAAGGTGAATGACGTCTTGAATAACCCTCTTTTGGATTACATTTCCCTTGTTGACTGTGACGTTAATACATAATGGTCTGTACATAATTTTACGGTACGGTGTGATGCAGGCTCGCGCGTCTGTTACGTCTATAACACTCGTGCGAGTCACTCAATAAATAAATAAAAAACAAAATAAAATAATTTGGGCCATTAGGACGTTCACTATTTGCTCAAAAGTGGCCGGATCATCCCTAATATTGCTAGAAAAAAAAAGGTACCTACTGAATTCCAAAACGACTGAAAATAAAAAGGTAAATGACGTCTTGAATAACCCTCTTTTGGATTACATTTCCCTTGTTGAAACATACTACTGTGCGATGCTACAATGTAAAAGGTTTTTCCACTTCGTCCTCGAAATGTTTTGTCACATTTTCCCACCAAAAACTTCACATACATATTCACAAGCAAAACACAGCCATCAAGCCGAGGCAATTTTAATTTCCTGTCATACGGATTCAACAAAATCTTGTTTGCAAACGAATGCACCTCGTATTTCCTTGTTTTCGTCGCCAATTTGCAAAAATCAATTTGTCTACGTTTTTCTGTCTCGGTTTGGTTTAGGGGAAGATTAAAAAGTATTCGTTTTGTAATCTAAACATAGTGACTTGTAAAGATGTGGAGTTAAACACTTTTTAAACTAAAACGATTTCCGTCAATCATTATTATTAGACACAGGTCTAGATCGCGATCTAGACCCGTGTCTAATAATAATGATGTGGAGTTAACTTTTTATCTAAGTTCAAATTTACAGTTTCAACCAACATCAAAGAAAGATAGAAGGTTTTTATTTGAAAAGCACCTACAACAGCCCACAAAGTATGGTAAATATCTAATGAAAATCTAGGGAGATGGATATAGTAAATAGAAATGTTTCTTAAAACGCAGTAAGTTGCTCACTTTTAGATTTTTCTTAGTAGAATTTGTCCTAGAACTGCTTTTTATAGATTGATAGAATATTGGGAAGTACATTCTCATCACAAAACTTCTTATTTTATTTATCTCGGTTTCTATATACATAAAAAAATCAAAGTCCTAACTGACTAACTATTTTATCAAAGCGATTACGATGTCTAAATCGCTTGTCCTGAGACATGGAATTTAGGGGGCGACAACGAACACTATGTGTATAAATATTCACTAAGAAAGAGTTATTTGAAATTCTCCTACACGCTACAAAGAATAAAAACCCAGCGAATAGTAGAACCCAATTAAATTGTATAAAACCTTTAGCGATTCCAAATCTTTTAATACGTCTGCGATTTAAAGCGCAGTCTTTGTAGCCACAACTTTTTTTTATCTCGATCCAATTGCATTCATCGGGCTGATTGCTTTTCAGACGTTGCTATCAATTTAGATTGATTGATAGAACGTTTCATTGTTTGTTCCTGGTTTTTCCTTGGTCGGATGAGGATTTAATTTTAAATTGAATTTTCTAGATATTTCAATCTTGTTGGGAAATACAACGAGGTTTGTTTTTGTCAAAACTGTTTATGAATTTCATATTTCTAGATTGATTGTTTATTTATTAGCTTTGACTGACATAGTCTCTTCTTCTGTTAAGCGCTGCTCAACCAAATATTTGATATAGGCAACCTTCAGTTCTCGCCACTTTTCTTTGTGTTCAAAAATTCATTTGCTATCATTTTGATGTCTTCATTTGTGGTCTTATTTTAGGCTTTTAACCCTATAATGGCCATTTTAGCTGTTGTCTGCACTAAGACGTCTGACTGAAAAGGTTGGTTACTGTATAGTGACTGACATTAAAACTTAAAATTATTTAACAAGCATCAAGAAATTTGGTCTATAGGTGCTATGGTATAAAAATCAAAGCAGTATACTTTACTATTACTTTTGTACCTATTACTATTCCTTCTTCCGTAGAACTTACGTTGTGTTCAATTTATGAATTGGATAGTACCATAATTTTTCTGTTTAAACAAATTGCAAGTAGCTATCAAAAAGAACTGCAGCTTAATTTTGGTACAACTCTAAAACTTCGTAGAACTCTAAAGCTCCAAGTTCAAAGAACAATCTGCGAGCGACTTGCTCAAACTTCATTCCTTTCAAACTTAACCTAACTTTCTATCTCCAACTGCAGAAAAATAAATTATTATTGCAGCACGTACCTAACTTCATGCAGTAGTTTGTTAGAAATTTGAAATACTATACGATACAGTATAATTTATTAAAGAAAACTTGCGAAGGTTTCAGTTGAAAGTTTAGTTTTGAAGTAGAAGGGAATATGATATTTAAATTAGTTAAAGTTTTACCTTCATAAAGTTAACCTGACAATAAGTATTAGGCTTTGAACAAACCTGTTTGTCTGGTCGCGGAGTTGTGCACTAGTCAGGTAGTCAATAAGTTTATCTACCCTTGCATAAAACGATTGGATAAAAATAGTGACAGTTATATGACCTGAATGGATAAGTTTTAACTCTATATCTTGTATAGTCTAGTTAGTTTTAAAGTTATTTATGGTGTTATTGTTGATAGTTATTTACGGTTTCTAACTAAATAAATAACACAAAATTAACTTATGTGATTAACTTAGATATATCGGTACTAAATAAAAGGAAACTTTTACACATTGTCTTGATTCAGTCTGCAAAATATGAATTTCCATTTCAAAGACAAGATATTAAGTAAAAATGTGTCCTTTATTCATAGTTTATGAACGAGTTAAGAGGTAGACCTACCGAGATGCACTTTCGCACTAATTTCCGTTTCATTTAACACGAAAAAAAATGAAATATAGGTAGATAGGTACTCCTAATACACCAAAAGTGAAAGAGCATTGCACGATGTACGTTGTACAAATGTACAAGTCACAAAACTTGGTCCGTACATCGACTTATTTCCACCAGAGAGGAGCTATTCTGAAAAACGAATGCGCACTGAGCCACGAGCTCGATACAGGGTACGGATGAAGTCGTAGGTTTGTTGTTTCGTATCTTGTCACACGCTTTTGTGATTCATTTAAAACTGGAGCGAGTATTTTCGTTTATTTTTCTAACGGGAATTAGTTTGTTTCGTTTTATTTTTGATCTTTTGATAGCTTTGTTCTATTGTGAACCGCTGTTGAATTCGAAAAAAAAAAGTAATAATTGCTGTTAACACCCTATTATGTTCCTGCCTCTCGCTTGATTTAGTATATTTTTACTCGCTGCCCATCGGGCGTAAATTATAGCATTATAATAAGGTTAGAATGGGGACCTTGTTGCCATATCGATACTGCTTATGCCGCTTACGCAATAGCAAGGTTATATAGCCATGAATGAGCGAGTGAAAAACTGAACTTAAAATATCGCTATTTATGAGACGCTTGACAGCAAAGTATATTTACTACACATACGAGGCATGCTTCAGTTTTTATTGTGTACATTCTTTCGAAAAATAAAACCTTTACGATATCATGTACATAATTAGTTTCACATGTTTCACACATACGTATAGACGAGTACCTATAGAGTCGTGAAACTAAAAGTTTTTAACAAAGAAATTCGACGATCCCAATCCCTTGACCCTTTGATCTTCTACATTTTACATGACGCGACTTGACGAGGTAATATTAAGAAGAAAAAAACTCTTTCTAGCGTAAAAGCCTTCTATCTACAAAGGTTCAATATGTTACACTTACAACCTATTTGCAATAAAAAACATTTTCCAATAATTTTGTAAAGGTAAATGTTTCACTGGGTTTCGGAAGAAAAACATTTATTTTTTTCGTAACAAAAGACCGAGTAAGTATTAAATAAAACATGGTTACTATTGTGGAGATTCTTTATGAAAAGTCTTGGTTTCATTCATAAGTATCAATAGGTTCTAATATCTAACGATTCGTCTCGTAGGTACTGTTATACCAGTTTGTACAAAAAAAAAACACACAAACATGCCTACAGGCTACATCTGCATTTATAGTCAATATTAATAAAATAATGATAGCTAAAATTTGTGCCACTGTAGGGCGCACGAGGAGCTAGTCTGTAAAACGCCATGGAAGCCAACCCCGGAATGGCGAATGTCCTATTTGTCCCATGATTTTGAGCCGTATTGAGTGTGAATTTCTAGGACATGTATGTTTCCTCACGATATTTTCCAACGCTGAAGAAATAATGTTAAGTAGCCATTAAGTTAACGTGAGATTTCCTACATTGGTTTCTAATAACCTAGAAATTTCATTTGGAAAAAACCAGCACCTGTGGTGCAAGCGGAAGACGCATTACATCGGAATTGGAAGAATTCTAGCAATTTTGCAAAAATCTAACGTAGAATTGTTCACATTAGGTAAAACTTATGTAGCATTAAAGATACTTCAAACAAATTTGTAATCATCTCAAAGGCAAAACAAGTCAGACATGCGTATCATATCGTTAATACGATTCCATGAATATCATGACGACTTAATACCCAAGACATTTCACCCTAGAAGTTGAATGTGAGTTGCAATGACGTATTCATTTCCCGTGAGCTCTCGCTTGGTGTTACTCTGCCTTGTCGCTTTGAATGCGCCTCACAACTCCAGCTTTACTTTGCTTATTCTGTATGATTCCGTATGAACATGTTTTGTTTTAGTTTTCGTCTTTGTTTCAATACCAACTTTGAATATTGATATTGCTTTGATGTTTGGTTGGTCTATGTTTGAGAATAGTGAACCTATATTTTAGAATAGGGAGTAAAACTTAAACTGTTTTAAATTTCTATAAAAGTACTCAATATCCATTAAAATCAATATTGTGTTTATTAGTTTTAACCGCTAACTTAGGTCATGGGTTCGATTCTACAAAAATTTTGAGAACTAGCTTTTCAAAGATGGATTAATAATTCATTTTGTTTCCACGACTTCCACAAAGCAACAGTGGGAATACTGCCAAAGAGAATTAACTCTTTTGTTTGACTCTTTCAAACATCAAATCTATTGTTTTTTAAAACTTCAACGTTCATACAAGTATTACAGTTCACAAATATTAATCTATAACTAATTAAATCGACGACAAAAACCTAAGAGGGTTTTAGTGTTCAATTTAATTTATTAACTTAAAAGTTTTTGTTTTACAGTAGGTAGGTAGGTATGTATGTTCAGAAAAAGAAACGTTCGTACGGTAGATACCTACTTTTGGATTGATAATTTCTCATAATAACCTCTGAAACAGACCACAAGACTACTAACGCGCTACTACATTTAACATTCTATGTATTTACCTACATTATATTTAAGTACAAACATCATAGCTACTTTCGCAAATACTTCCGACATTTAACCGTAGCAAAAGCGACCATAATCCTAATGAATCGCCCTATACCGTGCAACTTGGGATTGACAGAACGAAAAAGTATCCAACTTCTACCAACTTTCCTTTTCAGTTGGAAATGGCGCTACCGTATTCGCAGCCGCTAATAAAAACAATAGTTCCCCGAATATTTGTCGGCAAAAAAATGTTTGTTTTGCTAGTAATGGGTACAGAAAAGTTGGTCCCCTGAAGCGTGTTGTGTTAACTCGTATTGTCTGCCATGTTTTATTTGTATTGAACATTTTGGAGAATAAAAAGTTTTTTGGAGCAGATATTAAGTACGTACTAATTATAAGTATTGCCATTTTTACACGAGAGCGTATACATACATACAGCGATGAAACTGGCTCGACTATGGGAAACTAAGCTAAAGTAACTTAGTTTAGTCGGTGGTGAACGTTCGGCTAAGCGGTTGAATCACAACCGATAGAAATAAAAGTTACAAAGTTTGAAAACATTTCAGTACATTTTATTCACTTATTAGTTGTATCATCACAGTAGAGAAAAGTAGCGCACAAACTCTTAGGTGAACTGTGGTTGTAATGTGTGACTTTTGCTTTTGTGATGGATGTGCTCAATTTTAAGTCCCCTTATACTTTATAAATGATGCACGGATACAGATGCATAAACTATCAATCATTTGTCTTTTACTGTGGCATGAAGTTTCATAGTTGGTAGATAGAAACAACGTAACATACCTAATTCATCTGACAATCATCGTTTATAGGTAAACGGGTATAGTTTTTCTGAGTCCAGTGTTTACTTTTTGTATAAGTGTTTATTATGTATCCTATGTACTTATATGTTGTGCAAATAAATAGAATTATCTATCTATTTTCTTTATCCTAAATCCATACCTATCTAAATGTTGTCAAAAAGTACGAAAAACACACACACATAAATGACCTCACATAAAAGACTTCAAAGAAAATACAAAAGCCCGTGTTCATTTTCGTATAAAAAATAAACCGTTTATCCATTTTTGTATTGTCGATTGGGAACAGTGACGCCTCTTATCGGACACCCCACCGAGTTAAACGGTATAACGCCTTATCTGACCCAAACCGAACTTTTCGTGAAACAATACTCCTAAGTTAGTAGCGAAGAGCAGACGTCTTCCTGACTTTTTCTTAAGCAAGTTATAGATAGTTGAAAATGTTTTAGTTTTGAGTTAGGTGTGTTAGTTAGGTCTTATAATATTAGTGGTGGCCTTAGTTTATTTCATGCTTACTTACACTAACTCAATTAGTAACCTCTATTAGGAGGCGCCCTTCTATTTGCGACTGAAGTTAGTGGTTCAGTTTATTTATAAAGGTATGCCTAGTGATTAGTTATTTTCAATTGAAAATAAAAATTTACAAATTTAACCAACGAACGAACTCTTCTTTCTTCTTCAGCTTTATAATGTTACTAGCTGTCCCGACAAACGTTGTTTTGCCTTATAAATTATTGATAGTAGCCGATTCTCAGACCTACTGAATACGTGTACAAAATTTCATAAAAATCGGTCTAGCCGTTTCGGAGGAGAACGGTAACTAACACTGTGACATGGAAATTTTATATATTAGATTATAGATATTAGAGAAAAGATTCAAAAATAAATCATTATTAATTTCTATTAATTTTTGTATGTAGCTCAAGGCTATTTTATTCAGAGCCTTAATCGTAAACAATCAAAGGAGAATATAGCATTAGAAGTTTTCGCGGCACGAAGCGTGAACTTGCGTAGTTTAGTTGGTATAGACGTTGGGGTACTGACCCAAAGACGCGAGTTCAAGCCTCGCCGCAAGTGAAAATTTTTGAATGCTATTTTTCCTTGAAAATATTTTTTTCTAATTATTGTTTGTTGTTATTGAGCCAATTTGTTAGATTAACTAATCACAAAAAAAACCACCAAAAGTAAAATGCGCATTCCAACGTAAAACCTATACCAACTTAGGTCTCAAAACCCATAAAACACGGCCGTCCGTACACATGTTAAGATGAATGTTTGGTACCACTATATACTCGCTGTATGTAAAATGTATGTTGTATACGAAACTACTCACATAGGTACATACGTCATACATCATTCAGCAGAAGTGCTTTTGTGTTCAGTTTTATGCTTCGTATTTAGGACGCGGTTTCGTTTCGAAAGAACTACAAAAGTGGCGATTTAAATTTTTTATAACTTAGGGAGTAGATTGGGGACACTGGAGGGTTACTGCGGTTCGTTTCGATGCGACATCGATACTGTCAAACGATGATTCTACTGTCACATTCTGATAGTAGGGTGACAGTAGAACCATCGTTATGACAGTATCGTTGTCGTATCGAATCGAACCTAAGTAACCCTCCTGGTCTTGGCAAACGACATGATTCAAGCTTCACAAGCCGATGTAAATAGAAATCAAAAAATAAACATTGTGTGTATCGCGCTCAGGATTTCGAGATCTAATTTTTGCTTACGTTCAGCTACTTGTGGCCATTTTCTTTACTGTGGGACATGTTTGGATGTAACTTTACTTGTTACTTTAACTTGATAATGATATAAAGTTAGCCCACTAAAATTTATCCACTGTATTACTCCTCTTCTCTCATCTGCTCTGTAGGTCCTCATTTTAGAGGGGTAAGTCAATATGACGCCACGTGAGCCTCAGGTTTGCATAATATGTAGTTTTGCTCACAATGTTTTCCTTCACCGTAAGAGTGACTGATAGGATAAGATAATAGTGTAGGTACATAAAAAATATGTAGGTACCTAATTAATAAACTAGTAGTTCTGTGAGCACAAACGTTATTGTTAAGTACGGTCTTAGTATAGCGACTACAACTTTTTATGTTACCTATGGGTACTAGACAACGCACTACTTTAAATCCTTTTTAATGTGTTCAATAGTATGTTAGTACATATAGAAGACACCTAGAACTTTGGTGTGTGGTCGGCAGAGATTCGAAACTACAACCTTCGAAATGAAAGTCGTACCAAATACTTTTTTTACGACGAAGAAATTGGTCGTATCTACGTAACGTTTTAGAAGAATTAATAACGAGACGTCTTATTCTAAAATCAAAAGAATAATTCTTCAAAGAAAAAAACCACCATGTTTTGTGATCCATTAGACTTTGACACGCAAAGGGCGAGTCACCGCTCTTCCGTGACATTTTGATTAAAATGCGGTTAAAATTATCGGAGACAATTCGTTTGAGAAATAGGCGCAATTTGCCAACTTTACCGGAAAATAGGAAATTTATTTTTTCAGACTCAAAGTCAGCAAGCACATCACGATCGATGCTACTAAAAATTTATATTGTTTGTGCGACAAAGACAACGGGGACGAATCACAAATATTTCGCGCAAAAAATATTATATCAATGCTTTTTATTCCGGATTCATAACAAAGAGTATATAGATAAATTAATTCTTTATTGTAACACCAAAATGAAAAAAGTACAATAAAAAAAACATAAACAACTTAAATCTAGGTGGCACAATGGGCGGCCTTGTAACTTAAACCAATCTCTACCAGAAACTTTTGAAGAGTTTGTGGAATAACCTTCGCGGCAACGGATTTTTGACGTAACGCCTGAAATCATATCAAAAAAATTATCGAGCTCCTCCGTGCTTCGAAAGGCCCGTTAAACAGTTAGGCTAGATTGTTATCTCTGATACCAGTAATAAGGTCTAGTTACAATACCTAGAACTTGACAAAAAGAACTAGACTTAAAGCTGGAGCAGACCAGATGCGTGCGTATACGTAAGCGTAGACGTGCACGTACCGCTGAGTTGTAATGTATGAAACTGTTTGAGACAGGACACACTGCTTGCGTAATGTAGACGACGCAAGCAGTGTGTCCTGTCACAAACAGTTTCATACATTACAACTCAGCGGTAAGCGTAGACGTGCACGTACCGCTGAGTTGTAATGTATGAAACTGTTTGAGACAGGACACACTGCTTGCGTAATGTAGACGACGCAAGCAGTGTGTCCTGTCACAAACAGTTTCATACATTACAACTCAGCGGTAAGCGTAGACGTGCACGTACCGCTGAGTTGTAATGTATGAAACTGTTTGAGACAGGACACACTGCTTGCGTAATGTAGACGACGCAAGCAGTGTGTCCTGTCGCAAACAGTTTCATACATTACAACTCAGCGGTACGTGCACGTCTACGCTTACGTTTACGTATGTACGCATCCGGTCTGCTCCAGCCTTTAAAGTATTATACCTATAGTTAGTATTAAGTAGGTAAATTAGTTATTTAATTTTAGTTTCGTACACACTTGGTATACATTTTCCTGCAAAGTAGTTTAGCCGTAGCACCGCTTTTTTCTCTGTAAATAAAATAAGATTGAACAAAACGGCTTTGTTATTGAGATCGTAAAGTAACTTGTAAGGACTTTTATCAGCCATAAAACCCATTGATAACATCAGTTTCACAATAAACTAAGCACCAACGTGTGTTACGTAAATAATCCGCGTTTTTACCGAATCAGAGACCAACTTCCGTACTTATACATTGAGATATTATAAATAGTACTAGAGGTGATGTCTGAAACATATTCCATGTTCGTTTTATGCGAAATAATTTTATTAGAAAAATCCGCTGCAGCGCTGACAGCATTGTTACGTCTATCGTAAAAATAATATGAGCATTAGGGCTTAGAAAAGGTCGAAAAATGATGGTAAAACCTCATAATCATGATTCAGTTTGAGGTAGCGTTATCCTGGCTGTGGAAGACAACATCCTTCTGGTGTCAAAACTATTAAGGTTGCATGAGATCATTGTACTTATAGTAGTTCTTAATAGTAGTGACGATGAAACGTATGTTAATTAAGGCTATTAAACACTTGTCTTGTTGAATTGTCAAATCTTCCTTTGTCATTGTTATACCTTTTGAGTTAAAGGTCACTCACTTGGGGTAAGTGTGGCTTAGCGGAAGGGCAGTAAGATCAATTTACCCGAAACTAACAATTAATACTGATAAAACCGCCAACCAAATATACTTACATACTCGCATAGGTAACACATAAGGAACACTACCTACTTCTTGACCAGTCGAATATGTTAAATAAAATTTGCAGCACTTACCCTAAAGCCGCACTTTCCCCAAAAGACCTTACATCAAAAGTCCCAAATCCAGTTACCTAAAAGATAATTTTTCCTTATTCCTAATACTCTTCATTTTCTAAATTCAGTTAGTTTCAAAGTCAACTACGTTCCTAGAAAACGTTAGGTTAGTAAGTAACGGTCTCTATGGAGCAGGACGTCTCTGGCGTAGGTAATGAAATAGTTTCGGTTCATTCTTGCTAGGTATCTCGGTAGGTACCTATGGTCATGAAAGTACTTACCTATCTCTATTTCAGAAACTTAGATCAAAAATTATCGTAAACAAAAAACTGACAAATTTATAGGATAAAATAAATAAAGAGCTTTCACTTTCAAATAAATGTATGGTATTTTTGTTTTCATTTTTGATCTAAGTTTCTGAAATAGGGTTTTGTAAAACATGTTTATTTTTCGATAAAAAAAACTCACTATATCAAAATTCTGCTCTTGGCAGGGTTCAAACTTACAATCTGTGGACTGCCTGAGAAAGGACAGCATTTTCCATTCTACAACACAACAACCCTATCTAACTATCGCCTATTCTCTGATTATGTCCTAAGCTCATACGGTTTCCGTAACACAAAAAGGAGCCAGCCGTTTTCCGATATCGACTAACGGCGAACACAACACGACGCGACGTTCCCCCAGCATCTACCTTCCAGCACAGAATACACAAGTACTTCCAGGAGTTAGGAAAAACTCACGTCTACCTCCAGACTGTACCTAATCAAGATATAAGCGTTTATTATACAAACATTTATTTTACATTTAACAATAAATATAGCGTAAGTACATATTGATCACGCCGAAAGGGTTGTTTAATAAAATAAATAATAACATTTCTTTAAGGTCCTCCACATATAAAATAGGGGATAACATTTTTTTTGTTTACCCCATCGTGTCGTTATTCATTTTAAGGTACGGACTACGGAACCCTAAAATTGGATTTTTTCATCATTGTTCTTTTACATAGGTACAGAAAATATTCGAAGCTCAATTAAGAATTCCAACACACATTTCACGTTTACGTTCCAGATTACGTATTCGTCAACGTAAATTCCCAAGTCACAGAGGTCGTAAAGTTGCAACAAACAAAATTGATTAGCAGAAATCAACTTATCCAAACATTTGGACCTTCATAAATTATCAGCCAAAATCTCTCAATGCTCAGGAGGCATGGCACAGTTTTGTAAAACAATTCCCTTAGTATCTGTTCTGTAATTTTTCTTTTTACCCTAACGTCAATTTGAGTAAAGATTAGAAACAAGTGCGCTACTCCTCCGATATTTACTCCGGGTTCACGGTGGATGCAGGCCGCTTATAACCGAGGTATCTGGAAATCTATGAGGAAAGCTTATGTCCAACAGCGGACTTCTTACGGCTGAAATGATGATGACGATGATGAAGTTCGGCTTATGCCTAAACGGGCCATTCTTTTTTCCTATTCGGTCCAAAACTAATTTTCGAATACCTAATCTTTTTTCCTCAGCGGTCCAAAATTTTTAAAGTACAAACAGCAAGAAAATACTGAGAATTTGATTTCTTTACTTAGATAACCATGCAACTTGTCAATAAATAGTAGGTTCATAATAGAAAGTAAACATAGTCAGAGCTCGCCCCACCTCTATGATAAACATCCCATGAGATTACACAGCACCTTGCTTTTATTTTACGAGTAGAAAGGGGTAAGGAATGTCAGCCAATGTATATTTGTATGTCGCCTGCCTAAAATAGGAATCTATTTCAGTGAAAATTTGTTGTATTTTGCGAACATTACTTCATTAAAGCCTACTGTATTTTCGTTTGTTGTCGGAGGTGTGAAGTTTTTACAACAACTATTCGTTTGTTGGTTGAGTTCACGACTGTACTAAAATATTATTATGTCGAATAGTATTTTCTGATCTAGGTAGGTACCAACCTGATTTTAATTATATGAACCTCAATAATGTTTAACGTGTCCTATAAATTTATGTTTCAACCTTCTTTTTTTTATATTTTTTTAGAATAAATGTAGGTACTTGTTCATTCTCAATGGATGGGGCATTCCTAAAATCACATATCATTATAAACCCTAGTTTTCAAAATGATCATGTATCAAAAATAGATAATAAGAAAACAACACTGACAAGAAACTAAAATGTCTTTGGATTCTTTTAACATCTAAGGGCGAACCGGAACCACATAAGTATCCACTCACACTTTATTTTTAACACTGTAAATGACCAAGTAAATAATTAATAATAATAATAGAATACTGAAATGAAATCGAATCAAATACAAGTCAATATCGAAAGATATTCATCTCAAATTATTCAAAAGATAAACAAACTTCACCATAAAACCCCTGAACCCAGAACGGTCAACAAGATCTTCGCAGTCCATTTTAAGCGAAGCCAATCCCTAGCTAAAATATCATTAATTCAGTTGCCAAGCTTAAAAAACCCTTAAAGTCAGAAGGATTCGAATTTGGAATCCCCGTTCAACGGCCACAGTTCATATATTATTCAGGCAGCGTCTAAAAGCGTAAATGAAAAAGTTTTTGTATTCAATGACTATTGGAACACCACCAAAATACTGGCGAGGTAAAGCTCTGGGAAAGTTTTCAAATCGAACCAAAATTACGAGTTGGACAAACTCGTAAATCGTTACGTATTCAATTTGCGTTCGTCAATCTGTCTCTGATGTGTTTTCTTATATTTCTTACTAGAGCTGATAAAAAAGATAACGTCTCCTTGGTATCTAGGTATATTTATTGCTTATAAAAACAGGTAACATGAGGTATGTTATTTTCATTTTCTACGACTACCCCATTACCTTTAAACCTTAATTCAGTCAATACCTACCTTAATAAAAACAAAAATATGATGAAAATTAATCCAAATGGCATTTACCTACAATTTCAACCACTTTCTTACATCTACCTATACAAAAAGTTTTACACAAAAAGGATCCAAACCGCATAATGTTAGATTAGAGTTATTGAAGTTTGAAGTATTGTTTTCAATTGATGAACTCTAAAAATATTTATGAATGACAAGATAGGAACCTAGATAAACATAAGCCACTTGCAGGAAAAAAATCGCACATTAACTGTCTATCTGTGTAGAGCAAAATATACACAGGTAGAGAAGTTAAAAGATCGAAATTCCCCGTACATTTCCCACGGCTTACCTAAAATAAATGACAGTAAAAATATAAAGTTGCAATTTAATTAAAGTTAATAATATCTTAGAAAAATACCAGGAGCGCTCGTTCCACCGTCCAAGATTTAATCTTGAAATTCTTTTACAGATAGAAAGTAGAGGCAGTAGATGTTGGCTTCAAGGAAATTCGTTTTGTCTCGCCATTTCAATTTGATTACGTTACTTTCAAATCGACAAATAAAATATTTGTTACAAGAAATGTTGACAATTTAATCATAAAGATCGTTGTGCGTTGAACGATAAAGATTTGCGGATTTTATTAAATAATCTTTTATACCTACTGATGAAATTGTTTGTCCTGTTTGGCTATTGACAAACATTCCTAATGAATGGATAAATGTTAAATTTTGGTATAATTTCAGAATTTATGTAGTTACTTATAAATAGTTCTGAGGTTAACTATCAGGTAAACTGTGCTATTAAAGTATTAAATATTGTATATTAAGGCGAAGCATTGATAAACAAAAAAATCATAACCGCGCCGTAGCTAGCTAGCTTGAGTTGCTACGTCGTCTGTAGCGCCAAAACAGATTCCTCATTTAATATTATAGGTATTGCTAACTAAGCAAAACTTTAAGGTTACTACCAACCAATACAGAAAACCAATGTTCAAATATTTCGTTGTAAAATGGAGATCTCTGTTTTTAATGAGTTGTTTTAATTTTTTTTTCAAATTCTTTTAAGTGCTTAAGTCTGCACTGGGCTTTCATAGAAATATTTTTAAGGAAATGTACTTCCGCAAAATCCGCTTTTCCGTGCGTTGTGTTTTTGCGGAAAAAAATCCTTTAAAATATTTCAATTTTTTTTTCATGTTGTAAAAGTTAACGAGACGTGTAAACAAAACTACTATTAATTAAGGCAAAATAGATAAATAAAATACCAAAATATGGTTTCCGTATGTTTTTCAAATATTCCCATAGCAAACGTTTGCGTTTGACGGTTGAAATTAGTGGTCTATCGAGTGGTTTGCGTTTTTAATGTAGAAACGTGTAGAACGTCTTTGTACATTTCAAAAACGTTGAAAATCGTTAGTTGTCTACCAGATAAAGTTAGACATATAATATAAATTTATGTTAGATATCTATATCTATACTTATTACTTATCTATAGGAAAAAATATATATTTGTGTGTGTGTGTATGTTTGGTATGAATAACTACTGAACCGATTTCAAAAATTCTTTTACCATTAGAATGCTACATTCACCTTGAGTAACATAGGCTACTTTTGATCCCGATATTCCCTCGGGACTTAAGCGGGTGAAACCACGGGACGCAGCTAGTATAATAGAAAACAAAGTAATTTTGTAACACTCAAAAATGTCTTGAATTGCTATTCGTTGCTTATTCGAGATTGGTCAAATCAAGCTCTAGTAAACCTCAAGTAATTTACTTGAGGTTTTTCACTTCCAATAATTAAAATCAATATTCCAATTACTAGCCAGGCCAGCAAATATCCAGTAGATTACAGTCTAGAGATCCAACGGTCCATAAACGGAGATCCGATGTCATTCCCTGCAATTTCCGATTTCACTCCGTCTTACGATAATCTCGTCGGACCGAAGTAAAACTTTTCAATCGAACAGCTCCTTTATTCAGTGAGTTTTAGCGGATTGCGACTGAACTTTGCTTACGTCTTCAGCTTCGGTTTTATAAGATTAGTCTGGTAAACTAACAAGATTTAAACTGTGTTTACACGGCAGCAAGCGTAATACCCACGTCTTAATTGTTTACTAATTTTAAAAATGTACCTAGACGTTAGTTTGTTTTCAAGGTTAAGTTTTCGTAATCACGCGGTTTCTATCAATATAGGTAGGTACCGAACAAAAAAGGTTATTAAATTAATTTACTTAAAACCTAACTTCTATTAAAATTAGGTAGGTATGTACGTGCCTTGTTAGGCTTCGGGTTTGTTTCTTACAACTAATAACTTAAATGCCTAGTATATAGAATTTTATACTTTCCATAAAAACAATAATCACCTAAATCATTCAAGCCTGCATACTCTAGTACCTACTATAATAATACAAACCTTTCCATTACTTAAATATAAATCCACCCATTTACGTAGCAACGCCTTTAAAATGTTCATAGCAAACATCATATACTACCTTATACTAGAGAGCCGGTTAAGTTAGCTGTGCTTCTACCGGCTGCTTGGTGACTAATATACCTAATATGTGTAAATTTCGAAGCAACATCGTGTCTTACCTTCGATGTGTCATGTCAATTTATGATACGTCGTACCTATTAGGAACGCGAGCGGCATTTAGCAGTTGCATTCTGGAGAAAAGGTCGGAGTTGAAACGGGTCGGACTAGCATTGTTTTGACTATAATTTATTCCATTCTTCATAGAAGTATAAAAGTCAAACGAGTAACTATCTATATAATATATCCTATTTCAGAAAGTTAGATCAAAAATGTTAACAAAAATCCCATTTATTTATTTAAAAATTATTGATCTAAATTTCTGAAATAGAGTGATAAATCAGTTGGCCTTGATTACCACCTTATGTTAAAGTAGCATACTGCATTAGTGCCTATCAAACTCAGAGGCACAAGACAGCCTTTATAGCGCGTCGGGCGAATCCCTGGCTGCAACGCAGAAGGTTACGGGTTCGTTTGTGCCGGGAACTAGTATTTAGGGTCTTTTTACTGTCATGCGTGCTGTTCACGCACGCGTTTGGCAAGCATTCATCGACCGAGCTTCGTCACGTCCGCGTCCCGAGTGCGTGTGGCGCGTACGATAATAAAAAGAAAAGACCCTTACTCTGACTGTTACTGGTTCTGGGTGTCTATATGTATCACTGACCTCCATTACAACTGGACAGGACATAGCGCACTGAATTTTGTGCCTATTTGATCTGCGCCATATTGCGCTGCTGTCGCGCGTTTTCTATTGAAAGTGATGGTGACCGTCCATGAAACTAATAGTATAATGGTGACCGTCTGGTGACGGTCACCATTATACTATTCACTTTGGTGAACATAGCGCAAATCAAATCGGCACAAAGATCTAATGTCATTTTGTATGGTATAGCAATTCCAGCGTACTTGTATAGTTTCATTTCAGTGATATGTATCAATGTATGTCATATATCATCAAAAAAAATATAGAAATTCTTAAAACATTTTGTGTTGTGTTTTATTGATATCAACAGACTACTTTGCGCGAATTATACTAGATTTTCATGTAACCCAGTACAAGATAAATTATTATGTTGTTACTCAACTGTTTTTCTACATAAAACTCCACTGGGTATCATTAACTTTCCTAGCAATGAATTACGCATTTTCCACATAACGACTTTTTGTTGGGGACAGCTATTTTAATCATTGCTGGAAATTTAAAAGCGGACCCATATGTATAAATTACTGTAATACTAATTGCTTTTGTGTTTATTTTGTAATTTAGCCTTTTTTGTACACTTTAAAAAACACGATTTATTCTAGTGAGTAGGTATCTAATCTTACTCTTGTTGATCAAAAAGTTATTAACTGTGTAACTTATTTTTAATTTATATTATTTTTCTTTGTCTTCCACTACTTAACATAATTTGATTTTAAAGACTTGAAATTAGGAGGACGGATTGAGGCCGGTTCTACTAGAGTGCTGTCTTCATATCTTCTAGATGAGCGTGCTACATATCATCACATACTAAAAAAAGTATTTATTTACCCAGAGCAACTTAATTAAACAAAACATAAAATTCAGTGGATCCCGCACAAAGGACTAAAGAGTGTATTGCGGGTTCTTATTATTTTATTGAGTAGCCTTTGTAAAGGCTCTATAGTGTTTAAAGCTAGATAGGTTTGCCTTTGACCTCAATTTACCTGGAGGACTATTTACATACTTTGGGTCCGATTGATACCGAACATAAGAATAGTATCGTTGTCTAGCTCACCGCGGCTCAATTAAATAGTCATAGGAAAGAATATTATGTAAATTAACGGTATCAGATAGGCTGTGAATAACCAGACAGCTATACATATAATTTAAACAACAACAGCACAATATCAACAGCATGAGCGTGGGTAGGCGGGTGACTATTCGAGCTCAGGAGGGTTACTGCGGTTCGTTTCGATACGACATCGATACTGTCATACGATGATTCTACTGTCATATTCTGATAGTAGGGTGACTGTAGAACCATCGTTATGACAGTATCGTTGTCGTATCGAAACGAACCGAAGTAACCCTCCTGTAATAAGAAAAAATACCTATATCTAAAATTACTACAATAAAGACGACTGCCACCTTAAATATGAACTTTCAAATAAAACAACAACTACAAATCCAACATAATGCTTTATTTTACAAACACTATCTCACCTCTCTAACCCTATATATAATACAAGATACACCACATATATACAGAAATTTCAACATTCAGTAATTAAAATTATAATAAGGCACATTTATAACTTCCTAATATAAAAACTAATTAAATTTATTTTACAATATTGAAACTAATATCAGACACGGTCAAAATGTATTTACAAAAAAAAATCCTTGTCTAATGTCAACACAAATAAAAATCGTAATTAAATTATCTATATTTTTCGAAGATTTGTATAGACCTATTGTTTTAAGATATTTTTAAAGACAATAATGTTGTCGTAAATGAACCTGTATAATACGTCAAATAAAATCGTTATGCGAAGTAGATATAAAACTTCCAATTTGAGGCGTGCCGAGGATTGATCAAGCAGCTCCTTGGTTTGGGATTTGTCTCTTAACCGTTTTGAGTTAGATGGTGAAATAATTTAATTTTAATTATTAAAATATAACAAAATATAATGAGCAAAAACATCAAAATATATTGCAAGGAAGACCTACCTGAAGAAAATATAAATAACGATTACAATAAAATTTATGATTTAATAAACAGAATAAAATGGCAGTGGGATTTACTTCGAAACGAGGAATGTAAAAAATGCGTTTAAGTTTTTTAAGTAGGTACTAAAAATTTGGAATGTTTAAAAAACATTATAAATTATTTCCATCAAAACAATCGAATATAAAATCAACAAATAAATTCGATTCACGTTGACTAATCAATACACACAAATATATTAACTAAAAATCTTTTGTACATCTAGCTTTATCTAATAAACTAAAAGTATTAAATTCTGAGTCTAAAGTACTAGAATAATTTTACTATAATTTATGAATAAGTTTCTGTTGCAGTTACCACTACAAATAGTAACCACGGTTGACATTGAACAAAAATCAACCAATAAATTGAAGTAAAATATTTTAGTCTAGTAGTTTTGACACTTGTTGTCGCGCGCACGCATGCGTATAAGCTTGAGCTCATACAAGAGTTTACGCTTGCTTATTGTCGACAACACACAACAATAATTAAAACTGAAAAGTAAAACGAACGAGTTCAGTAATCACGGAACAAAGCTATTTTAACAGCCGGCCCTTTATTGAAAAGGTTAATGATGGTCTAGATTCTAGATATTCAATAGGTCAAAATGGCGTCTGATGGTCGCAGTTTTGATCCTTTTTATATCATCCAAGAACACGAATCTAACGATACCTTTATTAAAGAAATCCAAAAATGTGAGTGAGTGTGTGAAGTGGTTTGGGAGATGAAGAATATTACAAACATACAAAAGATAAGCGCGAAAAACATAACCCTTTCCTTGGCAGCCGGGTGAAAAAACGCTAAATTCAGACCGCTTTAATTCAATTATATTGTAATAAGATATTGGTGCTAATATTGTAGATATCGATAATAATGTTATTGTGACTTTTAATCATAATAAAATTACGATTAAAAGTTACATTAAATATATAGAACCATCTCAATTTGCTAAACAAATTTCATTTCTTTGAAAAGTGAGCAATGATTTTAAAAAATGTATTAGGTACTATTCTCTGAATAGGTATAAATTTTAATAGCACTATGGTGCCATAAATTATTTTAAAAGATGCCCTGTTGCATGCATAATCCATACATGACATAACAAAAATTAGGTCTGAAAGATAATAGTGAATTATTCAGACCAACTTTACGTCAAACGCATTGAGTCTAGAAGGGACAACTTAAACAAAAAATTTAATCTAACACACAAAATATTATTTTTTGATATTGAAACAAACAGAAATCACCCCAGGTAACGCTAAGTACCTACTGAAATATCTTTAAATATAGGTACATTTTCTATTTGAGATATGTACAATGATATTTTCTAATTAATCTAGACATTATTACAATACTTAACGCTGAATACTACACACATTTCATTTTAGCACTGGAATATATCGTATAATTATCTAGATAAAATTCTAAAACAATTAAACATGCAAAATATATCTTTCGAATATTCAGTACGTTTAATTATTTACAGTGCCTGAAATCAGTCAATAATTATATAAAAAAAAATATAGGATAGGGAATATGAATAAAATCATGACTAAACGAATCCTGACTGACAATAAATAATTGCCCTCATTAAATGATCATAACTAATATTAATTGAAGAGTAAGACCATAGAATTAAAAACATTTAGGTCAGTCAAAATAGTCTTAGGCCAATAACAGTGACGGGGTCAACGAGTGATTTCTAATCATTGCTAAATAACACTAAGCCATTCACATTGACTCTTTGCATATCAACAGCCTTATTTTTGGATACAAGTCTACTATAATTTACAAAACACGAGATAAAGTATTTCAATAATACCGGAATGTATGAAAACGAGTTTAAAGTAAAGTATAGTAAATCCACAACTTAGTAATGATAAAATATTCTTTAGCACTTTTAAAAACTGCAGTTTAAAAATATAACATTGTGAATTAGAAATTATTTGAATTATGATATATTCATTTCATCATAGCATAACTGAATACACTATAAGCACATTGCGTTTGACAACAAGTGAATTGAAAAAACACTCCACAGTCACGTCTCTTTAAGGGTCAATAATAATTCTTCGTCTTATATGAACAAGACTTCGTCGTAGGCCTCCGGCTACTCGGCTTGCAATTCTAGAGGCAAGCGGGAGGAGTTGAAATTTTCCATTTTCCACATCTGCCTGGTTTCTCCTTCGTTACACGACTCCATAAGTATTTTGTCCTTATTTCGGGACACAGCCATGCATTTTTCGCTGGAACCGTGCTTTAAGAGTTTTGTCTGTAAAGCACAAAACAATCATATATTATTTTATAATTGCGCCCTTAGTTTCGCCCGCATAAGTCTCGACCGCTTGAGAATATCGGAATAAAGAGTAGCCAATATGTTAACCTGGATCTCCAGCTATCTGCACATCAAGTTTCATTGAAATCGTTTTAGTAGTTTTTGCGTGAAAGAGTAAAGAACATACTAGTTTACTAAATTTCATTTTTATAATATTATTAGGAAGTAAGATTCTTCATGATTAACCTTGCGATTTTCTAATGTCTTTGCGCTCTAAAGAGGTTCTTCCCATGAAGTTAAATCAAATCACTAAACTGAGGGTAAATATTAGGCAAATACGTGCCTTCACTGGCCACTTTAAACCTCAATATTTCGAAAACAGAACTCTAAAATGAAAAGTGTTTTTTTCAAAACCCAGTTGATTTCAAAAGACTGCTATCTAACCTAAGTATCTATCTGAGAAATTAATTCCCCAATTTAAAAGTTAAGTTATCGATAAGTAGTATCTGAGCTAAGCCGCGGACAGGCAGACAGGAGGACATGACGAATTTATACGGGTTTCTTATTGACCACAAAACCCTAAAAGGATAAAACATACAATTTACTACATAAAATTAGGCTTTGCCTTCTCTCTTTCTCTGGGCGTAGTTTGAGTGAGCTTTCTCTGCGCAGTGGCGGCCGTAAAAACATTCCCAAATCTGTTTGCAGTAGGTATGGTCAATGATGACATGCTAACTGGGCTGACAGCAACCGCTCAAATTTCAAAATCGCGAAATCTCAAATTTGGGGTCAGATGAAAGATACAATTGAAGTAGAAATTGGAATGCGTGGATAAAATGGGGTTAAATAGGTTTAATAAAAAAATATGTTTCATACCTGAGCGTCATATACCCAAAGTTGATTGCCTTTTGCACCATGACAGGGATACAATACCACATCATGTCCAGAATAATCAAGGCAAGTCTCATCTCGTCGTATTTCACCGTTCTTTGAATACATCCAGTACTGGAAAATACAATTGAATATCTTAACAGGAACCTTATTAATAAAGAATTTACTTAAATAAGAATGAGTAAATACCTATTTTAATCTCGAAAATTAAAATACCTACGTTTAAAATATCAATGTTCAAAACATTGAAACTGAAAACGTCGCTTTTATTTAAATATCGAACATTAGTATACATATAAGCTCAGAATGTCCAAAGATTGAAATTCCGAGTAATTTAATATCGATGTATAAAAACAACACAGAAAGTTTTTATGTCATAGAAATGACATCGGGGTGATAGGTGCGAGAAAGTTAAAGTAAGAGCGAGCGAAGCTATAGCTATTGGTTTAACCTTTTCGAGGGTCAGTTTTTTTAAACCACCCTTAAACATTATTAGGATTTTCGATATTGTGTTCCAATATTACGACTAATATATATCCGATTATAATCTATAAGAGTCACATCGAGTCGCTTTATTGAACTTTGAACTTAGGTATTTTAACTTATTTGACTTTCGACATTTTAGTCTTATTTTTTATGGCCGTTTGATATTTTAATTTTCGACGTTTTAAACTTGGACATTTTAACCTTAGATATTTTAATTTTCGTTAAATAGATACCTACACAAAAAGTACACAAAATAAATAAAATGACACAACAAATTTATAAAGAAGAACGAAGTTTCATTTACCAACACCAGTTAATTTAATTAGAAATATTAAATTGATAAAGCGTTTATTCATTAAAAAAATAGGATCATCATCAGATGAGCGATGTTCCCAGTTACATGCCTCCAGAGAGCCCAGGGTCCGCTTTTCTACTTTAACGGCTCCACTTCGCACAATCTTCGGTGTCTCGTGTAGTGGGACCATTTGCACGCATTCAGTCAAGCCAGCATTTCTTGGGTCTTCCCAATCTGCCGCGGCCAGGCAGAGGCGCCATAGCAAGACATTTTTCCCCACGTAACTAGCCGGTTTTAGTAAGACGTGACTACCGTAAGTGGCAATCTTGCATTTTATCTGGTATGTCTCGATGTCATGAAGGCTGCCTCTGATGCGGGAGTTCCGAGAGGAACTCGGAAGAGTTGCGGGAGCAGTTTTTTTGCGTCACTCCACACATCCATCGCAGCATCTTCATCTCCGTTCCACGCAGTTCCTGCTTATGTCACTCAAACACAACAGTGTTTCAGACAAGACAGGTTTTTGATCGTTTTATAGACCTGTCCCTTCAGTTTAGCTGGCATTTTGGTATCACTGATGACACCAGTTACCACGCGACACTTGACCCGAGAATAAAAGCCAAAATACGTGATTTGACCTCGCAGTCGATGTCGCCGGACGCGTGAAGCACATATCCCAAGTACCTACTGAAACAGATCTGTTCGCTCGACCATATGACCGTCTACGCAGGTGTGGGATCTGTCTGTGGTATTGGTAGCCAAGTATTCGATCTTCGCTACATTTAGTTGCAAAACGCCGTTCTCAAGCGACTCTTTCCACACATTTAAATGTCTTCCGAGCCGTCCCTTATGCGAATCCGCCAGCTCAATATCATTAGCATACATGAGCAGCTAGGGGGGCTGCTTGTGTACGTCCCGGATAATTTCGGATAGCGTCTAGTTTATTACGCTGAACAAGAATGTACTCTGGACGGATCCCTGGTGGACTCCGATTGTAATGGGGGGAAAATGTAGTGTCACCAACAACAGTTCACACCGAATCGGAGTTTCCGTACAAGTTTTGATAGTTTCAATATAAATTTCTGGCACCCCTTTAAACTGCAGCACCCACCAGTTCATCATGCTAGGAATACAGTCGAAGGCCTTCTGCAAGTCTAGGAACAAGAAATGCAGAGGCGTATTCTTCGTCTTGTATTTCTCCATAACGATACTTAGGGCAAAAACAGAATTCATGGTACCATGACCAGCGCATTCATACTGACCCTCCGAGACAGTGCACTCCTGCTGGATCCTAGAGTCAACTATAAGCTCGTAGAGCTTCATAGTGTGGGACATGACCTTTATACCACGATAACTACCACACTTCTGCACAGATACCTTGCTCATGATGACTGGAGTAATAACACTCAGTCTCAATTGGGCAATTATCCTGCCGGTCTCAAGTATGCGGTTAAAAAGATTGGTTAAGATGCCCACACCATGAAAACCCATCGCCTTCTATACTTCGATGGTGACTCCATCGGTACCTAAATCTTTCCGGTTTTTCGTGCGACGAAGAGTCTTGCGGACCCCTTCAGGCAATCAGTGGCACAAGTCCTTGATTTGGAGAGATTTCCGGTGGGTGCCCTCTTTATAACAAAAATAAGATATAATGTTAATAATAGACTTACATAACTATACATTGCGGCAGTACCAATTTGGAAGAAAAAACCTTACTGAAACTAATCTATCTACAAAAGTTATCAGACATTGTTGGAAGTTTCTTACTATAAATAACAGAGACATAAATAGCACTCAAATTCAAAGACTACTACTGAAGAAATTAGTAGTAAAATGACCGCATTAGATAGCGAACGATCTATCAACCAAGTGTGTTACAAGCGTTACGGTTACGTTTAGTGATCTTACAGTAACTTACCGGGAAGTTAAACAACACCAACTACTTGAACATGGATGAAGCAAAGCGTATTTGAAAGATAACTATTAAAGATGGCTGCCTTTAAACAAACCTGATTTCCGTATTCCCCGTGGCAGGGCCAGACGTTGATAGGCTTCTTCACCTCTTCAGGACCGCCCGCAGAGTCGAGACATATACCAGTAACAAGGTTCGCGATCTAGTGCCATCGATAAAAATAAAAGGCGTGCCAAAGCAAGCGTGCATTTTTGATAACATCACATAGTCTATCAATATGTATTTTATCCATATAGTAACATGTAAAAACCATTAAATAATCAAAGGACGAAATAATAAACGACTTTACGTGATATTACCAAAACAACGTGATAATGAAATGGAAAACAAAACATAAAAAACAACAATGATAAAAAAATGTCCGTATTCAAAATCTAAAGTGGTGGAGCCAGATAGCACTATAGACGTAGAACCCATCACACAGCACTCCCCCAACAAAGGAGTACCTGATCTTGACCACCTCCATGACATTTGTGCAATCGTAAGATGGTGCTGGAATCAGTATTGTCCTCAATACCATCGGTGTTGCCGTCAAGACAGTGACGTCCTGATCTGATCTAATATAACATAGTAGTGTTTGAAATTAAAGTTTAGTGCTTTAAAGGGTGCTCACAAGGAGTAACTTAAATTCGTGCAATAAGAGTGCAAATCTGATAATTTCTTTCATAAACTCTTTCAAGGTGGTACTGCCGCAATTTTTTTAAATTGCAAAGACAGAAGACCTGATTTCCTCCCTGGCGATGGCACGGGTAAAGTCCTACTGGCTTATGATGATCGGACTTCCGAGTTGGTGAATCCAAACATATCTTTTGGAAGGCCACATTTCGTATCTGCACAGGTAATGATTAAAAAAAAAACAGCTCTATAAAATTTTGAATATGCACTTATTTCAGTTAATTTTATAGTGTTTCACTCGTAAAAATCATTATTCAAATATCACCACATATAAATTCAATCCAAAGTCCTAAAATAACATTATCTTGTTTGTAGAAAAAGCTTACCTCTCCATGTGCTACGGACTCTCCAGGAATAAACAATTCTGGATAAATATTCTTCAGATACCACTCAAAGGATTTACATCCCAATGATTCACGTAGCTGTTTTCGACTACTAATGTCACCGTAATTGCCTTTGTCATTGCCCACGCGTTGATAATAATATTTCGCAAAATCGTCCAACCACACCTAAAATTATAACCAAATGGGTAGTTTTAAAACAATTTGCTTAAGTTAAGCCAAAAAAATATGCAATTAAAAAATTACTCTTACCTCTGCCAATCGAACTGAGTTCTTTTTCAGTACATTTACTCCTGTTCGCCACTTGTATGGAGAGCGTTTTCGGAATATATGTCCTACATGTGAGCATGGCACTATCTCCAAAGTACCACCACACATCCAAGTTTTAAAAGACAGTTCTAAATTTTCTCCACCCCAAATATCAAAACCACTGTCGTAAGTTCCCAATCTTTCGAAAAATTCTTTGTCAATTGCAAATAGCCCACCAGCCATAGTTGGAGACCAAACAGGCTCAGCTGTGTGTTGGTGTCTGGCACGTTCTTTTGAAGGGACTGGGTGCCAATTGAACTGAAGATTCCAGTCAAAACCTCCGACGTTTACTGATGTAGAATCTCTGTAGTGGTATTCTAGAGTATTATCGTCGATGACGTCTATGACAGGACATACAACTGTTGATTTGTTTCGAGCGATTCTATCAAGAAGAGGTTCTAACCATCCTGAAATATAAAAAAAAACACTAATTATTTTCTCGTCACCATTAACAGCTACTGTATGTATCATCAACAAAACTTTTTATCAAATCTTTGTTACGTTACATACTTATATCATAAAAAAAAAACAATTACCTTCAGTACATTCACAATGACTATCAAGGTACGTCAGTACCGGTGCTGTAACGTATCGAGCACCAAGAAGCCTGGCTCTGATGAGACCTTCACGACGAGTTGCCCTTACAATCCGCACTTTAGGCAACGACGACATATAATCGTCTAGCTGTTGCATCAGATGCGCTGAAAACATCAAACTCGTTAGAGATATTCTCGTAATGCAATCCCAATATTATTCCCAGATTAAATGCACTTATTTGCCAATACTTACGCATATCAGAGAAATCGTCAACAAGAATGATCTCCTTTATTAAATGATTCGGTGATCTGTCAAGAACAGAATGAACTGTTCTTAGTAAAACAGACCACGCTTCGTTGTGGAAACATACCACTACCGATGTTTGAGGAAGATCTTCTAAGTATCTTCCCGGTTTTTTGCACCTAAAAATTAAAATAAGTTCGATAGAACAATAAGGTTGATTAGTTGGGTAGTTAAGTAATATTTGGTATAACTACAATACTTTTTGAGATACATTTATAAATAATAGTGGCGTAAATCATTATTGGGTGCAACAAAAAAATATATATATTTGGGAAATGTGGTAGCAAATTCAAAGTCCTGACTGATTGATTGACTAACTGAATGACTTAATGACTGAACTATACTGACATGAAATATGGACAGTGGGATGAGTTATTTGTGATGTGTAGGTCCATTAGGAAAGATTTTTGAAAAATCCTGCGTTATCTAAGCCTACGCAGGTCAAACCGCGGGCCTCTGCTAAATGGTATATAAATAGAAAACGACTCAGTTAAATTCAAAGCCATAAAAAGTCCACGATCACAAATTTTGTGGCTTCTCTTTGATTCTGAAAGGTGAGTTCGTATCTTTACTTTGACAGCAAAGGTAGAAGCGTAAAAAGAACAAGTAGGTACGGATGCAGCCGCGTAAAACTACAAAGGCCACGGTCCCACGGGCACCGTCGTATCCGATTTAATCCACAAAGCAACGTTCCCTTACCACTGTTACTATTTCGTTTCCTTACCAGTCGTCTCTTGGATCTGGGAGTTTCCTTCTGATCGATATGAGGTCGCTAACGTATTGGTTGAAAGCGTTCTTTTTCCAACCTTCGGAAACGGCTTGTTTTGTATCGTCGCTTATGTTCTTTGGAAGAACAACCGGTTTGCCGAGTTCTCCGGGTGCGTTGTCCGAACCCGGTGCGGCTATTACGCCCAGTCCTGGCACAGAGTAAATAAACATTAGAAGATGAAACTTAACAACCCGGTAACTAAATATTTATTAATTTTTGTTTATAGCTTTTATCTAGATTTTTTTTAAGGAACAACTTGAGGGACTTGCTTGGTCTGGTTGGTATAGACGTTGGGGTACCGACCCAAAGACGGGAGTTCAAGCCTCGCCGCAAGTGAAAATTTTAGAATTCGTTTTTTCCTTATAACCCTGTAACTTTTATTTCTTGCTCGTATTTTTATCAGATATTTAATGATAGATAACTAATGACATGGTTATTTAACGTGTGTGTAGGTACTATTCGATACAAACTTTAAAACATCTTAGTAAGTTACAATATTCATTTACTAATTAGTTATGTCGCAAAGTATTAATAACAACAAAAATGAAACGGTTGCATCAATTCAAAAGATTTGACAAAATAACACATACCTACTGTGTCTAATTACTTAGCCACACACCCAATCTCTACATATCGCGGTCTGTCAGTTTGAAACCTATAGGTACACTCACTAACTAAACAGATTCACTAGTAAATAAAGTGAAGTCTTTCTAAAGGATTTAGGTAGGTATATAATAATTTATCAAGGTATTATGAATCAGTTAAAATGAGAAGATTATTAATGGAATGTTCTGAACAATAATTTTCACATTCATTTTGTGACTAACGAACTGGGTTCCATTTTCAAATATAGCACCAAAAAAGTTTTGTTTTGTTTTTCCCCAGTATGTAACGAGGGCATTTTAGTACTGCCATGTGTCAAGATTTTTATGGCGATACGAAGTGGCACCGGGAGAGCTCCTATAGCTGTCCCGTAATAAAGTATCAACTGTTTCATATTAACGTTTTAGTCTTTGGCATAAAAGCTCGTTGTAAAACCCGCGATTATAATCGGGCGTCAAAATAGAAATACGAGAGCGTTATTTATACTAGTTTTTCTAGTTTAACCGAGACCATTTGAGTTCTTACAGTTGGTTTACATATTAAATTATTGTGCATTAAGTACAATTTGCAAATACAAACCTAAATGTGAATAAAAGGATGTGAAGTTGATTTTCTAGTTGCAGTTTAGTCAGATGTATTGCGAAAACTTATTATTTATTAATTTAACTCAATATTACTAACTTAAAAAACCGGTCAAGTGCAAGTCAAACTCACGGGTCTAGAATTCCGTACTCATTTAAGTATATCCGTATATTATTATGTATATAGGTCTGTAATTGATGACCAGCAATCAAATGCTGACTAGACAACGAATATAATACCTATTTTATTTTTTCATTTGTAAATACATAGGTAGGTACATACATATCATACATGGAAAGACACCCAGACTATAAACAAATATTTATTTTTAAGCACAAATACTTGTTTCGGGCGGGAAACGAAACCGCTAACTTCTGCATAGCATCGAATCGTCGCAACGAAAAGTATAAAATTACCTTCCAATCCTGCGATGCGACCAAGCCAATCGACAGACCCTTCCTTCGCTGTGACAAACGGAAAATTTCATGCATAATGTTAAAACAGAAAATAAAAGTATCTGCCCATAATACAAAATTTGCGCAAGATCTGACAGTAACCACACGTAAATCTTGAAAAACAATTATAAATCATATTCAAACCTGTCAAAATTCTAGCATTTTGGGCAAATACCTTTAACATGCAATTAACTACAATGTGAGTCACATCATCTACAATAAATAATTTTATCAAAATGAGTTTATGTAAGAGACCCTGAGATGTTAATAAATGTTTATAATCTCATGTTTGTTTTGAAATGTTCAATGTGGGTTATTGTTTTAAGTCACATAGGTATTAGGCGTGTGATTGTTTACTAGGTTAATGTATAACAAGATTTAATACTGGATTATGAAATGATTAATTTGTTTAATACGTATACTTAATATTTTGTAGTTAAGGCAAAGAGGTACTTTCTGAAATCACATTTTTATTATTTCAAAATTTCTACCCCATATTGATTTTGTTTGATTGAGTTTTTGAACCTCACATTTTGGCCACAAAACCCGCAATTTCCATTTTATTCCCATTTTTTTGTTAAACCCGGTGACAATTCCGCTAATACACAGTAAATAAATAAATAAATATTTCCATTAAAATAATTACATGAGACACCACGGAAAATATCTAAAAGGCAAGGCAGTTAAATAATTATCTATCTGAGATGTATTACTATGTGGGCCCAATGCTTGATAGAGTACTAAGGATCTTTCCGCTACATAAACTCATTGTATGAAACAAAAATTATAACATTCACAAGAGTATTCTTTATTACATCTTCATTACCATTTGAATGGTATATGTAAGTAATATCTAAAGACAATCGCATCCGGTGGTGTTCGCAAATTGCATCAGAGATAGGGAGATATCGAAACTGTAGATTTCGAAAGCAATCTTGAAAGAAACAAATTAGTTAACTTTGCGGCTGAAAACTTTAGGTGATGGAATGGAAGGGACAAATTTAGAAGTTGGAAAAAGAAAACACTGTCAATTTGGACTAATTAATAGGATGCTGAATAAGCTGAAGGCTTTTTCTTGTAGGTACAAAAGAAATTACTTGAACTGCTTCCGGTGAGATTGCCATTCGTGGACTTGAATATTATATTCTAAGCTCCCGAAATGTGATTTTAACTCTTTAAGAATACTACGTTGAAAATCTTTAAGAATAATGTGAGAATTATAATTTTTGTTCCCTGATACTCAAATCTAAGACTATATTATATCACCTACACCGCACAAATGTTACAAATCATGCAGCATTCCTATGAACAAAATAAAACTTACCATCAGATAGATGATAAGACTCGCTTTTTCGTTTCCCCGATGTCGGTTTCGCCAATTTCAACGCTTTCGGTTCGGGATCTTCGTATTCAACTTGGGGTGCTCCGATTGCGTTTCTTGTACTACCATTGGTAGTTAAAAGAGCTACCATAAACCAAACAGCTGTCAGTACTAGCACAGCTTTCAGTATCAAGGTGCGTCGCCTCAAAAAGAACATGCTGTATTTCATTTTTACAGTTTTCCTTTTACAACGCAAAAAAATTAATAAAATTTATAAGATTAAAAGCATCATCAATAGATAGAATTTGAGCAACTATTATTTTTACAATCACAATAAGGTGACTAGCATTAATATGTTAAAATTAGATATGTTTTCGTTTTATATAATCAAGATATGCCTTTTCGATATGAAAAGTTTTGTTGGTTGTTGGGATTTTTACATGACTTTGGTTAATTAGCTAAATTGTTTTAGCCAGTTTCTATATTTCTTTCTTGTCTTCTGTTTCATCTCCGATGGTGTCGAAGGATCGTTTTCTCGTCCATACTTTTATTTTGAATTCTGTGGACAAAAGAAAATATAATTTATTATTGCTCAGTTCTCAAGGCATTCTCTACTAAAAATATATTTAAAAATAAGAAATGCGTTATCAAAAATCCTCCCGTCATAGGATTCGAACCCGAAAAGATATCACCACACGGGAGCCCATGTCAATAAAATTGTGGTCTAGGGTTATTTGAAAATTAATATCACGAATTTTAATTAAAAAACCATAGACGGTAAATATTCCAAATTATTATAATAAAGTTTTAATGAACTGTTACAATAAAATAGATGTAACTATCACGTGTTAATAGAATTAAATAAATAAATCTATTGTATGTACCTAATTGAAAGCTTAACCAAATATCTCGCTAAATTAAATACGAGTGTTTAAATATCCTAAAACAAAAACATCCATTTAAGGAGATCTTATACCGGGTGCGTGAGAAATTTAAATAATAAAATAAACTAGAAATAAACTCATTTTTTTTGTTTCGAAAATGAATGGTATTTAGCCTGCAACTTTATAAATTAGTTTTTCCAACTACTTAAACCTTAATAATTTGTAATGAAAACTATAAAATTTTAAATGGCAACAATTGTTACCGGCAGATTAATAATTGATAGTAAACGGCAGATATATATACATTGTATATGAATATTATGAATGTATTAACTGTAAGAATTAATTGGACAATCGTGTAGATTCAAAAACCCGTTAAATCTTGTAGTAAAATAAAAAATATCTTCTAGAAACACAAACTATATTATACTTATTTAAATTTTGCACACACCCGGTCTCCGCTCTCAAGCTTATTAATTACATTTCACGTCGGATTTTAACAATAAATCATTTTACAGAAAAAAAAAACCTTTTCCACAAAAAGAAATCCCGAAAACCTTGTTTAAAATTTAAGTCAAACAAGCAATAGGTTTGGATTAGGTATAATATATAACTTATGATTGAGAGTACAGACTTAACAAATATAATCGTGTGGGAATGGTTTTGGTCGCCGGCATATGTATCTATCTTCTTCTTCTTATTTATTATATAAAAATCAATCCCTATTTCCCTTGGTCACGGCATCACACTTAAACTTTTACACATATTTCGATAATTCTTTTTTTGTTGTAAGCGCTATTGTCAGGAGAAGGTTCTTATGAAAGAAAAAATGCTAAACCGATTTTGATGAATTTTATTTTTTTATATACTAAACGACAGGACAACGTCCGTCGGGTCAGCTAGTAGTATATAAATTCGCTCGAGCCGATATTTTCATATTTGGTATGTTTCACGAAAACCAGTGCTTTTTAAATATAGACATATTAACAACTTAACTATGATCTAAAAAGGAGGGGTTCGGCGACACCAGTATGTTCGAACGTCAGTTCTAATGCGACATCTCCTTCTATTCACTTGGCGCTGCAACTTGTCCGGTTGGTGGTAACAAGCAACTTAGCAGTAACCCTTTGTCGCCTATTACCTCTGGCAAGGAATTCTGGTCCCATATTGTTTTTTCATCAAAATTCGTTGGTTTACAAGAAGTTTGCGTTAAAACAGACTAGTAGATATTTAGAGATAGTGCGTTCCAACAAATACTTTGAGTATACAGGGTGTTTGGTAGAGGTTTAGACAAACTTGGTGGGCGTGTAGCTGGACCTATTTGTAAAATACAATTTGAAGGAAAAGACCCTAACTCTTCACATTTTTTTTTTAAGATTGTTTTTGTTATTTTTTATTTTTTTCCCAAATTTTACCTCTTCACCCATACAACTTTTTTTTGAACATGTTTTCGCTTATACTTTTTATTCAATTTTGGTCCCAGATGTATCCTTGATCTATCGAAGGCATTGTTAATCCAAAATAATGACAAAATAATTAGTTATGGGCTTTCAAAGTTAAGAAAATAAAAAAATGTTGCCCGAAAGGTCAACTAAACATCATTCTAAAAAAAACTAATAATGATTGAGGAGTTCAAATACTCTTAAAAACTGCTCTTGACATCCCTTATTACAACGGTGTATTCCATGTAGCATAAAAATCTACCGAGTAGAGAGTTCACAAGCTCGTGGATTAGATGACTTGGCCCCGTTTCATGGGCTCCACCTGTCGCGCACATTATGTATTGGAACAATGGGAGATGTTTTTGAACAAAATTCGTAATTAAACAAAATAAAAATGTATATTTTTTCCTTTGAATTTTCACTCCATTTTCCCCATAAGCTTTATTTTTGACAAGTTGGTAGATTTTTATGATACATGGACTACACCGTTGTAATAAGGGATGTCAAGAGCAGTTTTTAAGAGTATTTGAACTCCTCGATCACTATTAGTTTTTTTTTAGAATGATGTTTAGTTGACCTTTCGGGCAACATTTTTTTATTTTAATAACTTTGAGAGCCCATAACTAATTATTTTGTCATTATTTTGGATTAACAATGCCTTCGATAGATCAAGGATACATCTAGAACCAAAATTAAATAAAAAGTTTAAGAGAAAACATGTTCAAAAAAAAGTTGTATGGGTAAAGAGGTAAAATTTGGGAAAAAAATAAAAAATCACAAAAATAATCTTAAAAAAAAAATGTGAGTTAGGGTCTTTTCCTTCAAATTGTATTTTACAAATAGGTCCAGCTACACGCCCACCAAGTTTGTCTAACCCTCCACCAAACACCCTGTATATGGCAATACACTTACGTTTGTTCTTGTTTTAAACTAATATATTTATGCCCAGATCTATAATATTGTACGTGAATTTTGGATAACCTTTTATGTTAAATAGTTCAATAATAACACCAAACGACAAAAGTCGTAGCATAAAGCCATATAATTTTTAAAATACCCTCATTTAAACGGAAAAAGTAAGATTGGGTCGTTTGAGTGCTCTTGGAAAATATTCCAATTTCCGAAAGTCGTATAAAAAAGTTATTTGTTGAGGTTGTATAAAAGTACCTAACCCCTAACCGGTAATTAACTAATTATTAATTGCCCAGTACATGAATCTTTGTTCATGATCTACGTTTAGAATTTTCCTTTAAATCCTTTTTGCCTGAAGCTGAACGTACCTACAGCAGAAAGGTAATAGGCATGTCCGACACGAAACTTTTTGGTTTTCCTCCTTACTCCTCTTGAATTGTGTAATTAGGTACCTACCTACCTACATTCACTTTTGGATTAAATTTTGATATCACAATTTTATTTATTTTTTATTTTACGTTAATAATCCTACTAATATTATACACGTACTAATACTATAAGGTGAAAGTTTGTGTCAAGGAGTAATGGATTTTGTTGAATAAAGATGTAGAAATAATTTACTAGCCCGTTGTTATACTGCTCCCACGTCGGTACGGAGAAGGCTTTTATAGGCCAAGAGATTGTTTGTTTGTTTGTTTGTAGTGTTGAATGATCCTTTCTATCTCCGAAACGGCTTGACCGATTTAGATGTGATTTTTAATAAAATGTTTGTGATTACGTAATGAATGTAGCAGTCCTAGCGAATTTTGATCATAAGGCAGAATTTCTTTATAAATCAAAATTAATGCAACCAAACTTAACAAGTTAAGTACTTACTTAGAAACTAATTAAATACAACTGAACGGTACCTAATAATTTGTTACAGTTTCAAATTAGTCTAAGATTTATTTTCACCAATTTACTTTTAATGCTATGTTTACTGCTATTTAGCAAAACAATTTAGAAAACCGGTACAATGTAAGTTAAAATAATGTATTAAATTAAACAAAGGCAAAGTCGTAGATTAAGGTTAAGTACAAATACAACCAATGTATCTAGGACGGAAAAAAATATTTACGAGATTCTTCCATGTCCATAAAAATGTTTTAATTTAATTTCTTATTATTAAGTGTGTGACTGTCTACCATCGTATCTTAGAAGCGTTTTACACAATGTTTTTTTTTGTATTGTACTTTTTGAATAACTATGGCAACAAACTGTGATAAGCGTTGTCCTGCAGCTACATGCCCTTTCATTTTTAATAAATCTTAATTATCTGTCAATCAGGTAACATTTTTTTGTCAGTATTGTTTTCACTAGTGACATTTGCGTTGGTGAAAGGTTGATAAAAAAATATTATTCATTTCCTCTAATTAACGTTTATAAATATAAAAGGTTATATTATTATTTACAACAATGACCTGAAATAAAATGCTCGGAAATGTAAACACAGAGTAGACAGACACAGGTGCAGTTAAACAAAATAATAATATAAAACAAAGGTTTTGTGGGAGTGAGTGCGGGGTTGGGTTTCCGACTTTCCGCCCTTCTGATGAATTGTTCTGCTTCGAACATTATCGGGAGGGTTGGTTGAGTCATTTTTCAAAGCACATTGCTGCCTAACGTTGTCTGATATACTTGTAGTTGAGTTTTATTTCCTTTTTCAACGCTTCTCGCTTCTCGCTTTTGACGACCTCGGTGGCGCGTCGTGCGAAAGCGCGACTGCAATGCAGGAGGTTGCGGGTTCGATTCCCGCCGGGTGCAAGTATTTATGCTTAAAAAATAAATATTTGTGTCTGGTCTGGGTGTCCCTCTATGTATAATATGTATGTATTTACAAAAGAAAAATAAATATAAGTATTATATCCGTTGTCAAGCTTAACACAAGCTTAGTCGCTTACCACGGGGCTAGATGGCGCTGTGTGTTGTTCGGAGAAATTATTTATTTTATTTTTTATTTATTTCTCAATGAATTATGATGCTCTTAAAGTTATTTTTATAATTACTTAGGAGTGCCGTTCATTGAATAAAATATATGTAGTTGGAAATACACTAACGTAAACACAGTTTATTTTAAAACCCGGCCAAGTGCAAAATTCGCGCACGAAGGGTTCCGTACCACTATGACAATTGAGTACGAACGAGTAGTATTGAACCCTAAAATTGTTTCCAACAACCTATTTTTAAATATGATAGAAAAATGTGAAATATTTAGCTTCGATTCGTAAGGTCCATAGCTCACTTACACGACTCAGCTCCCACCCGGCAAAAATAATATAATTCAAATATGGGCTTTAAATATTGCTCTTTAGATATATTTTACATTAACATCATAAATTAGCAGACAGCTCGCTTTCAGCGAGCTTACCGCCGTCAGACTGCTCGTCAGTCAGTGTAAAATATATCTAAAGCGCAATATTTAAAGCCCATATTTGAATTAGATTATTTTTGCCGGGTGGGAGCAGAGTCGTGTAAGTGGGCTATGACCTTTACTCTTATCATACGACCGCACCACTCAAGAAAAAACTGAAACGCATTAGAAACTCTTTGGTAAGTGAAGGCAGACTGGTATTATTTGACAGACAGGGTAGCCATTTTGAATTCCATGACCTACTCGATTGGACTCTGACCAATCAGAAGCGACCTCACATTGTACTAAAATTCCATTATAGTTTTTGAAACACGTTTGTTGTATGGGAGCCCCTCTTAAATATTTGTTTTATTTTGTTTTTAGAATTTTATTCACTGTATGTAATGATCTGAAACCTCGCACGTTTCACCCGCACCGTACGCGCCGCATTTTGTGAAGTGCGGTGCGGGCGAAACTTGCGAGGTATTACATCATTACATACAATGAATAATAAAATGCGGTGCGTACGTGCGGTGCTGATAAATGTGCGATCACCTTTAGTCTCGTGAACGAGTCAGTTGAAATTACTGGCGAAATATCAAGCTCCGTTTAAAAAACAAATTTAAATATGGTAAATACCCCGTTATTTAATAATATTTTTAGTTACATAACTTTTAATTATCATATTATTTTTAATAATAATCATCGCTCTTTCGGGGAGTGAAAACATCATAGAAAAGGGGTCAGATCTTGTTCCACTGCAGTCTTCCTTCTTTTAGATGAGCGTGCTACACCTTAGATAATATAATTACGGATGATAAGCGATAGATGAGAGTTTAACTGCGTTTTACCTGATGAAGTGAGGTAATCAAACGCTTATCTATTGCAAATACAAAAAAACACGGGGCCCTATTTCGTAATGTGTAATTAAATCACATAACAATTGAATATTAAATTACTTACCTATGAAAGTATTTTGTAGTATTACCCCTATTTCAATAAGATGGTATTTTAAAATCATACAGCAAAAGGAGAATCTAAGACCTAAAACCCTAGATTTTATTGCTTCGTTCAAAGCTATCCCCGAATTTAAGTGAAATCTTGTTATGTTAAGCCGATACGGAATATAAATTATTTCAAATGTCTTCTTTAACTTGTAAGTTCAGTGAAAATACTTTAGAATACAATATGGCAGTTTTATACTTAGGTAGATGAAAAAAAAGGTTGGGTATTATTTTTTGAGTCCCTGCTGTTCAAAATAAGTACTAAAATTAGTAGATGAGTTATGTGATCGTTTTTGTGCTAAACGTTCAGTATCACAGGGCTAATGGACACGAAGTCGGTGATTATCCCGGTCTACATTTTTAAATGCAGCCAGGACCGAATCGGATAGAACTATTGAGACATCTACGGATAAAAACAACTTGGGCTATAGGATAAACACCCTAGGACCCTTGTTTGCGTCGCGCAATCGGGGAAAAATGGACCATCGATGACAACCCTAAAAGCAATTACCAACCGCTACAAAAACATGCAAAATTCCTTAAAACTCGTTTATGCATGAGGAGAAAACAAATCTACGTACAAAATCTGATGACACACAGTCTAGACCGCTACCAGTTACATTTATAACCACATTCACATACTTGCTCATCAGATAATAAAAAAAACCCGCAAAAACAACAATTTAATTTCAAATCTCTATTGCAATCTAAAACATTGCTATCACAATCTAAACAATAATAATACAGCACGTAATTTAGAAAAAAAAGTTGTATAAAAAATATCAAAATGGATTTTTATCTGGGTTTTGCGAAATTATGTTAATATTAGGAGTTTTTGGAAATATCTAGAGAAATTTAACCATGGACGCGCCTTGTTCGAACAAAACAATAACAAACAACAACAACAAAAGTCATACATAATGCGTCTCTTTATTTATTTTTGTTTTGGTTTTGTTTAGTTATTTTTTTCTTTATTATTTAATTTAATTTCTTTTAGTATAACTTGCTCATTGTAACTTAATTGTAATTGTTTGTTGTGATAATAAAATAAATCGCATGCTTCTAATAATAATAAGAAACTTTTAATTTAGCTTTCCGAGAAAAGGTAAGAATGCCATGTAAGTTTCAGAGCTAAATGGTAACAAATTTGTAGCGAAACAAGTTAGCAACTCAGCGAAACACTCTTGTAAGAAATGCTGAGCTGATTTTCTACTTTTCGCAGTCAAAGGTTAGATTTTAGCTTTAGACTGCCATGGAGAATTGGAGAACCTTTTCTGTATTATGTACTTTACCGTTTCACACTTGGAATTTTTGCAGACTTAAAAAAGAAACAAGTTTGCATGCGAGTTAAACAGACAGCCAGAAGGAAGAAATGCCTTTGCCCAGCAGTGGGACAAAACAGATCAAAAACCGATCAAAATTTGGTTTTAGGTTAGTTAAAACCAAATTATGATCGGTTTTTGAGAAAAACAGAAACAACAGATAGGTAGAATTGTAAAAACAAAAAAATCTTGTTCCCAAGTAAAAGATTTTTAGGGATCTTTTAGGGTTCCGTACCCAAAGAGCAAAAACGGGATCCTCTTACTGACACTCTACTGTCCGTGTGTCTGTCACCAAGCTGTATCTCATGAATCGTGACATAGCTAGACAGTTGAAAATTTCACACATGATGTATTTTAGTTGCCGCTATATTAAACATCTAAAAAACAGAAAAAAATAAGTAAGCCTCTCATACAACAACTCTAAATTTTTGAGATAATGGTACAGAGCTTTTCGTGCATGAGTCCAACTCACAATAGGCCGGTTTTTTTTACTGTTTTACTGAATTGGATTCAAGCCAATAACTCGAAAAACAGCATCGTATGCATAGTCCTTTCCATAACTTAGTGTTAACCATGAAATCCATTAATTTCTACAAACAATGTAACAAAGCGTGACATACATAAACAACTCGCTCAACCGCGACAAATATGAGGTTAGAACTCATATTTAAAGTTGTAAATGCAGCTAGTTTGCTAATTTTATTTACAACGTGCGTGATGTTGCAAATGTAATAATACATTTCAATTAAAGCTACTAACTCGAATTAAACAATGCTTATAATGGTTAAAGTTTATTCCTTTAAAACGAACTAAAGTACACACACAACCGCAGTTTCATCAGCGTAAGGACTTACGCCAGTGAAACTGAGGTTGCGCGTTTCTATAAAAATATCGGGATAAAAAAGTCTAAATGTTTGCCCAACACAGCCAGTCCTAGTCGGTGTCGGTCAATTTCTTCAGCATAGGCAAACCGTCAAAGTGACGATTGTTGTCTCAAAGTAAATTTTGCTTGAGACTTTTACATACTTACTATAAATAAACTAATGCGTACACGAAGAAATCTACACAAAACATAAAAAAAAAACGAAAAGGAAATTACATCTTCCTCCCAGTAGTATATATATTTATAATTTGAACTGGATTTGTGCTAAGAACTCCAATACTTGACACAGGTATTGTATTCGAACTACCTCGTATTCCGCGTAGAAGAGTAGGCGATTTTTCTTAAAATTGCATGAAAACTATCTATTCGTGCATCCGCAAATCCTGTGGCACTACAAAAAAGAGTACCCTACCCTTAATCTACGTGATTACTTAGATAAAAATAATGATATGTTTATAATTTTGCCAAGCATCGCTTGGATTAGAAGAGAACCTTCAAGATTAAGCGAAAATACAGTGTTTATACTCATTACCATGAAAGGTGGGCGGATCGCGTCACACCGGATCCATCAGGTCACGGCTACCGGTTACTGCGCGCACGCATCTGTCGTTGCAATTCTGCGGTGACGGTGCAATGCACGACTGGTTTGACGATTAAGGCAATGTCGACGGTCTTTGTTTGATTGTTTATTTCTTAGTGTTTTTTTAATGTAAATTATAATGGTGAATAATGTCGTATTTGTGTGGAAGGCATCGGTGTGCATTAGTAACAAAGAAAAAATTCTCAGCTTAAGAGAAAATTAAAAAATAAATAATTGACTTTTTGTTATTATCACGTAATGGGTTTCATTCAAATTATTTTCGATCCAAAACCTAAACGAGTTAAAATTCAATTTTTCGTTAACTGTAGTCATCAAACTGAGCTGACTAATAGGCGTTTTGCCTAAAAAATGATCGCGATAACAAACCAATTACTTTATCCCTTATAAAATATTGAAATGAACGTCAGAATAAAAAAATAGGTACCTATTGAGTAGGATTTCCTATCTAACGAAGATAAAATGGTCTAATTTGGTAAGCTCTCTTGGGATCGCGTCATTTTCCTTTTTTTCCACAAAATCGATAAAGCTTTTGACGGATCCCGATTCAGTTTAATTTCCTAAAAGCGAAGAGATTATGTTTTGTCCAGTGATTTAGTATATCTTTTGATTAGTTTTCGCTCGATAACATTTTACCTTTGAATATTGAATTAGGTAAAAAAAGGTTAAAGGTTTCACTGAGCGTTTAGGTACCATTAATTGGGCCGTTATTCGTGATTTTAAGACACGGGTAAGAGCAATGTTAATAGCGTAGGTACTAACTAAATTTATCTTAAAGAAAAAAAACAGTAGTCGCAGAAGAGGTAATGAAACTTTGTAACTATTAAATAAAATAAGTATTGTGCTTTCATTGTTTTAAACACCTATTACTTATGTACATACAATAGGCCTGATCAGTATTCAAAGTCTTTTTAAACCATTTGAAAAACAAATAAAAAAGGGACCAGTCTCATCTCGGTAAAAAAGTATCTAAGTAGATATAACTACTCCATATTTACACAATCCTATCAGACATGGAGTAGAATGAAAATTGCACCAGTACCTATATGAAATGAAGATTGCTTTTCAGTCTGAGATGTAGACAGGGCACTAAAGAGTTTCAAAATCGCATAGTATGTAGAGTAGATAGCATGTAGCTTCTTTTTGTCTTGTCAGTAAACATCTCTAGACGACTCAGAATATTGCGATGTGATACTTGATCATCTACAGATATTGTCTACTTATTTGAAGTTTCAATTTTATTATTCAGGAGATCTAGGTTTTAAAAAATATACACGTTTCACGTTACATACCGTTTTAGCATAAATAGAACGAAAATGCTAAAAACAGCAGACCACGCAGCTTTAAATAAGAAATTTTTCTATATTTTCGATTTCAACGCGATTGAACCCGTGAAATTTGTTTAATTTGAAGGGTTCTTTTTTTACCTTTTGAGCTACGAACCCTTTGAAAAAGAAGAAAACATCATATCAACTCCGCTGTAATTTTAACATCTTTTTGGGACACCGATTAGGGGTCAACAGCCTCCATTGGCTCTCTCCCTTTAGGATCACTAATGACATTTACGACGTTCGAACCCTCGAACTTGCCTATATACGCTGTCACCCTGACAATGCAATTCTGAAGTTTTTTTCTACTTTATTATAGCGTAGTCCATTTCACGTGATATTACCTCGGAACGAGCTAAAATAAAAAACGGGTTAAAACGGTCGTTGAATTTGTTTTAAAAGCGCGCTATTTTCGTGGTTTTTACGTAGTTCAAGCAACACATAGCGGTTTATTACTCTTATTTCGTTTTAAATTAACAATCTATCACGACTTTTTAGTTTTTTAACTGACTATTTAGAAGCATCGGGGTAGCCAGATTAAAAAAAAACCTTTAAAGCCTCCTTTGGCATTCACATTACAAGTCAGGTCAACTTTACAAGTTGTAATTAGCCAAGTAAACTAATACTTATTTAATTGTATGGCTTTTAAAAGTACAATAACAGACACACACGATTAATCACAAAACAAATTTAATTACCAAGTCAACGTTGCTTGTCTCAGCCAATCGATGACATGCCCAACAAATGTTTGTCTGCAAATTTGACACACCAGTAAAACTGCGACTTCATCGTAGTGAGTTCTTTAGTGACTACAGTCAAAATGCACGACGCTGCGTCGACGCAATGCAACGCAACATCCAGAAATGAGGACGCTGTCTAACCCAGTAAAAAACTACGATTATTTTTACTAGCTAGTGGAATGCTTTGGTATACTTTCGATTTAAGTATAATGAGGAGCTTATTTCCCTAGCTGCACCCGATCTTGTAAAGTCGTGTAAGTTTAGCAACGCCTGGTGCGGTTATTACTTGGATGGGTTACCGATAATGATTTTCTCGAGCTCCTCCGTGCTCCGGAAGGCATTTTAAGCAGTTGGTCCTGGCTATTATCTCTGATACAAGCCATTAGATCAAGTTAGATACCTTAGGGTGACCTGAAACTCTAACACTAGTCGAGCCAGCCCACTACATGAATAGAAGAAGAAGGTAAAATGAAAACCAAAGCGCTTTTTAGGGTTTCGTACCCAAAGGGTAAAAACGGGACCCTATTACTGAGACTTCGCTGTCTGTCTGTCCGTCTGTCCGTCTGTTTTAATTTGAACCTAAAAGTAATAAGTACCTTATTGTTTCCACTAGTAAAGTGCATAAATAATTTTTTTACAAATTTTAGTCTAAATTCATCTAACAAATTATATTCTGTTAATAAATCCGTTCTAAAAACTACAACATTTAGATAACCGTTTTCCAAATTGTTACGTCCTTATTACATCAGTTTTATAACAGAGTCCCGAGCTCAACTGCTGTAAATGTCAAACATTGTTCTAATAGATTCGCGGTTCATTGAGCTGGGAAATTTGCTCGTTTTTTTTCCGCCGCTTTGTCCGACCGACACGGACGTTTGATGTTTGTTTATTATTAACCAATATGAAGAAAATAAGGTTATCAATTCTAATCATATTGGTCGTAGTTATTGGGTACAACCCTCCATCGGAACTAATCTATCATGCATAAGATATAGCGTCCCCACTTACCCATCTTTCCGTACCTAATGGGTACATTTAAATAGTACCTATAATCTCTAAATCAAAATTATCAGGGATATAACGCTGTTTTCCTTTGTCTGTTTCTGTGCTAACCTTCGCTACATCTATGTGCAATACTGAATACATTTTTAAAAGCTTTTATTTAACTTGCCCTCTTAGTATGTTAGTACGGGACAAAACTTGCAAGTTATTTTTTTAAATTTTACAGCCACACTTTTGCACCGATGACACCTTTCACCTTTAATCGAATCCAAAACAAAGGACGATTGATACAAGACTTTTGAAACATAAACAATTAGTACATTGAAATGTTTGAGTGTGCATTTGTCAGAGGACGCAATAGGGGGGGTTAGTTTAAAGTTAAATAATAGTTTGTGGGGTTGTGGCTCTTGTCCCACGGCCGCCATCTTGGAAAAACGGGTTCAAATGGTTTTTATGGTTTATTTGACGAATTAGGTCTCACAAAAAAAATAATTACCATTTTGTATTGCAAATAAGATTATCTACAACTTTTGGTAAGTAACTTTTAGCCGTAGAACTAAAAATAAAAAGTTATAAGCAAAAATCCATGAAAATTTGAGAAACAAATTCTATTGGTCATTTATGCACCGATTTTGATGATTATTTTTTTATTCGTAAGGTAGAAGTCCCAAGGTGACTCCATAAAAAAAAACATGGATCGGACGAGGAAAAAAATGTAATATTTCAATGTACTAAATAGACGATAAAAAACACGCATCGGACTTTTAATACGGTTTTCACAATCACTATTTACAAGCTGAAAATATTTCACAAAAGCTATTTCTTAGACATAGACGTAAAACATTCAACATTTGAACTAGAAACCCCTATGCAAATACTATTTGCTTCTATATATTTAGCTGAACCCTGGATAATGCATTGCCTGCCAGTCCAAATTCGAGAACTTTATTTAGGTTACCACAGAAACAAGTCCCCAATTCATAATTTATTTCGTTCACGGAAAATGTTTCCTGACTAAAAACCCTTTTTACTTGAAACTTCATGTGACATCACGTTTATAGCCGCCAACAATGGCCCAGTCAAGGATGGTATTTGTAGTCTTATTACGGGTACGTTCTCAGGAGAGGTATAAACTACTCACGAAGAAACCTTGTCACAGCCGCAAAAATAGTGAGAGTTTGCATTATGTAAAAGTACTTGTAGGTACCTTAGAGAATAGAATACTATAGAGAGAACAATTTGCTGTGTAGCCTGACTGCAACACTCTCAAATGTTATTGTTGCTGCATAATCTGCCCGCAGTCTCACTTCAGAGTCATACCTAATATGGAACACGCGTGCTATCTGTTGCCAAATTCGGTTTTCATTCTAAAAATGACAACTTCTGCAATTATTATTGTTACATTTTTTTATTATTTATCTTGTGGAACCCAAGTTTTAAATAATTTATAACGAATGATTTATTATAAAACCGTTAACCCCCAATCTTGGGTGTCACATCTAGTCAAATATAGTCAAAAGTAGGTCGGAATCACCTCTTTACCCTCTCGTAAGACTTGTCTACTAAACAACAATGTCTAGCCCATTTCTCTGATGAATCAGCGTAAAAATACACAGTATCTTGTGTATTTTTACATTTGCTTTATCGATAAAGTTTTTAAAATATTTTCTTTAATGTATACTCTTGCAAGGTGAAAGTCACGTACCAATACAACGGGTACGCGACTGACGCTGGACATGTTTCATGCATTTTCTACCGAAGTGTTTGCTCGAGATTGAGTATTTTATTTCTTAGTAGTTTATATTTTTCAGTGTCTTAAAGGATAATTTTATGAAAAACCAGAGAAGCTCTTATCTGATTTTTCTTCGGTTTTCACGATGCTTTATGAAATTACACTATTTTTTTTTGTTTTCTATCGTGATCTGGATGTATGGTAAAGTCGGTCGTTGAAAAATGCGTAAAATAATAAAAACAACATCATTAACAACAGAAAAATGAGTTAATTTTTATATATACCTAATATCTTGGTTAAAGATAGACTCTAAACATTTCGGTACTTAAAAACGATGCTTTAAGAGATGAATAACTATTTATGTTTTGTCTTATACCGGGATATAAAGCGACAAACAGCAACAAAAGTTGCATTTCCTTAGCTATAATGTATATAAAATATATTTTCATTGTTTATATTTTTCCATCAAGTTTCATTCGTTTTATAACTATGAGTAAACTAAATTTAACCAGAAAAAAATTATTACTCAAAAAACACACCCATACAGTTTCAGAACTGATTATTTCATCACCAGTGGTTAGATGAGACTAAAACTTACTATATCAATACATTATATTAAGTAGTAGTGAATAAGGAAACTCAATTAAGATTCTTCTAATTAATTTACTACAGTGCTAAACAAATGGGCAACAATTAACCACCGGTAGCGAGAACTGGAGGTCAGGTGGTCCGGAGCGGATTTGAATTCAAAGTTATATTCAAGAGTTTCCAAGTATCTCAGAAAATAAAGAGTTAAGTACCAGATAAATAACTGTTCCGGGAATAAAAGGTTTAATTAACAGAATAATAATGTAAAATTAAACAACATTTTCGGGTAATGAAGGGCGTCCAATATCCGAACGTAGATAAATATATTTTATTTTAATTGCTAGTATCATTTTGAGCTAATAGCATGGGTCATTACATTGTGGTCTACTAACAAATCGTCGGCGTTTACATTGTAAAATGAATAAAACAATGTATTTCCCGTTTAGCGGATTATTGCTTGATTAATTAGAGCTTCGTTTGTTTGTTTGTATAATTGATACTGTTTAATTTTGAATTACAAAAAGGTCACAAAATCTAACTACGTTCTATTGATATTATTAATCCTAGTACCTAACACTAGTACGTTATCCCACTGCTGAGCTAATGCCTTTCTAAGTAAGTAAATATGCGACTATGTAAATCACACGAATACTGCAAAAAAAAAAAAAATCAAAGTACGTTTATTCATTCAGATATTAGCAAGATATCTCTTTGACATGTCATTTTTTTTTTATTTAATCTACTCTACTATGTCTTCGGATCGCGTCTTCGGATCGCGCGGAAAACAAAATATCCAAAAAAACCCCATGACTCAAAAGCTTTGCTATCACGTTTTATCGTTTATTATTAATCCTGGTGCCTAACATTTATTAACCTACATTATCCCACTGCTGGGCTAATGTCTTTCTAAGTAGTAAGATCCTGGGCTAGGTATTGCAAATATCTGTCAAAAGCCTTGATATCACGCTATATTATCTTATATAGGGTCGACCTCGTAAACGATTTATGGTGGGTTTTCGATTTATTTAAAGATCGTTAACTTAAACGGTGACTAAAATACGGGTTAGGTTTCATTTTCTTATGAAATAGTTTCAGGACTAACCGTGTAGCCCCGACATAGAATAGAGCTACCTCATCTCTTCCCGTGGGTGTCGTAAAAGGCAACTGAGACTAGCAAACCTTAAGTTTTCTCCGCGCGATGGCGGATAAACTGCTTCTTTACTATGATGACAAAATTTGCCAAAATTGCCCTACTGCTGGGCAAAGGCCTCTCCCAACTCTTCCATTCGGGTCTATTTTTACCCGACTGCGCGACGCAAAGAAGGGTTATGTGTTTATCAGTCTATGTATGTATGTTTGTTTGTTTGTATGTTTGTTTCTATGTGGCGCTCCAGAGACCAAACGGCTAGATCGATTTTGATGATTCGCACGTCAATCGATTCGTCTTAATCAACATGACATTTATCAAAATTCAAAATGGCGACCACCAAGCGCCATATTGTAAAAAAGACAAAAAGAAAAATTGTCTGACTATGTCGAGTGGGGTATCGTCGAATAGGTATTTAAAAATCATTCTTAAGTTTCCTTGATCATTTTTCATTTAGTTCAACTATTTGGGTACTAGGTACAACGACTTAAAGTTGGTTAAGAAAACAAAAGTTGCCTAACTATATCAAGTGGGGTATCGTTGAATAGGTATTTGAAAATAATTGTTAGGTTTCTCTAACCATTTTTCATTAAATGTAACCATTTGGGATCTACAACGGTTTAAAGTTGGTTAGAAATCGTCCATACCATAGATACCCGCAACTTACTGAATAATCCTCAACTTAATAACCCTCTAAATGAAATGATGCGATTGCAATTAAAATACAATAAAATTGATATAATAATACGTCTTGCACCTAATCATCATCATCATCCGAGCGTTGTTCCCGGTTGCATCTCTCTCGAGAGCCCGGGGTCCGCTTTCCTACTTTTACGTCTCCACTTCGCACGATCTTCGGCATCCCGTGTAGTGAGGCCATTAGCACGCATATCCGATCTTACAACGTCAAGCCAGCACTTCTTGGGTCTTCCCAATCTGCCGCGGCCGGGCGGGGGCCCCATAGCAAGACATTTGTTTCCCACGTAACTAGCCGGTTTCAGTTTGTCTGCAATGTCTCGGACATGAAGGCTGCCCCTGATGCGGGAGTTTCTGACGCGGTCTTTTCGCGTCACTCCACACATCCAGCGCAGCATCTTCATCTCCGTGACACGCAGCTCCTGCTTATGTCGCTCAAGCAATGGCCACGCCTCACTACCATACAAAAGGACAGGTCTAATGATCGTTTTATAGACCTGTCCCTTCAGTTTAACCGGCATTTTCGGGTCACAGATGACACCAGTTACCTCTCGCCACTTGGCCCAAGCTGCCGAAATGCGGGACTTGACGTCACAATCGATGTCGCCGGACTCGTGAAGCACAGATCCCAAGTACTTAAACTGGTCTGTCCGCTCGACCATGTGACCGTCTACGCAGACAGGTGTGGGATCTGTGGTATTGCTAGCCAAGTATTCGGTCTTCGCTACGTTGAGTTGCAAACCGCCGTTCTCAAGTGACTCTTTCCAAGCATTTACACGCCTTCCAAGCCGCCCCTTATCCGAGTCCGCTAGCGCAATATCATCAGCATACATGAGCATCCACGGGGGCTGCTCGTGTGCGTCTCGGATGATTACGGACAGTGCGTCCAGTATTACGCTAAACAGAAACGGACTTAGGACGGATCCTTGGTGGACTCCGACTGTAATGGGGAAAGATTTAGTGTCACCAACAGCAGTTCGCACCACTGAATCGGAATTTCGGTACATGTCCCTGATGATTTCAATATAAGTTTCAGGCACCCCTTTGGACCGCAGCGCCCACCAGATCATCACGCGAGGAACACAGTCGAAGGCCTTCTGCAAGTCCAGGAACAGAAAATGCAGAGGCGTATTCTTCGATCTGTATTTCTCCATAACGATCCTTAGGGCGAAAACAGGGTCCATGGTACCATGACCGGGGCGGAAACCATACTGCCCCTCCGAGACAGTGCACTCCTGCCGGATCCGAGAGTCAACTATACGCTCGTAGAGCTTCATGGTGTGGGACATGACCTTTATACCACGATAACTTCCACACTCCTGCACAGATCCCTTGCCCTTGAACACTGGAGTGATAACACTCAGTCTCCATTGGGCGGGGATTCTGCCGGTCTCGAGTATACGATTAAAAGGGTTGGTTAAGATGCCCACACCACGAGAACCCATAGCCTTCCATACTTCGATGGGGACTCCATCGGCGCCGACAGCTTTCCGATTCTTCATGCAGCGAAGAGCCTTGCGCACCTCATCAGGCGTTATCAGTGGCACAAGTCCTAGATTCGGAGGGAGTTCCGGTGGCTGTACCTCTTTATACTGCTTATTGAGCAGCTCGTGGAAATAAGAGCGCCACCTCTCCTTCACCGCGAGGTCCCCGCATAGCAGGTTACCATTAGGATCTTTTACACAGCGGCACTTGGATATGTCCTGTGCCGCTTTGATCCTAGAACGTGCCAACTTATAAATAAGCTTCTGCCCCTCAGACGTTTCCAACTTATCGTACAATGGCTGTAAGTGGTCCCGTCTGGCTCTGGCTACTGCTCTCTTTGTGGCACGTTTGGCAGACCTGTACGCGTCGCGATCTTCAGGAAAGTTGGACGCTTGCCACTTTTTAAAAAGGGCTTTCTTCACCCTAGTCTCCCTCTGGACTGTGTCGTTCCACCACCAAGTTTCCTTGTCACACTTGCGTCCTCCCTTAGACATACCGAGGACCGACCGCGCCGAATCAGCGATAGACACCTGAATCCGGTCCCAGTGTTCCTGTACCGATTCGCCTTCAGCATTGGCACATTTGTCGCCGATTGCTGAGGCGAGCATCTGGGACTTGACTTCATCAAGCATCCACCATCTGATTCGGCGCTGACATGGTTCCGGTCGTTTGTCTTTGGTCTTTACACAGAGATCCATGACAAGGATACGGTGTTGGGCAGTGAGACTCTCACCGGGTATGACTTTGCAGTTGGCCACGTTGCCGATGTGGTGTCTCCTAGTGATTAGAAAATCGATTTGGGTAGCGCGCCCCCCGCTCCTGTAGGTGATCAAGTGGTCGGGCTTCTTTTTGAAATATGTGTTCACGAGTGCCAGGTCGGCAGTGGCACACGTACGCAGAATTTCTTCTCCTTCCGCATTCCGACTGCCATACCCGTAGCCTCCATGAACACGTTCAAATTCCGCCCCCATCTCACCCACATGACCGTTCAGATCACCACCCAAAACGATTCCCTGTGACAACGGGATAGCCCCAAGGACCTCGCCGAGTTTATCCCAAAACGACCTCTTATCAGCGTCGCTACAACCGACCTGTGGCGCGTAAGCACTTACTAAGTGGGTAGGAACCCCCCCAATAAGCACCTTCACGCACATAAGTCGGTCGCTAAAGCGATTCACCTCCAAGATATCGTCATGCAACCTCTCAGCGAGTACCACAGCCACCCCGTTCTCTCCACCAGGTGCACCCGTGTAGATCAGCTTGTAGCCATTCCCAATAAGCCGGGATCTGCTGCCTTTCCATCGAGTCTCCTGCAGGAACGCCACGGCCACCTTCCGCCTGGAAAGTACGTCGGCTAGCTCCCTCGCGCGTCCGGTTAGCGTGCCAATGTTCCACGTTGCGAAGCGGAGTTTCACATCGTGTTTAGGGGCTAACGTCTTTGGCCGTGCCCGCCCGTGGCACGGTAGCCCTCGTAAAAATTACTGAAAAGGTATATTATGAGCTAGATTTAAGGTAGTCAATGGGTCCCGCCCGACTGTTAAAGTCGCTATGTTCTGTGACTACTGGACTTGTTTTCTTTTCTTTTCAGTTTTTATAATGTATATGTTTTTATGTAAAGTTTTTTTAAGCAGGCGGGTTTTTTAAATTTTTATTTAATTTTTTAGGCTATGGTTCGCTACTTAGGCTTATTCCATAAAAACATGTTTATGGAATAAGTGCAACAACAAACAAAAACAACAAAAATATTCAGAAACAGAATATCAAACGTTTATTTATATTGGAAAATTTGTCTTTAAATTATAGCAGGTAGGTACTACCTTTTAGGTACTTAAAAAAAATAAGGCTAGTTTCATAACGTCTATTGTCAACATGTATGTTATTAAAAAACCTCAATTAAACATGTTGTATACGACTCTTCCTAAGAATTTTGATTTTGTTATTACAATAGAATAGAACACGAAAATAACAGGTCTCACACTGCCAATAAAGACAAAATAAAGTGTCATTTTAAAATAAACAGCTAGTCATTGTTCTCCAATAGCTCTTAGCACAACAATACGGATGAATGAGTTTGTGTGAATAAACGCCCTTGACATACCTAACTACTGAATAGAAGTGCATTAGCTGAATGAACACTTAGGTTTTTTGGAAATAAAGTAAATAAAATATTATTTAATTTTTAGAAGGCATTACCTTGCTTTTTTGAAAAAACGCTTCAACATTTTAGTACCCGGCGGGTATCGGTGTAGCGGTTATCGCCCTGGGACGAAAAACCGGTAGTCGCGAGTTTAAAAAAAAGCAGTATTTCCTTAGTGTGATAAACACTAAGAAATAATGTTTACAAAGCCTGTCTGTCTGGCTGTCTTACCTTCTTAAAACAAATAGAAAAAACTTATTTTTTTTTATATTGGTCAGCAGTGGCACAGTAAATAGGCATATAAGTAATAACAAATGAAATATTACAATATCAGATATTGCTAAATAAGCTAAATTAAGTCGTTAAAAGTTAAGTAAAGGTACGAGTAATATAAATGAAAAACAATAAATTGATTGCAATAAAACGTCCTTCACATTTTTACAAGCCACATCCAATCAATGAACTTACGAAATATATTGATTTTGACACAAATTGCGGGATCGACTCTTTTCGTTACTATTTTACGATACAAATAAATGTGAAAATCTGTTTGTTTCGACCGATAAAGATGCAATTTTGCCCGTTTAGGGGTAGGAAGTCAAGTCATTAACGTTTTCTGTGCAAAATTAAATTAAATTAAACCGAAATTACTTTAGACTTTCGAAATAAAATTCGAGAAAAGAAATCTGAATTTATAGCAAAGTGGACAGGCCAGCAAGCAAGTAAAAAAGAATGACCCTAACACATTAGGTATGCTCTTTTACCAACTTTCTAGAATGGCTTGGAAATCAGCACCGAAATAATGTTTTATAACGTTGTGTTTTAGGGTTCCGTAGCCAAATGGCAAAAAAACGGAACCCTTATAGATTCGTCATGTCTGTCTGTCTGTCCGTCCGTCCGTATGTCACAGCCACTTTTTGAGGTTAAAGGGAGTAAAAATATCCGCCAACAAAGTTACATACGCACATCCGTCGGGTACAGCCAATGACATACCGATTGAACCATTTAATGAGACCGCAACGAATTGCCACCGCCTGCCTCAGGGTTGGCAGAAGCTTAATTGAGCCGCACTACAGGCTGCCGCATGCCGCTAATAAAACACTACCTCTGACACGCAACTTTAAACTACGTTCTTTATGGACTGTATTTTTAAGGTGTCCTGATTAAGTAATTAGAATTAACTGGATATTGTGTAGATAGAGTAGAAAATTATTAAGTTGACGCGGTGCTTAAACAACTTCTTTTGAGTTTTCATTATAAATCAAGTTACAGGAAGTCTGATTAAGAATGAAGTATTAAGTTTTAACTTTCGGTAGAATTAACTGAGGCAAATGGGAAGGGACGATTTAAATTATTATGAAAGGATCATTATTCTGATAAGTATCTGATATTTGTCATGTTGTATTACTTGTCCTTTACAATAGTTTTTCACTTTTATGGACATTTTGCTAATTTACTAGATCTTCTTCGCTGAATCTACTAGATATATTTTATACTAGCAGGAGTCCCGTGGTTTCATCCGCGTAGGTCCTGCGGGGCTTTCCAAAAACCCTTTCTTAGTGGATGTTTTTACATCAAAAAGAACACACATAACATACATAGATTTATAATCTTGTCTATGGTTTGTACCTATTGCTATTATGAAGAAAATAAAACTTAACGATTTTTTTTACTCTTGCGCATTTTCAAAAGATAAAGTTGGACCTTCAAGGCACCTTACAAAAGAATGAGGTAACGCAAGTCACCGAATGATACAATAGAATCAAATATAAATTCCGCAAACCGTGAGATATAATTCTCTACCTGTCCATCTATCAGCTCATTCTGAAAATGTCATTAGGTCATCATAAGGTCATCAGTTGACCCGGAGATTGTTGAGAACTAACTTACGGAATAAAAAGGTAGCGTGGTAGGGTGACGTCTTTGGTTAAACGTTTTTGTTAGATTCTCGGCCAATTTCAATGGAGCCAATTTCAACTCTAAATTACGAATTTCAATCGTAATTTAGAGTCAATGAACAACTGAAGCAACATTCTAAAGCAATATTTTCACTGTGGCGTCTCTATACTCTGTTACTCGGAAAATAAACTACTGTAGACTTTAGGTATAGGTATTGTGGAAAATAACAATTAAGGTTGATTTTAAGTTGACCTTATTACATTTTCAGAAAAATATCTTTAGGTATATAAAACCATGAACAGTTTTTCATCGTGTCTTTTTTTTTACAGTTTTAATCGCGTTACGTCAACGCCCGATTTTTCACGATTAGACAGGGATGGTCACGGGTCAGTCTAACGAAATCTGAGTTTAATTTCACAAACATATTTTTGCAATATTCATCTATTCTCCATAATGTTAAAAATATGGTGAAAATTATGTTCATGTCAATTTGATATTTAAACATTTTATTTCACCAAAAAGTCCCTAGTTACTTTTCTAATCAATTTTAGTCACCTGCACCACATCAAAAATTGTATTCCATTAACATGATAAACGTATGAGTGAATTCGTCCTGAAAACATTTTAGCGTGTGTCAAATAAAGCCAAAAGAACGAAAATAATCATTTGAAAACCATAGAATACCAAATACCTTTGAGACCAGAAAACCCCTTTTCCGTACAAAATTTACAGCCAAGGTAAAAGAAGTTAGGTATAGGTAGGTACGCTATCTGTTTAATACTTCAAGTGAGGCGCGGAGAGAATTTTACCTTTTTAACTTTTAAGCTTCGGCAGACTATGGATAGTTTTTATACAAAGAAGACTTAACTTTTACGACAGAATATTATAATATTGCTTCTAATGACAATGAAAAGAACTTGGTATACCATAGTTTAAACCCAAATACGTTAAAAGCGTGGAACTTAAGTTATGAACAGCAGCAATATTTTTTCAAAAATGTAATTCCTTGCAAAACTAATAATATTGTTAAATAACTGCATTCAAATCAGCATATATTTTATATTGATTTAAAGGATTAAACTAGGCCTACGGTTTACTAACACTTGTTTTAAAAGCAACTTTTACTAACAAAATATTGCCCTTACGGTCGAATAATGAAATTATACTCAAAATTTGAGGGCTACTTGTTAAGTAGCAATTATTACTTAATTGTTTAATTAAGCAGCTCCTAAACTCAGAAATGTTAATAATAATGTGAAATTTAGAAGCTGCTTAATTATTTAAGTTTAGCCCTCAAATTTTAAGTGACGTTTCTGTATTCGATTTGTATTTATTGTTAGTTGAACAAGTTAATTAAATATGATTATTATTAAACAGTTTGGAAAAAAATATGAATAGTAAATTGAGCACAAAATAACAACATCTATCTGAAAGCCATCCCCAAAGCATCACAAAATTATTACTCTAATTCTAAATCGGCCAAGCAAGTTTTGGAGATAAATGGCAACATAATGATTGCGCGCAGACAAACAAACAAACAATCAATTTCTAACCCTAAATACCTGCTTATACCTGCTTGGTTCCGCAGTGGGCGTGTGGGTAAAAAAGAAGTTTCAAAATTTGCTCGGATCCTTATGTCCTTTTGCTGAGTGTACCTAGTCTGCGGGCTCTCGGGCAAGATAAACAACTTTTACCCGGTAAGTATTGGATAATACGATTTAACGGAAGTTTTGTATTTTTGTTCAGCAAAAATAGAAGCTTAGACGTAAAACGATGGAAGGGAAGCGGTGTTTTAATCCCATTTTCGGAGCTCTTGTTATCATTAACTCGTTATCCTACTAATATTAGAAATGTGAAAGTTTGTGTGTAGGTATGTAAGTAAATGAGAAAGTAAGAATGTTTGTTACTCCTTTATACAAAAAATACTTAATCGATTGCGATGAAACTTGGTAAATAACTGAAGATCTGGTTAATACATGGGTAAGGAAGGGTATGAGATTAACACATTTTTATCTCATTGTTTCCACGCGATTGGGACTTAGGCGGGTTAAACCCAAGGCGCTGCATTTTTTTTTATTTCTAAAAACCCAAGCATTATTTAAAAACTCAATTACCTACTTATAAATATTTATTTTAAGAAAAAGATGCATACAAAAAAACACTGGGTTTTCAAATGTTTGCTAGTAGATATGAGATTTTATACTAGCATGCTTATTTTCCTACTAAAATTATTTTAAAACTAACAGATTCCCGCGGTTTCACCCGCGTAAGTCCCGATCCCGTGAGAATATCGAGATTAAAAGTAGCCTATGTTACTCAGGGTAAATGTAGCATACATACATGTTACCAACGTTACCTCTTTATAATATTAGTATAGAAGTATAGATAGAGATATCACGGTACGGATATCGCGGTGTTCCCGCGTTTTTCTAAATTTGGTAGTTTGACATTGTATACCAGTGCCAGTGTTACGTTTCTTTTTAATGGCGACTGAAAGTGGCACCAGAGTTGCTAATAAGAACATAAAATATACAAACCAAATACCTATTTTTCAGATATTTTCAAAGCTTACAAAACAAACGGACATAAATTAAGTACCTACCTACTAAATCCATTTTAAAAACCAACCGCAAACTGCTTTCAATGAACTTTTCCCATTATTACGTTTCACAAAAACAATACGCGAAGGAATCATTAGCAGCTAGGCGAGGTTTTTCGATTATTCGTCACGAGTGCTTTTCGTACTAGCGTTCGGTTGCAAAGTGAATGAGAAGTACGGAATCTTTGAATAAGTCTTAATTGTTGATGCTAATGAATGAGTGATCGAATGAGAGTTATCCTATATTCTTCAATCATAAACAAATAAAAAATATACCTTATTTATTTAACAAAGAAAAAACTTTTCTAAATTTTTTGATTACTTTTAAAAGTGTAAAGAATATAAGTCAAGTGTTAAGATAACTATGTACTAAACATAAAACTAAAATATAGTTAATGATTTCCCGATAAAGTTATGAATTTAAAATAATTTTAATCATAGTGAATGCAAAACTAATCCCTATTTCACCTTATTTCAGAAACTTAGATCAAAAAGTAAACAAAAATCCCATACATTTATTTGAAAGTGATGCTCTTGATTTACGTTTTCCTTTAAAATTGACAGTTCTTTGTTTAAATTTTGATCTAAGTTTCTGAAATAAGGTATAGATATTTTACTCGACTCACATAAGTATTGTTATGGGTGTGGAATGCATCAGAACATAAACAAACACTTTTCCATTGGACTCGTTTTCACAGGGCAAATTAGGATTTTCAACTGTTATAAACTTTATCTCATCTTATACTTAAACAAACCTCAATATTTTATTAAACAACAAAAACATAATTTGTTACATTTTACAAAAGGTTAGCTTGCTCCCAACCTAAAGTGAATTGAATTGATAGATATAGTGCGTTTCATCTTTAAGTTCCTATGCCGTTACATTGGTAGCAAAACAAAAACAAAAAAGTCTTGCCTTAATATCCTGAATGTGCTATACCCTAAACCTTGAATACAGGAAGATTCGTTCATTCATTCTTCATATACAAATATTAGGAATATTTGTATATGAAGAATGAATTCAAGGTAGCACATTAAATTTTTTGTTTTTTTGTACTTTTTGGTTTTGCTACCAACATGACGGCATAGGAATTTAAAGATGAAACGCACTATAAGTAATCAACCAGACTGAACTGACAGATTACAAACTGAATTGAATTATGCCGGTAGCGTTCGGAAGTTCTCGGCAGCAGGGTACTCATGTCAGAATGTCCGAGCCCGGCGGCGTGCACGCTAATCCTCTTGTTAGTTTTGTACGTTTTACTTTCGGAAATGAACGGATGGTGGGACTTTTGAACGTTGTGTGTAGAGGTTTTGCTTTTCTCGTATTGAGAGGTTAATTTTGTGGTCTTTTTTTGTTGTCTGACACGGAATTTGAGAGGGTTTTAATTAAGATTTCGGATCTGTGTTATGTAGGAGTTCACTTTGTAGATTTTCCGATTTTTAACCCTTGCGTTTTGGGCGAAATTTTGTTTCACAATAAGTAAAGTCTTGCATTGTATGCCTCGTCTAAACGCATATACATGCTAGGGACTGACTGGACTGGAAGAGTCTGTGGACGAAGATTTGTATAATTTTCTAATTTTCAAAGACCTGTTACGGTACATTGTCATGTTCGTTCCCGGGTCGCTTCCCGGTTATAATATAAAACAATAAGCAAAAAAAAAACATTAGAAAACGACATGACCTAGAGCGAACCAAGGTTCGAAGGTATTTAACATTTTACGGTTAAAGCACCTGCGGTATCTCGAAAACTATCAAAGACTCATTAGCTACGACTCGAAAGAATCTCAAGGACAATTGTACTCCACAACATACTAATTATCGAAAGGAAACAATCTTAGACAACAATTCTCCGGTGAAGTAACATCCTCGACCTCGACTGCAGATCCGTGACCTTGAATGATTAATAGCATTGAAGATACCCACGTCACGACTCACGGATCACGAATGTTTTAGGAAATACCACTATTACTTGAAGATATAAATAACGGAGCCACGGAGCGTGTTAATCAATAGGTTTAAATCAGTATAAGTAATCTCTGTAATAAGTAAAAATAGAGACGCAAAACGACCTGTAGGCAGCCTACCAGACGAATGGTCAAACGACATTATAGCAGAAACCGGCTAGCAGTAGATGCTCCCAACACATAAAAAAACATGAAAATCGACGCCGCGAGTGAAAATCTTGAATGCGTCATATTTCGTTGAAAAAAAGTTATAGATAAAATGGCCATTATATTATATAATAAAAAGAAATGAAAATAGTACTCCAAAAAAGTATAAAATATGTAAAAATAGAAGTTTGTGATGTACGAAACAGTTACATTTGAAACTCCTTACCAAATAACTCCTGATATAACTTTTAATTTGTTTGAGCTCTAAAAATAGAGTAATAAGTACTTGTTTAGTGACGAACTGATAGGTATATTTATAACAAATGAATCAAACAGATCCAAATTGAGTTCAATGACCAAATGCCAGGATGTCTGTGCTTATCCGATTGTCGCTTTAAATTGATATAACAATTCGTCACTTTGATTTAATTTGTTTTAAAAGTGGATCCTAAGATTTATACTTGTATTTCGCTTTACTATTCATGGTATAAATGCATCTTCGATAACGGAATATTCATTTTGTTAGAAGATTACATTCAATCATACAAATTGTGTACATTCACAATGACGTCTCAATTTCTTCAAGCAATCATGGCTTTACGTTATATCCCGTAAGTTCGAACCATAGCAATCTATAGTAACACTCAAGGCCGTGCATTGGATGGAATAATATTCCTGCATTTTATAAAACCACCAGATGTAAAACCTCAATTTTCTACTAGATGCATGAATATAAAGTTCAGAACAAAGTAGTTACATGAAACCGATATAACGAGACACGTATTTGTACTAAACATAGGATAGGAATGCAGATCTTGTTGTTGTGGTCACATAAAAATCTCACGTTGTCAAAAGCACCGCTACTGTAAATGCGTCGGGTATAATCGCATCGTAGCAAACTATAGTAACCAGTAGTTACCGCAACGGTTTCATCCGGGACCCGTTTGTGGCAAAATGTTCTACTGAACTGATTGCACCGAGTCGAAGCAAAAGTTTGCTACAAAGAATGCATTCTGATGTGTTTCTTGAGGTTGACTTTTAAAGTTTTACATTAAAAAAGTTTCGCTTGGATACTTTACAGTAACAGTTATACTTTACATTGTTATTAAACTACAGAGTGGAAGGAAACTCGATAAAAATGTTTTATACCGCGGTGCAAAGGCAATATTTACGAGCATGGTTTCTGTCAAAAGATAAGTTCGTTTTTATAACTGTTACATTCGATACTGATGAAACGTGTAAAAATATGGATGTATCGTTAAATCAATAGCTGTAAAAGCTTCAATTTTAAAATAACTTCGAAATTACATATATCGAAACAAGGCATAAAATATCAATCAGTGGACGAAACAAAAATACATTTAACACAACACAACATTCATTCCGGTCTAATTTATTACTCTCATATCAATATGGAAAAGGTAACTGATGATAATTTTAAATGTGATCTGTATACTGATCTCCAATTTGAATTTATGAATCCGTAATTTGATGTATGTGTGTGTGCAATCAGAGCCACACGCGCGATTAATATCGTTTCGATTCGTAAGCGTCGAATTTATTACAGGTTTTTATCGACAAAGCTACAATAAATGTTCATTTGAGTCAAATAATATCCCCAAGCGTGTTGTTCATACTTCCTGTCCTATTCCTTCAGATTGTATTGATTCGGATGCGGTCATTTGATTTACATTTTCTTATTTCTCCTGGGACATAACTTAGATTGTACATAAAACATATTTAAATTGGCTTTTTTGACAATCAAACCTCCCTTTTGATCTAAGTTAGAATACGACCGACGACGAATTTAATAATTTCGCAAACTTTCACATAATTTCTTTGTAACTTTTGAATTTTGTGACCTTTGCGATGCTTTTAATTGAGTCTACCACCAAGAAACATGATTAAATATACTAATGCTTTGATAGGTATTCAACTTTTTATAAATTTATACCTTTTATGAAAGGTTTTTAGGTGAAATCGCAAGATACTTCTGTATCTTGCAATTTCACCTGCAAACATACCAATCATAATGAAAATATTAGACAAAAAGTCTATTTAAGGAATAAGATCATTGTTATTAATCAAGGTTCATTAATAAAGTTATATATATTACAAGTTTCATCAGATACTTATCATATTTTAACTTTTCTTAAACTTAAAGCTACTAAAATAAATACGAAATCTTCAAATATTCTTCATTCACCTGTCACTTATCGGAATAATGGGAACAATGGAAAATCGATAGTCTCAAGCCAATCCGTTTCTAGGTAGACGAGAGATTAATGGAGACCCAGATTAGGGTCAAGAGGATTATGCATGACTGTGATTGGGTAATTACTTGTGATTTGAATGAAAAGGAAACGCCTTTGACTGTATTAACTGCCGATGAAGGTACGGACGAATGATTTATAACCAATAAGTTTTCGCTTTAATACACAATTTTAATTTATTGATCGATTAAATTTAGAGTCTCCCTCGAATGCAAGGGTTTATAATATTCGAATGAGAAGGAGTTTTACTACTGCGAATGGGTCACGCTACGCACGTTGAAATACACTGAGCAGTTTGACTAAGCAATGCCCTGTCTCGCTTTTGTGAGTGATTTTCAACGTCAGCGAAAATGTGACAGAGATATTTCTTAGGCAAGTAATTACTTAGACATTACTGTGATTGAAGTGTTAGCGTTGTCGTGGATGAAAATATTTGTCATATCATATGTTACTAACCATTGCAATCTATGAACACAATACGTACGAATACATATGAGTATATACCTATATATGTACGTTGACTTATTCGTAGCTTCGCCAAGTATGAATATATTATATTCATATTATAAAGGTATAGTATTAGGTATACTGTAAGTAATTTCTTCTGTTTTATGCTCATAGAAACAAAGTCTAAAAATGGTAATCAATTGAAATAATCCTTTTAACAATAACATAATGGAACGCTTCAGTTGTTATGGCTTAAATAGGTCACTCAGAAAAATAGATGTTTTATAGAAACTATGTGAATGAAAAGTAACCAACTTACAATAACTATGTAGGTAAATTTATGAAATTAATCTTTTGTAAGTTCAAACTATATTCATAGTAATAACAAACATTGTGACAGTAGGCAGCTCTAATGTTTTACTATTTATTAGAAACCCAAAATCTACTCGATTTAGGTCAACTTATTGAATCCGTGACCGATGCGTCACTCACAATACCAGATTAATGGTAAAAAGAAATGATGTCAAACGAGAATAATAGTCCCTTTATTGAAAAATGTTAATGATATTTTCCTGTCGCCATTCATTACGTCACATTTAGCTCAGGGAAGGTAACGTTCTTTTCATTATTCTATTAATAGCTCACCTTTTGTTGAATCACGCTCGAAATTAAATCTGTAACAAAAAATAAAACAAGTGTATTGACTCTGCGTATTGTGTCAAAAGGTGTTTGTACCTATATCATCAGGTCATTAGCGATGTTAAAGAGCGTTTGTTTGTTTTCGAATGTACATGCAAAGTCAATTATGACTCGGTTAAGTCGGACCGAAAATCGTAGAGCACTCAACGGTCTCATAAGACCCTTGACATACACAACTCGTTTTAGAGTCGGAGCTAGAGTTCGTTCAGAGATCGGGGATCTCGAGTGTCCTCGTGGTACCTCGTTATAGCGGACGCCCATTAGACCAGGGTAAGGCTCCACAATTTTAGTTTCCGACCCAACGCGCCCGGCGCCCTGGGGTACTTGTGTCTACCAACATCCACCCTCAATAAGGGCTGTGCCTAATTGACTTAACGTTGGATTAATAACGGTTTAGGACTGAAATATGCTTACCAATGAATATTGGGGTTAACTCTACAAAATGAATTCTAAAGTCAGCGTAAGTTCTTGTTAAATTTAATATAAAGCGTAGCGGTTTAAGAAAGTTGCTGGTTCGATTTCCGTCTTAAAACACATACGTGCATGATTTATTAAGATTTAAGATATTGGCCATATAAAACTATTAGTTTTGTATATAAATTGTATGAATAAGATAATAAAATGAACGAATATTAATAAGTTACTCTTGCAATTGAACTTGTCACCATTCAAGGCCTGAAGCTATTTTGAGTTTCGATCATTCGCAAATTAATTCGTTACGCATGTTGAAACCCACGTGTCTGAACCAATACACGATTCTCGATCAATATAACTAATATTGTAGGTCATTGTCCTTAAAATTTCAACTTCAAGCAAGCTTAAAATATTCATCTCCATTTATGATTAAAGCAAAAAGGTATTTTAAAACAAGAGGTCGATATGATAGTACCAAACTCAGAAAAATAGAAGATGGAGTTCAAATGGGTGTATTTATCTACACCAATAATATAAAGAGGAAAGATTTGTATTTTTGCGTGTGTGTGTATGTTTGTAATTATTAAACTCAAAAACTACTGGACCGATTTCAAAAATTCTATCACCAAAAGAAAGCTACAATATCGAGGAGTAACAACGCTACTTTTGATCCCGATGTTCCCACGGGATCGGGACTTTTATACTATTTTTCCTAATTTGGAAGAACTGAGCTTAGCTATCGAAGGTGATGCACCAAGTTCCATCATTACAACAATCTAGGTACCTATACATAATATACAATTCAATCTCGTGATTGATCGACTGACTGACTGAACTATAGGTATATCAACGTACAGCCTTAACCGCTCTGGTCGTAGAAACATGAAATTTAAAGAGCATGTTTTTTATCATTATGAAGTAGCCATCCGATAAGAAAGGGGTTTTCAAATTTTCTACGCTAGTCTACAATATAAATGAAAAAATGGAGCTTATATAATAATCTACCAATGCATATAAAAGAAAGTCGTGTTAGATACACCATTTGTAACTCAAGAACGGCTGAATCGAATTGATTGAAAATTAGTGGGGAGATAGCTTAGAACCGGGAGAACGACAAAGGATACTTTTGATCCCGTAAACCCCGCGGGAACGTGACTTATGTGGGTGAAACCGCTGCGCTGGGCGCAGCTAGTTGATAATAAAAGTACGTACCTACATACTCTAATGTTTTGTCGGTTATTTTGTTTCATTTCCCTGTCGGACCGTGTTATCCCATGTCAGTTTATCGTAAATGTTTTCTGTCATATACTGAACTCAATACACTGGTATTTAGGATTTGTGAGATTTGTTATATCCAAAAATTGCGGGACCCCACGTAGGAAAGTACCTACTCATATGATAAATATTGTAACCTTGGAAATTGCAGTAAAATATAAATCAATCTTGCGACTGGAATCCGAAACATTCTAAAGTGACAAGTCTATACGAGGACGGATATGCGGATAGATAGCGCGCTAGTAAGTTATCTTTTTACCACAACTCAACCGATGACAAAGAAACTTGTCTGAATCCACTAGGCGTACACGCCGTCCCATAATAACTACGTAGAATCCACAGTTTTAATCCTATGATAAATGGCGGAAGTTTTATGCAAGACTAGACTCCAGCAGTTAGTTTTTAATTGATCACGAGTTATTGAATAGTGCAGAGGAAGTTTCTACTGGCGAAGACACGTCCACGGGACTGTAATAAAAGGCTTTTGAGATTCCACCTGAACTTCGAGTAGTCGTTAAATTGTTCCTTAAAACTTTTCTGTTTGAGACGAAATTACAGTTGGAAAGATTCCTCTCTGATACTTTGGTTTTAAAATATTATTTTTATTGGTTTCGCTTTATGGATTGCAGGTGATGTCTTGTCATTACGTTTTGGTTAATTATTTTTTTCTTTGTTCCCCCTGTTACTTCGTTTTGTATAGTGTTTAGTTTGTCTATTAAAAAGTTGTTTTTGCAATATCATACTTCAACAAATATCAAATTTTTTTTTTTTTTTTAAACGTAAAAAAATATTTAATATCTCGTTCTTGATAATTATTTTTAGAGCTCATTATTTCCCTATTAAGTAGGTATTTCAAATTCTATAGGTAATTCAGCGAACTAATAATTTAAAAAAAAAATGTAATATTGTTAGATTTCTATTTTAAGGAAAAAAAAGTGACCGTTTCATACTTTTCATAAATTTTTACCTTTAAGTTTCGTTTTAATACAATTTCCGTATTTTAAGAAGTATGTTTAAAACATCCATTTCATTTAGTAAAATGGAATTCACGTCCTTCAGAATAGAAGGCTTGAACTTTGAAAAAAATATACAGATCACCCCGACTTGGATAGGTTACGTAAACCCCAATCTAATAGAAGTTATTATTAAATGTATAAGAACAATTAACTTTAAGTAAAACAATAATAAAAGAAAAACAAAACAAAACACAAAAAGAAATAAATAAAATCACACACAAAACAAACCATCACCCAAAGCGTCCTGACCCATAGTCCCAAGCAAGCTCGCGGCGTTACCCCTCTGAATCGCCAAACTGACCCGCTGAGAGAGGAAACCACCTGCCCTGGGGTCCCCAGAGGCCTCGCAAAGACGAGCCGAGAGATCCCTGAAAAAAACCTTTGAACAGGGACCCCACGACCCAATCGTCTCAAAGGCCAACGGCATGAAAATATAACAGCCCGGGATGTCCTGGTACTTGCGAGCCTTTAACGATTCCGCACTAGCGGCAGCGGAACCAGCCTGCGCACAAGAGGCTCGCAGATGGGACGGAGCCCCCTGGCTCCGTCCCATCAACGCAAGTCGCATCCCAAACCAAACACCTACCCTGTTCCCAGGGAATGAGCGTCACGCCGTCGGGTCTCTTGCCATCAGAACGAACAATGCCGTTTGGTTCCAACATAGCCGGAATGTTCGCTGAAGCAAGAGCCCGACGAATGACGTCATTGAGGGCCGAATGGCGAGGAACACGACCAGAGCTCCTCTGGCAGGACAACCCGTGATGACCAAACCCGTCCACGGCTGACCCACAAACGCACTGATGGGGCTGCACAACCTTAAGACCGAGCCAAAGACCCACCGCCAAGGTCAAGGTATGCCTATCCAAAAGCGTCCCCAGGCTCGCCGACGGAATGGCGTTCAACCAAAGGCCAGACTCCTTTTCAAAAGACGCGAGAAGGCGAGCCCGATCAACCGAACACGTGCTGTCGGCCAACAACCTATCCTGCACCACCCGACACAAAGGCTAGAATAGAAGGTAACTTCCCAACTGCAACACAACACACCAACAACCCACATTAATTAAATATTTCGCACTATTCCAAATGTCGGTACATTATTTAATAAAAGTTTGTAATTAAAATTGTTTTCACACAGGCACAAGAAATTCCTGTACATATTTAAGTAACGTCTTAATAAACATGCAATTATGATTCTAATAATAATTTATAGAAACTTTTTGAATGGAAAAAATGCAGCGTAGATTTCGATCTCGTGAGAAGTTTCAGCATTTAAGTTATACGAGATGGCGCCACTGGTTAAATTAAAACATGCGATCGTTATGTTTCGTGATCTTTGTTAGCCTTATTCTTTGTACAATCGTAGAAGTTATAGTTATTTAAAAAAATCACATGTATTCGTCTAAAACAGAAAATCGTTTAAAATATTTTCATAAATAAATAAATAATAATGCTAGGTACCACCACCATACGAAAACCGGAGACTAAGAAGTTTCTTAATTTTTCTTCATTATGTAACAGGGGCTTCGCGTCGTTGTCTTGTGGTCTGCCATTCAACCGAAATCGTCGTCATATCGAGGAAATCTAACTTTAAAAATAGCGTCGAGTTAGTTTTCTCGAGTCGGCGTAGATAGGTATTATTATAAAATTTACCAAACCAACACTATACACTGATCCTAAGCTTTTTTCTTTCATCTTAAAGTAGGCTTACACTATTTCATAAAAGGTAGTCATCCATAAGGAGTACGAATTCAGTAGCTAAGTTGATATTGAACAGTAGAGACGGAAATAAATCAGACTCCGAAGACCCGTCGAGTAAGCACTTCCGCCCTTTGACCGAATCAACTCTTTTTTTTTCCTCGAAAATGTGCGGATATTTTGTTTTGCTTTAAAAAAATGGCTCTATGTTACTTTACGCACCTACTTCGTTCGAATTCTTAGTACCTATAATCTACATTAGGGTGATGTCGCGGATGCATAATTTTAAGATCTACCTAAGCATTTTTCCTTGATTATTTACAACAAGTATAAAATTATCTATATATAAAAATATGTTTATATAAACGACTCTAATTTGTCTCCTGGATTACTTGCAAATCTTTCGTTTTGTGTAAATATTTTAATAAGCCCCCGGCTCTTTTATTTTGTTATTTTTTTTCTATTATTTCTACGGATGATTCCAGACAAAACTGAAAGTAGGTACCACAAACTGCACCACCACCGAACAATGTGCACCCTGTGATGTGTTAGTTGAAAAAATAAAGTAATATAGATAGCTAAGTTATCTAATATATAAAATTTCCATGTCACAATGTTAGTAACCGTACTCCTCCGAAACGGCTTGACCGATTTTTACCAAATTTTATATGCGTATTCAGTAGGTCTGAGAATCGACTACTATCTATAATTTATAAGGCAAAACAACGTTTGCCGGGTTCAGCTAGTATAATATAAAAAATGCCGTTTCTAATTATATATATATTTTTTAGCACCCTTAATAGCTTTTGGTGTCTATGGCGACGTTTCCATTTCCCTTTTCAATGTTTACTACTATATACATTTTATGTTTACCTATTTCATATTTAGTTTTAAACACGCAAACTAAAGTGATTTCATACATTACATAATAAAGATAATTATTTTAACACCAATTTATGTTTTATTTACATTCTACGTAAAGTTTATCTCTACGATTTAGATTTATATTTTCTTTACTTACTCTCCCACAACAATAATAATGTAAATCATACTCAATTCATAGAATCTAATTAAGAATTTCAAATTCAAAACAGTACTGGGTTACAAAAACTTTATCCGAAAATGTTAACTGTCACAACCAGTACAAAACCTACCTGAAAGTAATTAAAACGAAGAAAGAGAAAGTTATTTAAAATAATACAGAAATACAAGGCAAAAGTTTCAAGAAATAAGACAATTAGGTATTTGTTTAATTGATTATTCAGATATACGTACAATAAAATTAATTTTTAGGTAAGCTACAAAATGGAGTCATTTTTTGTCCGACGATTATCGCAGTACCTACCAGTCAGCCATAATGTCACCTATGTATTTGTCGTAACAGAATTTATTAAATTAGTATAACCATTATACGTTGGAAAAAAATGATAAGAAAAATGATTGGCCGACACTGAGTGGGATTCGAACCACGCATCTTTTCTCGATAGCAGAGAAACGACTTGAAATCTAACAAGTTTATCGGCGTTGGTAACTCACACCTTGAATTTTTGCATGAGTATTAACCATTGGTCATTGCATTGTATTTTTATGGATAGATTTTTATTTTAAAAATATTTAAATGAACGCCCAGTACAAACATAAAGCACTTGGCACGTAAGTACACGTTGAAATTCGGATTCAGAGGTAAGTACTTTTTACTCTCATACTGAATCGAAACCCTTTGATACGACATATTTATTTGTAAGATCGGAATTGCATCGGATACAAGCGACCGTTCCATCGGTTCCGACCACGTTTTTTACATAATATATACGGTTTCCGTATCGTGTCGATTGCTCGGAGCGCTTTAAATGCGCAGCTTTATGCCAACTGTCGTTCTGTTGCGCCACACCACAAGGATACCGCAAAGATTTATTGGACAAACCGATAGTGTTCTATTAAAAATTCGATTTCTATTCCCTACTTTTGCTTGGGAATTGCCACCGGCACCCGTATCTTGACTATAATTCTACGCAAACTTGGGAGAGTATTGAATATGCACCCGGCATTTTTCTAACACACGTGACATTTTGCGAAATTGCTTCGGAAAACGAATTATGTTATTCCACGTTGCCGTTTAAATGTAAATTCTATAATAAATTCGTCGAGTTGCTATGCGATGCGTTTTGTCGGATTGCTTTAGTTAAATTTGTTTCTAGAGCTGTTTTTCTAGATTTTTTATATTGCAGTGTAATGCACACATCGCCATTTATCCCCAAACTAATCAACTAAGCCCGTACCTTGTAGTATAGTCAACGAATATATCTACTACATATTTGACTTTTTTGAAGGTCATAAGTATTTAATTTACTAAAGTAAAATAATACAGTAATTCATTTAACTAATAAAATATATAACCCAAAAAAAAACTATTGATTTCCTTCCGTTTTCGCGATATTGGATTAAAATTAAAGACGTTTTTCGGGTCCTGAAGAAAGGATCCTGAAGAAGAGACCTGTAAAAGTCTCGAAACGTTGAGCGTTAAAACAATGCTAAAAGTAATAAACACCACGCGATTAAAACCAAAAAATGTCTTTAATTTCAATGGAAACTTTGTTCAGTCAAAAAAATATGTTGGTTGGATTTACTAAAAAATCATTATATTTAAGTATAAGAAGAAGTAATAGAAATATTTAAATTACATAATACAGTAAAACCAATAAATGATGTATTTAGTGGATTTAAACATATCCCGCGTGAATAAGCATAAAAGCCAATTAAAGCCCATAAGCATTAAGCTTTATGTAATAGGTTGTTCTACAAATAGATGTAGGTAATACTATCAACACGATTTTGTTTGTAATCGGCATTGAAAGTAAGTATCATATACCTGTACTTTTTATCTTAACATCTTCTAAAATCTTAACAAATGCGTATATTCGTTTAATCGTGATCATTTATTTAGCTTCTTCAGAAAACATTTTAATACAAAAAGCCACGATTAATAACTCAACTGAAACAAAAGTTTATCAAACTCTTCTTAAACGGAGATCACCTTCAAAACGGAAAACAATTTTTAACAACAAACCTATACGTCCCTATATGGTTTCTGATTTATTCCCACCTAAATTCAGAGCATCGACCTAGGCCAAATCGTATTCAATAAGTCGCACATCGATCCGCGTACCACTGTTATTGCGGTCTACGCTCGGTGCTCACCCAATAAAAGTTTCTACCATGTTTCCACATCACCCGGAACCAATATCTACCTATACGTAATACCGTTCAGAAACCACATACTGTACTCTATGCGTCTTGTTCTTCTGAAAAACGCATAGAACTATCACGCAGTGTTGAGAGCGGTGTTGGTCTAGTGGTAGATACCGCGACTTTCATTCCGAAGGTCGTGGTTTCGAATCCAGGCCGACCGCGCCTGGATTTGATGTCTGTGTCTTTTTCTTTAAGAAAAATTTAAGTGCGCTATTAACATCGCTCTTACGGTGAAGGAAAACATCGTGAGGAAACCGACATGTCCTAGGATAAACCACGGTCCGAAGGCATGGGATATTCGCCAATGCGGGGTAGGCTCCCGTGGCGTCTTAAGCCCTCTAAGAAATCACGTACAATGGCCCAATTGTGAGGCTAAGTACGGAAAAGGCTCAGTGAAACTAACTAACTAACTATCACGCAGTGTTTTCGTATCTGTGACTTAGGCTAGCTACGCTATAGATGAGTTGACGAGTTTTTAAGCTATTGCATAGCTTTTATCGCGGGGTTTGAGCGCGGCGAACGAATCAAGAACTTCCGTAACAAAAATAAAACCTAACAACCACACTAATTAAAAAAAAAATGCTGTTTTTTTTTTTAGCCTAACTCTGGTGAGTCCATGAGTGTTGTTTGTTTGTTCTAAAGGGGTTGTCGGGTAAGTCTGTGTTGTAATATTGAGGGTCCATTTCGGATATAATGCCTTCATTTGGACTTTGGAACCCAAAAACAATTGTTTGGATCAGTTTTTGATTGTCAATTTTGTGACCAATTGTGATTATTCTTATATAATGCTTTAATATCAAAAAACACCATGCTTCACTTATCTACATTATTTTACTTTTTCGTTCGCAGCAGCCATTATTGTATTTTAACCGTATACAGCCTACCTGTGATACGAATAATCTCCTGTCACCTGTTATAAAACTTGTTTTCTATACAAAACCACAAGAAAGAGTGGCACCGTTGGCCTAGTTTAATAGGGCTGTCATCTACCGCGAAAGCCTTGTCGTTTCCAGCATTAATATTAGAAACTTTTTCGCTTACTTATACTTTGAAAGTTTTACCGTAAGATAAGACTTTGAATCGAGAAATTATCGTCATACATAACAAAGAAATCGTCTCCCTTTGTTTATTTAATTAATTTATTGTAAAATAAATGAAAAAACTCCATCATCTGACATTTTGTTAGAATTTTCGACTCTAGCGCCCCCTAGTGGTCTGAAACGTTAAAACTGAGTAAGTAAGTGTGGTAATGATACTATACATACAACGCAAAACCGTTTCAGTATGAACTGAGCCTTTTCTGAGAAAAATAGTGTCGAATACCCACACACACTCTTCTTCCAAACGCATATACTGTTTCCGAGGCCGTCGAGTTTAATAAGAATTCAAAGCAATCAGTTACGAACACTTTCCCATAAGATAACTCATAAAATTCAATAGGTAACTTTTCCTCGGAATCTTTCAACGAAATATATGACAAAATGTGCCGATCGTCTGACCATATTGTTGGAATATATGATGCCATTTTTCCCATATAGGCTCTTAAGGGACCGTTCCGTTTTATAGGCACTTTCGCCGCAAAAGTTTCTCTGATCGTTACTTTGATGTTCGAAATATATGGACACAACAACAACTGCAATTATTGTAGCGATAGTCATGTAATGTAATGTCTTGGAACTTTTGAAAGGTTTTCTATCAAATATACTCTTAAGGAAACGAAAGAAAACACATAGGCACATAAGGAAGTTCAAGTGCCCATATATTGCAGCTATCAAAACTAAAGCATATTTTTTGATTCTGTTTATTTGCTTTTGTATGCTGTTCATGAACCAACTTCATAGAAAAACGTCTAAATCGCCAATATGACGGATTCGTAAAAGACTATCAGATAATTAGAATAGAAAAAATTGTTGCTTTCGAACTGAGACGATCGAACTGACTGCTGTCACTGATACGTGCTCACAGCAGGTTCTTCAAAAAAAAAAAGTAATGAACGATTAGGACAAGATCCGCTCGTGTGAGCGTATATGGACGGACAAAATCATGCCCAAACAATGAGACGTCCTCATTGTTTGTTAAGTCCCCGGTAAAGGTGATATGGGCCTTTGATCGCCTTTATAAAAGAAGCATTATGACTATTTATGACTTTACAGTTTACATCCACTTTCGCGAGCACCGTCGCGAGGCGTAACTAGTTTGTGAATAAATCTGGCACTGCCCTAGCAAAGGTTAGCTCCCACATTGTTCCGCATTTAGTGGTAGTCAAAAAACGCTGTCCCTTTTGACTGCACCCTTGAACTTTACCTATAAGTATAAGTAGATACGTACCTGAACTTCGTGCAAAAATGTCATCTATCTTTATCAAATTCATTTTCATAGATACGACATCCATTGCTAAGTGTCAGATTTAGGAGTGTTCGGGCGTTTTGGAAATAACCGTTAGGAGACAAGTTTCTTTTTACAATGTGTTTGGAACACGCTATTTAACTATTTTGTCATTAAAATTATGCTTTTAATATGATTTCAAACTTAACAACAGATTTGACATCAAAAGGAAGAACGTTGTAAATAGTCACTGTGGTAACGTTAACACAAACTGAACGATGCTTTTGACGTTTTAATCGTCATTTATCGACTTCATATTAGCCGTTTAGGCGCAGAATGTCCAATTCGCAAGATGTCCAGCGGACGAAAAATGTCAAGTTCGCAGAATGTCCATTCTGCGAACTGGACTTTCTGCGAACTGGACTTTCTGCGAACTGGACATTCTGCGATCTTGACATTTTGCGTCCGCTGGACATTTTGCGAATTAGACATTCTGCGCCTTAACCATATTAGCGACCAGAGCGATACTCATTCTTACAACAGACGTTGTAATAGCAAACAATTAAATATATACACTAAAACTACACAATACACACATACATACATAAAAATTAATTCAAAAATTGTAACACATAATAAGTCCCATATAAATAAATAAATACACATTCAAATTCGTCGAGTCGTTTTTCAAAGTATAGATAAGTAAGTAACAGAGAAACAGACAGATATGAATTTTAAAGACTATAAATTTATTATGTTCCACCACTTCCCCTAATTTGACCTAAAATAATATTTTAATTTAAAAAGTCAAGCAAATCAATCGTTAACAAAACCGGTCAAGTGCGAATCGGACTCGTACCATTATAACAAAAAAAAACACATTTGTTTTAAGGGAGCCCTACTTTAATATTATATTTGACGACCTCTGTGGCGCGTCGTGCGAGAGCGCGACTGCAATGCAGGAGGTTGCGGGTTCGATTCCCGCCGGGTGCAAGTATTTATGCTTAAAAATAAATATTTGTGTCTGGTCTGGGTGTCCTTCTATGTATAATATGTATGTATTTACAAAAGAAAAATAAATATAAGTATTATATCCGTTGTCTAGTCACCGTAACACAAGCTTAGTTGCTTACCACGGGGCTAGATGGCGCTGTGTGTTGTTCACAGAATTTATTTATTTATATTTATTTTATTTGGTTTTTAAAAATTAACTGTCTAGCTTTCACGGTTCATGAATAAGATAGAGCGACAGATAGGTAGACAAACGGACATTAGAGTTTGCGTTTTAGTAAACGAGTCCAGTTTTTACCCTTTGCGTACGGAACCCTATAAAGAAGCCGTTCTAAACGGTTGGTGGTGTATGGCTTAAAGTGGCTTACAATGCACAGTTCGTTAGGCCGACGCAACGGGTCGTGGTATCAAAATCCACTGGGATCATTGAATTTTTGACAAAAACCATTTACTCAAATTACAATATTTAAGAGGCCTATTTGACGGGCGAGTTGATGCATTATTCTCCATACAACGAGAGGGTAAAAAGAAAACCTTAGTTTTTTGCAGTTGTTGTTGTAGTAGTTTTTTTGTAAGATAATTACAAAACAGCAGAATCAAATAAGGTTAAGGGGTGAAAAAGAGGAAAAGAAAAAAGAATTTTATTTTTCTGTTTGGCATGAAAAAGTTTCAAGTTAAAGATCATACAAATTGAAGGTCTCTGAACATGTTAAAGTCAAAAGTCACCCCTTATTCGGCAGCAAAGTATACTAATATCGTAATTTTGAACGAGCGACCCTTGACTCCCGTCGTAAATTGTCATTTAGCCCCTTACGGCCGCTTAATGTACCGAGTATCAATTAAAAAGCCATCCGCGTTACATATACTTCCATTACGTTCAATTATTATTGGGGTATAATGAATTAATGTAGCGTTACTTTTACGTAACGTTAATGCATATTTAAGTAGGCTTTATTTTGCTATAATTGTTAGGTACCTATGTAAAAGAAAGAACACAAAGTAGTAGTACATATTTATATAAAATATAAAGTACATACTTATATGAATACGGCCTTCGCTAACGCAACGACGACGATGGATCGATATTGATCATCGAAAGCGTGAATTTATAGGAAAAATCGCTTTTAACTAAGTACGCAATGATGTTAGCTAAAAAACTGCTAAAAATAATTATTTTAAAGAGATATACCTAATAGTTTACTAGCGGGGCCCCGAGGTTTAACCCGCGTAAGTCCCAATGTCGTGGGAATATCGGAATGAAAATTAAATTACCATGAAAAATCACATTTGTTGTATGGGAGCCCTTAAATATTTATTTTATTTTATTTTCAGTTTTTTTTTATTGCGGCCACAGAAATACTGTGAAAATTTCAACTGTCTAGCTATTACGGGTTATAAGATACAGCCTGGTGGCAGACGGTCAGACGGACGGACAGACAGCCGGACAGATAGCGATGTCTCAGTAACAGGGTTTCGTTTTTACCCTTTGGGTACGGAACCCTAAAAAAGATCTCCAGCTATTTGCATACCAAGTATCATCGCAATCGATCCCTGCAGAGCTTTTGCGTGTAGGAGTGACAAACATCAGTCACGTTTTCCATTTACATACTTACAAAAACTTTCACATTTATAATATTAGTAGGTAGGATTAAAAAGGATTCATTGCATAAAGCTGAGGACGGAAAATAATTAGTCTGAATGTAATAAAATATTTATTGAAATTAAATTTCCATTCATGAAATAAGTAAAATTAAACAACAATGCGCGCTCACGACCTAAAGAACACTCGTGAGAGCCATAGTCCAGCTAGGTTCACAAGACAGTTCGCTCGCTCTACCTACCTTTATCTATTTTGATATGATAGAACGTGATGCGAATAATGTAACATCGATTACTTGGAGGTAAAACTGGTAGATTGCTATCTTTGAAGAGCAACGGCGGCGGCGTAAACTCATTACACTGGACTAGAATAGTAGATACTGCACGCCTCAACCGATCATTGATATTGATTCAAATACTTGTATTAAAGATGAACCCGTTTTATTCGTTGTGGCTTGGCAAGTTCGATACGTAACGATAGCGCGTTTTAACTCGACGCTAACGCCATCTATTGACTAACTTAATTAAACGCCTAAATTACGATGTCGTTCGATTTGCAATATTGAACATTAGCATAGCTTATATATGACCAAAAGAGGTCATCATCATCATTTCAGCTGTAAGAAGTCCACTGCCACCAAAAGAGGTAATCTAAGGTAATCCTCTCTTACCTGAAGTTGCTTGGAAGAGGCAGTTTTTGCCCTTACTTATAAACGACGATGACTAAGTTTATTTTTAACGTTTGTCTCTGTCTGTCAACTTTGAAACTTCATGTCACAGTAAAAGTAAAACGAAATATAAAGTTATTCATCGTTCATAAGTAAGGGTGTAAGTGTTTATTTTTAACGTTGGTGTTAAGTTTAGTTAATCGAAATTAGAATACAGCGTTCTATCAATCTATTTACGTATACGAGACCCGGAAATACATTCATATCAATTTCCAAGCTAAATATACCTACCCGAATTTTCCAGAAAGACCTCACATAACAAGGCTTTGTACAAAATTTAATACGTCTACCTACAACGAAAACTTATTACATCGGGTGAAACAATATTCTTAAGCCCGCACTTTCGCTTGTTAGGTATTTCCTTTTATTAAATCTTAGCAACAAACACCCAAGTTTGATAACGTTGTGTGTTTAGATTCTGTTCGAAGGTTAACTTTTGTTGTATGAAATATTGTACGAAGTGAAATTAAAGTGTCAAAACTTTTAAATTAAATTTTCAATTTTACGCCTAATCTAGTTAGTAAGAAAAATTGTGTACTCAAATGATATGAAAGCTTCGATCATAATGAAAGTTTATCTTAGTACTTGTGGCTTTGTTAATGTTATAATTAATTTATCTCAGTGCATCTGTTGTCAGTAATATTATAGATGCGTAGATTTATCTATACTTCTATACTAATATTATAAAGAGGAATGATTTGATTTTTTGGGTGTGTGGTCTGTATGTTTGTTATGAATAAACTCAAAAATTACTGGACCGATTTCAAAAATTCTGTCACCATTAGTAAGGTACATTCACCCTGAGTAATATAGGCTACTTTTGATCCCGATATTCCCACGGGATCGGAACTTACGCGGGTCAAATCGCGGGACGCAGCTAGTAGTTAATAATTAAAAACAAAAAGAGTACCTAGTTTTTTACTATCCACACATTAACTTGTGCTCTATGTGCCTAAACCTATTACTACCTGCTTTCATTATCACTGATTCCACGGCAATCGACTCAGTAGCTATTTTTTTTTAATTTATAGTCACTCTCACTTCTTTCACTTACATTGTGTTTTATTTCCCCCTTTCCTTAAATAAACGATAATCAATCACTGATAATAAACTATATTTACCGCTTGTCTTCAAAGTAATGATTTTCAGTCTCGTTCCTGTCTGTCAGCTTTGAAACACCATGTTACAGGAAAAGACAAACAATAAGTATAGTTTATGCATCTGGTAATCATCGTTTAATAGGGGAAGTTTCGAAGTTGACAGACAGACACAAACGTAACATAACTTATTCATCTGATAATTATGGTTTATAGGTAACGGTACGCATGCGTAAGTTTTTTTAATTAGAAGGGTGTTTTTTTGGGTAATTTTTCAGTCAATGTAAATAGCAACAACGCCGTAGATTTAAACTATTATTTAAATCAGCGTCTCTTGAGCTACAGGTGACTACGCGGCATCAAATCGACGCGTCGTCGTCGGCTTTAAGTTTTGGCGCTGTAATTGGCAAAAATCCCGCGCGGTTGGCACCGCGCAACTCGTTCCTTTGCGCGGTGCCGATTTTTGTGCAATGTTATTATTAGAACTGGGGTCCAGGCTGGAACATTAGACTAGGTCTAATAACAGATGGCATAGTTTACAATATAATTACACAGTATTTATATTTCCGTAGAATAGGCTCTAGACATCATCTACACCATACGTTCAATTCCAAACTGAGATGAACTCTGTCCCCATACATTTCCGTATAACAACGTCTCTGAAAGCAGTGTCGTGTCGTCCCTTTTTATATGAGTTTCGTAATTGTTAAGCCAACAATGAAATATATTCGTACTGTGCTTGTCGTCGAGTGGTAGGTATGTGTTGGCAATGATTTACGACTGACACCAATGCTCGTTTTTTTTCTTTTTTGTCTTGTTTATTGGTATTTTTGTGACACAGTGTAGTTTTATTGATGTTAGGAACAGTGGCAGTGGACTTCGATCGTTGCAATCGTCATGTTTCGAATTTTGACCATTAAAAAACAATAAAAAAATATTATTTACATATAGGTAAATAAAATAAAAATGTATTTTTTTATTATTCACGAGTTCGGCCCTACTCGGGTAAAGTCGCAGCACGCTGCTGGTTTGATATACATAACTCCTCAACTAGGTACATACACATGGAAGTGACTGAGGTGCCCCATAAGGTCCTCTACCTCTAAATTTTCTCTTGACACTACTTCCTAGGACACCCTGTTTAATTGTAGTCCTCGGGCTAGCAACTCTACAAGAGAGCCTAACACCGTGCGTCCACCTTAAACTAAGTTAGTTAACCAGTTTTTCAAACAAGTGAGTATTACCATAGAGTAAATGTATTACTGATAAAGTTTGCAGTGAGTGGTGACGCATGTGACAAACTAACTTAACTATGCGAACTAAGTGAGTTAAGAGAAATAACAACGCCAACGACCTTGAAACTCCCTGTCGGGCTCATCGAAAATTGTTGATTATTTCATGACGGAACGTTGTAGAACTTTTTTTTGTGTATGGATTGACAAGAACCTCCTATTGGTGCAAAGCCTATCCAAATTTTAGACAAAAAATGTCGGATTTGGCTAAACTGTCGATAGGCTTCAATAAGTTTCGACATATTTGTATGGAAACTGCACTAAGATATCGGAAACAATGTCACCTACAATCCATACACAAAAAAAAGTTCTACGACATTCCGTCATAAAATAATCAACAATTTTCGATGCGCCCGACATGGATTTTGAGTTTAGCAGGTATAGGGCCCTTAAGGTGGCGGTGGACGCTCAACTTATAGTTTCTAAACAAAATACCAAAATACATCTTTAAAAACATCAGCCGTTTTTCGTTTACTATTTAATTTTACTTAATAGAAAAACTAATAATTAAAATATCCGGTAGAGCAGAAATATAACTACATAATGTAATCGTAAAATGTAATAGATATTTTATTTTATTTTATTTTATTTTATTTTATTCGGAAAGCAGACAGTGAAATATAGCATTATAACGTAACAAATAATTATAACTAAACACCATTTAAAAGCTTTCGCATATAAAAAACTAAAACACTTGTTAGTCACAATCACCAAAATTGACTCTTATCGACTATAATAAAAAGGAAAATATATAAAAAATAAAACAGTGAGGAAAAACACAAACAGATTTAAGAAGCAGCCTTAAACCACTTTCTAGCCAATGCATTTCGGAAACAATTAGGTGAGGAACTAAATAAGTCCAGATCTGGATCGGTGGCCAGCCCATTCACAAACATAGCAGATCTCACGAAAAATGACTTGCTTCTGTATTTAGACGCAGTCACTGGCACACACAACACAACATTTTTCAAATTAGACAATTCTCTGACAGGTAAATTAGGGGGTTTAAGCACAATTCTGGATAGAAGCTCTGGAGAATCTACCCTAGACTGAGCTATTTTAACATAAAATATAATATCAGCTATTTCACGCCTCAACTGAAGAGGTAAAATATGCTGTCTTCTACATCTAGCTTCGTAGTCATCATCATATTGTTTACACTTAAATTGCAAATATCTCAAAAAACGTTTTTGCACGTTTTCAATACGATCTATATTAATATTAAAATGTGGGTTCCATACTTGGGAACAGTATTCGAGGACACTTCGGACATAAGAGCAATACAGGACCTTTATAGGCTTAATATTGGAAAATTGAGAACAAATCCTTTTTAAAAATCCTAGTGATCTATTGGCTTTTTTGACAATTTTGTCAATATGGACATCATATGTTAGTTTAGAGTCATGAGTCACACCCAGATCTCGAATTTCATGCACCCTACGTAATTGGCTACCTTTTAATAGGTAAGCATGATACGTTGCATTAGGTTTCCGAGTAAAAGAGATTGAGTAACACTTGTCCACATTTAGATCCAACTTATTACTTAGACAATAATCCTCAAACCTTAATAAGTCTTCCTGCAGAAGTTTACAATCACTAATGCTCAAGATCTTTTTGTAAATTTTCATATCATCAGCATACAGAACGAACTTGGAATGTAGAAAGCAAGAACCTATATCGTTGACAAAAATATTAAACAGCAATGGGCCTAACAAAGACCCTTGAGGCACCCCTGATGGGACATTGCTCCACGAAGACGAAAAACCATTAACAACAACCTTCTGCGAACGGTTTTCAATATAGGAACAAAACCACCTGTAAAGATTACCATGGATTCCGGCAGAGAGAAGCTTACGCAACAAGACAGAATGGTCAATTCGGTCAAATGCCTTGCGGTAATCCGTGAAGATCGCATCCACCTGGCCACCTCCATCCATGTTGGATGTAGTGAAGTCAACAAAAGACACAAGGTTGGAAGTAGTCGATCGATTTTTAGTAAATCCATGCTGTTCAGGGATAAACGTAGGGCTCAAGAAGAAATAAATCTGCTCATGCACAATTCGTTCAAAAATTTTTGCGAACAAACATAGTTTAGATATGGGCCTGTAATTAATTACACTACATTTGTCCCCACTTTTGAAAACTGGCGTTATAAATGCAGATTTCCATATCCTCGGAACAATGCCTTCCCTAATGGACCTTGAAAAAAGCATTGACAAAGGTGTGGACAAATTACTACAGCATTTAGAGATAAAAAGCGGGACAATTTGATCAGGACCCGCCCCCTTCGTAAGGTCAATAGATTTTAATAATTTCAAAATATAAACAGGGTCAATACAAATATCATTAATCAAAAGAGAAGAATTGGTATCCGAACCAAAGTCATTATGATAAGAAGATGAAGATGAATCCAAAAAATTAGAATTAAAAAACTTTGCAAAAAACTGACAGACCTTTTCACCTGAATCCGATGACTGACCTTCAAAAGTAAGAGAGGATGGAAGACTATGAGTGCTATTTTTTGTGGCTTTAACAAAACTCCAAAACATTTTGGGATCAGAAACAATAGAATTTTCAACCGATTTAAGGTAAGCAGTATAACAATCTCTCTCCAGATCCTTCGCCCTCCTACGGAGTAAAGAGAAAGTGTCATAGTCATCCATATTACCATATGTGTTATATTTTTTTAAAAATTTAAATTTTTCTTTTAACACCTTTCTCAAGGGACCAGAAAACCAAGGTGGGAACTGATTGGGGGTGACTGTTTTCTGAGGAACATATTCTTCGATCACACGATAAAGATGACCATAAAAGTTATCCATGGCCACATCCAGAGGACAATCATACAAACAACAGCTCCAATCAATTTCGCTCAAACGTTCATTTATTTTAACAAAGTCGGCCGACTGATAAAAATATTTTAGTCTGGGCTTCGCTTTTAGTGGTTCAAAGCCTACGCAACCAATTGAAATATTTAAAGCTTTGTGATGAGAGTCCTCCGGCACCAAAGGGTCCTCTGAGGCATACAAACATAAGTCTGCATTGCTCAGAACCCAGTCCAACGTCCGACAATTGATGTTGTAACAATAATTAAATTGATTTATATTGGAGCCTGACAATAAATCGAAGAAATATATTTGAGCGTCACCCGCCATGCCCGAAGAGTGAGACATGTTGTTTTGATCCATGGTCCAACAAACATCCTTCATATTAAAATCACCCATTACAATGACTGTATCATTCAGACACGAGTCAATGACGGACGACAATTTATCTGTAAAATTGGTCAATTGGGAGTTGAAGCTATAACCATAATTTTCATCACATAAATAAAGTGAGCATAGATGAATTTTCTTGTCACACCCTCGATACCTATAGCTAACTGTGACCCATATATCCTCGGCCGTTGAACTCCACTCTGGACGGTGCATGACCTTGAAATCTCGGCGGACGGCTATCAGTACACCACCACCCATCTTTTGTTTAGTTAATGCATAGTTTCTATCCCTTCGCCAAACGAAATACCTATCATCAAAATATTCAATATCATTAAAGTCATCGCTTAACCAAGTCTCCGTTAGAACAATAATATCTAGATTATTTAATAACACATTTTTCTTAAAAATATTTGCCTTAGTCCGAAGTCCCCGTACATTCTGATAAAAAATATTAATCATCGAAGACGCCATCATAAACAAAGACTAGTACCTAATAACTGTAGTAAAACTATATAAAGCAATCGGCTACATACATATTCGAACAGTAACAATAAACACCCAATGCAATTATGATACATATTATTAAAATAATAAATACGCATCAAGACCCAATTAGCTAAATATATAATCAAATTACCCTCCTTTGCAACGCAAATTCTGGCAAAAGATACGCATTTACTCCTATCCAGCAAAATATAGTTAGACCATATGTACAGGTTCCCCGTCCCTAGAAATAAATTTCAATTTACCTTCACTTAGTAGATTTTCTCCGAAAGCTTTTAATCTGCAACAAACAAGAAAAAAAAACATCAATAATGAGAAGGAAACTAAATTATGTCATCGTTTTGTTACGACTGGTACAATCGTAAACATACGTGACTAAAGGAAAAATAAAACGTAAATTGAACTTTTTGGTAGGAATTGTATAACTGCACAGTTCGTTTTTAGGGTTCCGTACCCGAAGGGTAAAAACGGGACCCTATTACTGAGAATTCGCTGTCTATCTTTTTTAAATTTTGAGAACGATTGAATTCGTAGCAGCACTTAATAAATTTGTTTAACCGCTTTCGAAAAGAAAACGAACTATACTGAAACTTACCTGAGACAATTTATTTGTAGACTAAGTAAAATAATGTACCATCCACACCTTCAATAAAACTGCGCAAACGGATTGTGCAGATAAATCGCTACGATAAATATCTGTACTGTGCAGTAGCTAGCATTAGTCCTCATTTACCAATATTGTATACAACTGTACCAATTTGTTTTCGAGGAAAAAGGAAACGTACGTACCAATAACATTGACTAATGAAAGTGGACAAAAAGTTTCTTTGAGCCGTCCTAGAGTAGGTTTCTTGCTCGTTGTTATAGTAAGTAGTAATGGTAATCCTATCTTCTGGATTATCATAGAACAATTTCTTTTATGGCAAGTTAATGAAGTTATTTCATTACATAATTAATTACATGTTTTGTGTATTTGATTAGCTAATTTGTATTAGGTATTCGCGTTCGCGTTAGTAATTCTCCGGTATCGACACCTAACGGGAGAATTAAAAAGAATTCGAAATCTGTTTCAGTACTAGGCAAGTCCTACTAGGCATTTTTAAGTGCTTTTAAGTCTGCACTGGGCGTTCAAAAAAAAACGAATGTGTTAAAAAAAGATGCTTGGTTCGGTTTAAAATATTTCAAGTGTATTTGGAGGTATTGCGGTGTTTTATTTTTAATTTCAATACCTTTAGTAAACATTTCAATCACACAGGTAATATATGGCAACTTACATGACACGTATGATTAATTTTATGTTCAAATAGCTGAGCCTAGCAGAGTCAATTTTATTGCAATATCAAAACAAAAAGAACTAAACATTATTTCTTAGTGTTAATCCACACTTAGGAATACTGCTTTTTGAAAAAATGCTTTCAAAAACTTTAGTCCCCGGGTACTAAAGTTTTTGTAAGCATTTTTTTAAAAAGCAAAAAGAACTGTGTTATTTTTCAAGCGTAACTATCTACATACTATAAGTTTTATCGCAATCGCTACAAAAGTTTTAAGAGGGTTCATTCCATTCTCTTTCTCCATACAAACGTAGTTTACGTTTTCCTGCCTGGATAAAGACATTAGAGCAAATATGTTTATGCCATAAAACCTATATCTGTCATGTCTTGTCAATGTACGAACCTTTTTTTTCTAATTAAAATAATAATAAAAAATGAAAAAAATAATTCGGAAGATGAATAGTCATGCCAGATATAAGTTTTATGGCATAAACATATTTGCTCTAATGTCTTTATCCAAGGAGGAAAACGTAAACTACGTTTGTATGGAGAAAGAGAATGGAATAAACGCCCTTAACCTAACGGAGTAACAAACACCGTCATATATACTTATATGCCCACAAACTTTCGGTTTATGTAAGAACTTGTTTCCATGCCCTTTTTCTTCACATTGTTTATAGTAATTTAAATTAACAATAGCTAAGTCACTATATAAAGCCATTTCAACAAATGCCAATTTTTTAAAACTTAGGCGCAAAATGGGCAGAATATACATGTAGATACGTAGAATTTAATGTTACTCACGGCCGTAAAATCCGTGTCCAAATTACCATAACATAAGTTTAACTTACTCGTAACTTAATGGTACCAAATGCTAAAATAAGATTTAACATCGCTTACGATGCCAAAAATGTTCAGGTATAGAAAACCTTAACTCAAACCTAAGTTCAACATGTGGTCGTTATACCTGGTTTTATCCAGGTATCAGAGGAACATCGGCGACGTTATAACGGCGAGGAGCTGTATCCGGGTTAATAAATAAATAAACAAAAATAATCTTGGACGTCATCGATGTTGCCATGAAGGGTAACATAGCATAAACATAATCATTTATACCGGTGTGAAGTTGGCAGCCAAAGTTAGCAGCCTATAACCCGACCAAATTAAGATGGTCATTTTTGTGAAGTTAGCAGCCAAACGAAATAACAGCTTGTATATACATAAAAAATAGTATATAAATATCACAATAGGTTATATATAGACAAAAGATGCCAATAAAATTATAAAACTTATAATAACTGCCACACAAACATTCCTAGGACACAAAGATGTAATAAATAACTGCTACTAAAATTCAACTACTCAGACTGCTCAAATCGCATCAAAATTAGTCTAGGATTATAGATAACAGTCCATAGTACCTAGGCAGTGCCATTACAAAGTGGATATGAGGCTTCATATTGCTCCACCACCCACTGAAACTTAATACAAATATTTTTCATACAAATTTCTTGTATCTCGATGGGTTAAGGTGTTTTACACCTAGCTATCCCGCTCCAATCGCATCAAATTTGTGCTAAAATTATAGGTAACAGTCCATAGTACCTAGGCAGTGCTATAAGAAAGTGGCTATGAGGCTCCTAACGCTCCACCAACCACATAAACCTCAATCAAATATTTTTCATGTAAATTTTCTGTATCTCGATGGATGGAGGTGTTTTACACCTAGCTATCCCGCTCCAATCGCATCAAATTTGGCCTAGCACTAAAGGTAATACATCAAATTACCTAAAAAGTGCCATAAGAAAGTGGCTATGAGGCTCCTTAACGCTCCGCCACCCACTAAAACTTAATAAAAATATTTTTCATGCAAATTTTCTGTTTCTCGATGGATGGAGGTGTTTTACACCTAGCTATCCCGCTCCAATCGCATCAAATTTAGACTAGCACTAAAGGTAATACATCAGAGTACCTTGAAAATGCCATTAGAATGTGGCTATGAGGCTCCTTAACGGTCCACCACCCAATGAAACTTAATACAAATATTTTTCATGCAAATTTTCTGTTTCTCGATGGATGGAGGTGTTTTACACCTAGCTATCCCGCTCTAATCGCATCAAATTTGGGCTAGAATTATAGGTAACAGTTCATAGTACCTAGGCAGTGCTATAAGAAAGTGGCTATGAGGCTCCTTAACGCTCCACCACCCAATGAAACTTAATAAAAATATTTTTCATGCAAATTTTCAGTTTCTCGATGGATGGAGGTGTTTTACACCTAGCTATCCCGCTCCAATCGCATCAAATTTGGCCTAGCACTAAAGGTAATACATCAGAGTACCTTGAAAATGCCATTAGAATGTGGCTATGAGGCTCCTTAACGGTCCACCACCCAATGAAACTTAATAAAAATATTTTTCATGCAAATTTTCTGTTTCTCGATGGATGGAGGTGTTTTACACCTAGCTATCCCGCTCCAATCGCATCAAATTTGGGCTAGAATTATAGGTAACAGTCCATAGTACCTAGGCAGTGCCATTAGAAAGTGGCTATGAGGCTCCTTAACGCTCCGCCACCCACTGAAACTTAATAAAAATATTTTTTATGCAAATTTTCTGTATCTCGATGGATTGAGGTGTTTTACACCTATCTTTCCCGCTCTAATCGCATCAAATTTGAGCTAGGATTATAGTTAACAGTCCATAGTACCTAGGCAGTGCCATTAGAAAGCGGCTATGAGGCTCCTTACCGCTCCGCCACCCACTGAAACTTAATAAAAATATTTTTCATGCAAATTTTCTGTTTCTCGATGGATGGAGGTGTTTTACACCTAGCTATCCCGCTCCAATCGCATCAAATTTAGCCTAGCACTAAAGGTAATACATCAGAGTACCTTGAAAATGCCATTAGAATGTGGCTATGAGGCTCCTTAACGGTCCACCACCCAATGAAACTTAATACAAATATTTTTCATGCAAATTTTCTGTTTCTCGATGGATGGAGGTGTTTTACACCTAGCTATCCCGCTCTAATCGCATCAAATTTGGGCTAGAATTATAGGTAACAGTCCATAGTACCTAGGCAGTGCTATAAGAAAGTGGCTATGAGGCTCCTTAACGGTCCACCACCCACTGAAACTTAATAAAAATATTTTTCATGCAAATTTTCTGTTTCTCGATGGATGGAGGTGTTTTACACCTAGCTATCCCGCTCCAATCGCATCAAATTTAGGCTAGCACTAAAGGTAATACATCAGAGTACCTAAAAAGTGCCATTAGAAAGTGGCTATGAGGCTCCTTAACGGTCGACCACCCACTGAAACTTAATAAAAATATTTTTCATGCAAATTTTCTGTTTCTCGATGGATGGAGGTGTTTTACACCTAGCTATCCCGCTCCAATCGCATCAAATTTAGGCCAGCACTAAAGGTAATACATCAGAGTACCTAAAAAGTGCCATTAGAAAGTGGCTATGAGGCTCCTTAACGGTCCACCACCCACTGAAACTTAATAAAAATATTTTTCATGCAAATTTTCTGTTTCTCGATGGATGGAGGTGTTTTACACCTAGCTATCCCGCTCTAATCAAATCAAATTTGGGCTAGAATTATAGGTAACAGTCCATAGTACCTAGGCAGTGCTATAAGAAAGTGGCTATGAGGCTCCTTAACGCTCCACCACCCAATGAAACTTAATAAAAATATTTTTCATGCAAATTTTCAGTTTCTCGATGGATGGAGGTGTTTTACACCTAGCTATCCCGCTCCAATCGCATCAAATTTGGCCTAGCACTAAAGGTAATACATCAGAGTACCTTGAAAATGCCATTAGAATGTGGCTATGAGGCTCCTTAACGGTCCACCACCCAATGAAACTTAATAAAAATATTTTTCATGCAAATTTTCAGTTTCTCGATGGATGGAGGTGTTTTACACCTAGCTATCCCGCTCCAATCGCATCAAATTTGGCCTAGCACTAAAGGTAATACATCAGAGTACCTTGAAAATGCCATTAGAAAGTGGCTATGAGGCTCCTTAACACTCCGCCACCAACTAAACTTAATATAAATATTTTTCATGCAAATTTTCTGTTTCTCGATGGATGGAGGTGTTTTACGCCTAGCTATCCCGCTCCAATCGCATCAAATTTGGCCTAGCACTAAAGGTAATACATCAGAGTAACTTTAAAATGCCATTAGAATGTGGCTATGAGGCTCCTTAACGGTCCACCACCCAACGAAACTTAATAAAAATATTTTTCATGCAAATTTTCTGTTTCTCGATGGATGGAGGTGTTTTACACTTAGCT